>OX424573.1:38916280-39456280 GCA_949152435.1 Gastracanthus pulcherrimus
TATGAACTCTTTTCAAACTGTTTAAGAATCCTTTTCTAACTTACATTCATAATTATTCTTAAAGTGTTCGAAAAAAATCCTTAGAAAAAATTCATTTTTTGCTGTCTGGGTAATAATCATAATAATTATAATGTTATTAGAATTATTCTCTTGTAATGTAAAAATTACCTCAATATTGCTATTTTTTCAAACAAAAATAAAAGAATTTTGTTTTTATGTGAGAGAGGGCCCCGTCCTCGCCCATCTCTGTGAGGCACAACCAACATTCTCTGCCCCTCCAACGCTTCCTTACATTTTTTTAAATTTAATTACGTAATTAAAAATTAAAATAAATTAAATTAAAATTAAAAATTAAAAACTAAGAGGTCCTTGCCCTCCGTAATACAATTATCTACCACTGTGCGAAGTTTGAAATAAAAACTTCGAAACCTCTACGAATGGCTTTGGAACGAAATTTGAAGGTTCGAGTCTAGACTAATATAAATTTCGTTCCAATGGCATTCGTAGAGGTTTTGAAGTTTTTGTTTAAAACTTCGCACAGTGGTAGATAATTGTATTATGGAGGGTAATGATGCCTTGATTTTTCATAATTTAGTTTATTTATTAATTGTAATCAATTGTTAAAGAATTTGAGGTTAGGACTGTCGGCGGGAAATTTGAATGGTTTGACACTCCCTTGAAGAATAAAATACCATTTTTATTTATTTGAATAACCTGCGTCCCCAAAAGCAGACATTAAACCAGCTGGTTCCTCTTGACGAAATCCTACCTGCGATCCGTTGAGCGCGAGCGAATGCTGCATATTCACCTTTTGTGTGCGTGAATTGCCGAGTATGGGTGATTGCTGTTGAGTGGATGATTGACTTTGTGTAGGTGACTTGTAACGTGTAGATGGTTGTTCTTGAGTGTGGGATGATTGTTTATCGCGCGGATGTTTATAGTGCGATTGATCCGGTGTGCGTGATTGCTGTTGTGTAAATGACTTGTCATGTGTGGGTGGTTTCTGTTGAGTGAATGATTGCTTTTGTTTCGATTGATTTGGTGTGCGTGATTGCTTTTGTGTAGATGACTTGTGAAGTGTGGGTGGTTGTTGTTGAGTGTAGAATGATTGTTTTGATTGATCTGGTGTTCGTGATTGCTGTTGTGTAAATGACTTGCCATGTGTGGGTGGTTTCTGTTGAGTGGATGATGGCTTTTGTTTCGATTGATTTGGTGCGCGTGATTGCTTTTGTGTAGATGGCTTGTGAAGTGTGGGTGGTTGTTGGTGAGTGTAGGATGATTGTTTTGATTGATCTGGTGTTCGTGATTATTGTTGTGAAGAAGACTTGTTGTCAAGTGTGTGTGGTTTTTGTTGAGTGATAGGTGATTGCATATCGCGCACTCGTTGGAGTATGCGCGGGCGAAAAGGCTCAGATGGCAGCCCTTCCTGTGCAAAATGTGATTTATGCACTGGACTTGGAGTATAGTCGCTTCTTGTTGATGTATGCGCTAGACTTGATAGCGATTGGGACGATGCTCTTATCGGAGGTCCACCCACTTGTGATAAAATCGACATGCCACAAGATTCTGCTTGCTGAAAGCGGTGGGAAGACGCAAGATTCGTCGAAGCTCCAGATCGCATCTTTTGCATTTGGTCGAAAATGTTTTTAGCAGCAACATCGGGTGACACTCCGCCACGATTTTTAGCCGGTCGTGAATACATCTGAAAAATAAATGTGGTGCCAGTAGGATGCTTAATAACAATAACGAAGATTCGCTTCGTAACAAAATTGATTCTATGTAAATACATTAAAACTTCACACATAAATACATACATACAGACAGACGTACATACATACATACAACGTTGCCGTAATGCCATATCACAGCAATATTTTGCAATATCGCAAAGTTAAATATCACGATATATCACTGCGATATCACGGGAACATTGTGATACGATTTTCGGCAGCTTTGGAGCAAGGCAATATGATGGCGATATTTTGCAATGCCGGAGTGTTGCATATCGTATCAATGTATCTCTGCAATATCGTCGAAACATCGCAATACGACGTTCCACAGCTGCAGTGCAAACCGATATTAGGGCAATATTCTAATTTCTTTTATTTTTCATCTGATTTGAACTTTAAACCACTCATTTGAATCGTTAAACAATTTAAAAACGATTAACCGTTGGAAATTAAAAAATCGACAAAATCAGCAAAGTTAGAGCCAATTGTTTAAAGTAAATGTGAATGAATTTATGAATTCATGAATTTATTCACATTTAATTAGTAACAATTTACCCATAACAATTAAGGCTCTAACTTTGCTGATTTTGCCAATTTTTTAATTTCCAACGGTCAATTGATTTGAAATTGTTTAACGATCAAAATAAGTGGTTTAAAGTTCAAATCGGATAAAAAATAAAAGAAATTAGAATGCACGAACATGTTACGATTTTCAATCGAAGATACATGGTTTTGCAATAACATAATTTCCATAAAAAAGTGGTAATATTTTGTACAAGGGAACCACCTTAACATTTCTAAAATAATCCTGAAATATTCCACAAAAGAATTCAGTAAAACCATTTGATTTTGGGAATATTTCAGAAATTTTTCAGAAATATTTCATGTAATTTTTCTAGTAATAATTTAAGCAACTTTTTTATTTCAGGAGACAATGTAAAACAAACTCTAGTATTATTCAAACATGAAAACTAACCTATTTATTAACTAATATAATTATTAGAATAATTATAAATAAAAAAATCAATGTAATTACTAATAAAATTCTACAATTTCAAAATACTAATATCAATAATGAAACCTAATAAGTCTATTTAATATTTATTACACTTAGCAACTTTTGATTTCAGAAGACAATATAAAACAAACTCTAGTATTATTGAAACATAAAAACTAACCTATAATTTATTAACTAATATAATTATTAGAATAATTATAAATAAAAAAATCAATGTAATTACTAATAAAATTCTACAATTTCAAAATACTAATATCAATAAAGAAACCTAATAAGACTATTTAATATTTATTACACTTAGCAACTTTTGATTTCAGAAGACAATGTAAAACAAACTCTAGTATTATTCAAACATGAAAACTAACCTATAATTTATTAACTAATATAATTATTAGAATAATTATAAATAAAAAAACTTTACATTTCAGCCAGAATGATCCTCAAGACAATTTCTTCCCTCTGAAAATTCCACAGTTCTCTTGGGAAATCCAAATTACAGCATGTAAATAATTAATGATAGTAATTATTTACTGTGAACTGCAATTGCACGTGCGCGCGCCAGGTTGATCCTCAAGACGAGCTGCACTTCCTCTCGAACGTCCACCACAAACTTGCCACCGTCGAATTATATAATTCAGAATTCCAAATGACACCACAGATAACTACAATAATTAATAACTACAATAATACCGCTAAAATTATTAAAAACAATTTCACTTATTGCGCGCGTCTGCAATTGAAGATCAAGTCTTCATGAAAGCAGGGAGATTACTGCAATGGCGGGATGCGATACATTTCTTCAAACAACACAAAGTTCAAAATTATTTCAAGACTTTAAATTTATAATGTAAATCAATTTTAATATTCAATTATAAACAAATATATTTATTATTAATAAAAATAAAAATCATAAAATTATACTATTATTTATTTATATTTATTTATTTATTCAATTACACCAATTGAACCCCATATAAATAAATTAACAAATCATTACTATTATTATCAATTTTATTTGTAATAGAAATAATAACTTAAATATGCAATTAAATTATATTTTTATATAATTATATTGATGGCACGTCGTGCTGTCCATAATCCGTCACATTGCGGCCACGATTTTCCCGACACGGCGGGCTTGCACTGTGCCGTCATTCTGCTGGAATCTGAAAGTTCAAAAAGTGATGTTGCGTGACGGCACGATGACGGCACAGGGCGGTCACGACGTGCCACCGAATCGGACAGCACGCCGCGACTGCACAGTGATGGCACAAATTCGTCACGCCGTGCCAGCACGCCGTGCTCGGCACGGCGTGACGAATTTGTGCCATCACTGTGCAGTCGCGGCGTGCTGTCCGATTCGGTGGCACGTCGTGACCGCCCTGTGCCGTCATCGTGCCGTCACGCAACATCACTTTTTGAACTTTCAGATTCCAGCAGAATGACGGCACAGTGCAAGCCCGCCGTGTCGGGAAAATCGTGGCCGCAATGTGACGGATTATGGACAGCACGACGTGCCATCAATATAATTATATAAAAATATAATTTAATTGCATATTTAAGTTATTATTTCTATTACAAATAAAATTGATAATAATAGTAATGATTTGTTAATTTATTTATATGGGGTTCAATTGGTGTAATTGAATAAATAAATAAATATAAATAAATAATAGTATAATTTTATGATTTTTATTTTTATTAATAATAAATATATTTGTTTATAATTGAATATTAAAATTGATTTACATTATAAATTTAAAGTCTTGAAATAATTTTGAACTTTGTGTTGTTTGAAGAAATGTATCGCATCCCGCCATTGCAGTAATCTCCCTGCTTTCATGAAGACTTGATCTTCAATTGCAGACGCGCGCAATAAGTGAAATTGTTTTTAATAATTTTAGCGGTATTATTGTAGTTATTAATTATTGTAGTTATCTGTGGTGTCATTTGGAATTCTGAATTATATAATTCGACGGTGGCAAGTTTGTGGTGGACGTTCGAGAGGAAGTGCAGCTCGTCTTGAGGATCAACCTGGCGCGCGCACGTGCAATTGCAGTTCACAGTAAATAATTACTATCATTAATTATTTACATGCTGTAATTTGGATTTCCCAAGAGAACTGTGGAATTTTCAGAGGGAAGAAATTGTCTTGAGGATCATTCTGGCTGAAATGTAAAGTTTTTTTATTTATAATTATTCTAATAATTATATTAGTTAATAAATTATAGGTTAGTTTTCATGTTTGAATAATACTAGAGTTTGTTTTACATTGTCTTCTGAAATCAAAAGTTGCTAAGTGTAATAAATATTAAATAGTCTTATTAGGTTTCTTTATTGATATTAGTATTTTGAAATTGTAGAATTTTATTAGTAATTACATTGATTTTTTTATTTATAATTATTCTAATAATTATATTAGTTAATAAATTATAGGTTAGTTTTTATGTTTCAATAATACTAGAGTTTGTTTTATATTGTCTTCTGAAATCAAAAGTTGCTAAGTGTAATAAATATTAAATAGACTTATTAGGTTTCATTATTGATATTAGTATTTTGAAATTGTAGAATTTTATTAGTAATTACATTGATTTTTTTATTTATAATTATTCTAATAATTATATTAGTTAATAAATAGGTTAGTTTTCATGTTTGAATAATACTAGAGTTTGTTTTACATTGTCTCCTGAAATAAAAAAGTTGCTTAAATTATTACTAGAAAAATTACATGAAATATTTCTGAAAAATTTCTGAAATATTCCCAAAATCAAATGGTTTTACTGAATTCTTTTGTGGAATATTTCAGGATTATTTTAGAAATGTTAAGGTGGTTCCCTTGTACAAAATATTACCACTTTTTTATGGAAATTATGTTATTGCAAAACCATGTATCTTCGATTGAAAATCGTAACATGTTCGTGCATTCTAATTTCTTTTATTTTTTATCCGATTTGAACTTTAAACCACTTATTTTGATCGTTAAACAATTTCAAATCAATTGACCGTTGGAAATTAAAAAATTGGCAAAATCAGCAAAGTTAGAGCCTTAATTGTTATGGGTAAATTGTTACTAATTAAATGTGAATAAATTCATGAATTCATAAATTCATTCACATTTACTTTAAACAATTGGCTCTAACTTTGCTGATTTTGTCGATTTTTTAATTTCCAACGGTTAATCGTTTTTAAATTGTTTAACGATTCAAATGAGTGGTTTAAAGTTCAAATCAGATGAAAAATAAAAGAAATTAGAATATTGCCCTAATATCGGTTTGCACTGCAGCTGTGGAACGTCGTATTGCGATGTTTCGACGATATTGCAGAGATACATTGATACGATATGCAACACTCCGGCATTGCAAAATATCGCCATCATATTGCCTTGCTCCAAAGCTGCCGAAAATCGTATCACAATGTTCCCGTGATATCGCAGTGATATATCGTGATATTTAACTTTGCGATATTGCAAAATATTGCTGTGATATGGCATTACGGCAACGTTGTATGTATGTATGTACGTCTGTCTGTATGTATGTATTTATGTGTGAAGTTTTAATGTATTTACATAGAATCAATTTTGTTACGAAGCGAATCTTCGTTATTGTTATTAAGCATCCTACTGGCACCACATTTATTTTTCAGATGTATTCACGACCGGCTAAAAATCGTGGCGGAGTGTCACCCGATGTTGCTGCTAAAAACATTTTCGACCAAATGCAAAAGATGCGATCTGGAGCTTCGACGAATCTTGCGTCTTCCCACCGCTTTCAGCAAGCAGAATCTTGTGGCATGTCGATTTTATCACAAGTGGGTGGACCTCCGATAAGAGCATCGTCCCAATCGCTATCAAGTCTAGCGCATACATCAACAAGAAGCGACTATACTCCAAGTCCAGTGCATAAATCACATTTTGCACAGGAAGGGCTGCCATCTGAGCCTTTTCGCCCGCGCATACTCCAACGAGTGCGCGATATGCAATCACCTATCACTCAACAAAAACCACACACACTTGACAACAAGTCTTCTTCACAACAATAATCACGAACACCAGATCAATCAAAACAATCATCCTACACTCACCAACAACCACCCACACTTCACAAGCCATCTACACAAAAGCAATCACGCGCACCAAATCAATCGAAACAAAAGCCATCATCCACTCAACAGAAACCACCCACACATGGCAAGTCATTTACACAACAGCAATCACGAACACCAGATCAATCAAAACAATCATTCTACACTCAACAACAACCACCCACACTTCACAAGTCATCTACACAAAAGCAATCACGCACACCAAATCAATCGAAACAAAAGCAATCATTCACTCAACAGAAACCACCCACACATGACAAGTCATTTACACAACAGCAATCACGCACACCGGATCAATCGCACTATAAACATCCGCGCGATAAACAATCATCCCACACTCAAGAACAACCATCTACACGTTACAAGTCACCTACACAAAGTCAATCATCCACTCAACAGCAATCACCCATACTCGGCAATTCACGCACACAAAAGGTGAATATGCAGCATTCGCTCGCGCTCAACGGATCGCAGGTAGGATTTCGTCAAGAGGAACCAGCTGGTTTAATGTCTGCTTTTGGGGACGCAGGTTATTCAAATAAATAAAAATGGTATTTTATTCTTCAAGGGAGTGTCAAACCATTCAAATTTCCCGCCGACAGTCCTAACCTCAAATTCTTTAACAATTGATTACAATTAATAAATAAACTAAATTATGAAAAATCAAGGCATCATTACCCTCCATAATACAATTATCTACCACTGTGCGAAGTTTTAAACAAAAACTTCAAAACCTCTACGAATGCCATTGGAACGAAATTTATATTAGTCTAGACTCGAACCTTCAAATTTCGTTCCAAAGCCATTCGTAGAGGTTTCGAAGTTTTTATTTCAAACTTCGCACAGTGGTAGATAATTGTATTACGGAGGGCAAGGACCTCTTAGTTTTTAATTTTTAATTTTAATTTAATTTATTTTAATTTTTAATTACGTAATTAAATTTAAAAAAATGTAAGGAAGCGTTGGAGGGGCAGAGAATGTTGGTTGTGCCTCACAGAGATGGGCGAGGACGGGGCCCTCTCTCACATAAAAACAAAATTCTTTTATTTTTGTTTGAAAAAATAGCAATATTGAGGTAATTTTTACATTACAAGAGAATAATTCTAATAACATTATAATTATTATGATTATTACCCAGACAGCAAAAAATGAATTTTTTCTAAGGATTTTTTTCGAACACTTTAAGAATAATTATGAATGTAAGTTAGAAAAGGATTCTTAAACAGTTTGAAAAGAGTTCATAAAGAATTCTAACATCTGCGACATTCATGAAATTTATTTTTCCGTCTGGGAATTCTTTAGTGTTATTATTACTTCTATTAAAATAAAAATAATAATTGTTTTCAGATGCCGTTGAGAGACGTCAGAAAATAACTCTAGAACCGATCCAGCACGTACTGAGAGACGACGTCAAGGAACAAAGACTGCCGATTCAGCGACTGACCCAAGACTGAGGTAGACAAGCTGAGGCTGGGAGCGACAAAAATGACATCGTTTTCAGACTTGCAAGCTGAGCTGCAAGGAGGGCCTAGCAAAGGTAATTTATTCATCATTCTATTATAACTTTCCAACCCATAATGCAATAAAAAATTTTATTTTTTTCGTTTTTTTCAACAGAGTTCATAACACTTCGAGCGCAGAAACGGTGTGCGCCTGCCTGGATGTGATAGCGATCTGCTGAATGGTTCCCAAGGTCATGCTGTTGTCGTACGAGCGCATGGACATGCCTGCAAAACTCTCGATGACGCAGGGGCAACGAGAATTGAGTAGGAGGCTTCTTGCGAGTTGCTGCTCAGGCGATCCCTGTTAAAAAATTGAAGCTGGATTTCAAGCTTGAAATTCAACGATGAGCTTGAATCTGGTTTGATCGAACTTAAAATCCAGCTCGATTTCAAGCTCGAAATCAAACTCGAAAGATCCACCCTGATCGACCTACATTTCAAGTTTGATCAAGCTGGATTCAAACTCATCGTTGAATTTCAAGTTCGATCGAGCCGGATTCAAACTCATCGTTGGATTTGAAGCTTGAGATTTAGCTTGATATTTTCAATAGGGGAACCTGCACAAGGACCAGCTGGTTCAGCCACTGGTCCGTTTGAGTGACCGTAGCCTCCTGGAGCTGCAGGCTCCCGAAATATACCATTATTTACGTAAATATTTTCAGAGACTATATATATATATATATATATATATTCCACGTCGACCAGGGAAGAAATTTTTTACATTTCGTTCAAAATGTTTTTACTAGTTCAGAATAGTTAAAAAATGTATGCAAAAAAAATTTAGATCACAATACCCTAACTATGCAGAACTGTGGCCCTGTTAAAAATAAAGTTTTTTTCAATTCTTAGAAACATAGAAAACTTTAATGATTTTTAGCTCCAGATAGGTGCAATTTAGGTATTTACACATATACATTTTTATTATTTTTCTGTATATTTTTCTGTAAATTTTCTATAGAATATGCTAACACTTTTTTTAGGCCCTAATTACCACGTTTCTGATTGATTTATAAAAGATATACCGTTATATAGTAATAAGAGCTTCAAAATGAGACCAGGTAGACCATGGACCGAGCTTTTTACTACAAAATTTTGAGATTAAAATAAACTGCCGAAATTTTTTAAATAGCATATAACGGTATATCTTTTATAAACCAATCAGAAACGTGATAATTGGGGTCTGAAAAAAATGTCAGCATATTGTACAGAAAATTTACAGAAAAAAATGCATATATATATGCATATATCTATCTATATAAATATATATATATATATATATATATATATATATATATATATATATGTAAATACCCAAATTGCACCTATCTCGAATTGAATTTTCTACTTTTTTAAAAATTTAAATAAACTTTATTTTTAGGGTCACGGTTCTGCAAGATTTGGGTCTTATGAGCTAAAATTTTATTTACATGCTTTTTTCACTATTCTAAACTAGTAAAAACATTTTCAGCGAAATGTAAAAAATTTCTTCACGGGTTTACGTGAAATATATATTATTATGAAATATTGAAATTCGTTCAGAATGAACTTTTACTACAGTTTTTTTTTATTAGTCTTGACGTTTATTTCGTCTTTACAATACATCAGGAAAGTATAATACATTTTTAGGCCAATTTTTTATTTGAAAATTTTTATATATCAAATTTTGAAATTTTAAATATTACCTGAGATCTTACCAGAGATCTCGTGTGAGATTTTGAGTAAAAATTCATGAGGTTTTCGTATGATATTTCACCTGAGATTTTTTGGTAGGGATATATATATATATATATATATATATATATATATATATATATATATATATATATATATATATATAATCATGCGAAATATCATGCGAAAACCTCATGAAATTTTACTCAAAATCTCACACGAGATCTCTGGTAGGATCTCAGGTGAGATTTAAAATTTCAAAATTTTAAATATAAAAATTTTCAAATAAAAATTGGCCAAAAATGTATTATACTTTCCTGATGTATTGTAAAGACGAAAGAAACTTCAAGAATAATAAAAAGAAACTGTAGTAAAAGTTCATTCTGAACGAATTTCAATATTTCATTAAGTGTACATATAATAACATGAGATTTTCGTATGAGATCTCAGGTGAGAATCTTACTTGAGATTATTCAGTAGGGGTATGTGAATAATCATAATTAAAGTATAAAATTATAATTAAATTTAAATATTTACGTAAATAAATGGTATATATGTGTTATTATTGTATGTATATATCTGCTGCGGATTCCCGGAAAAACAACTCAAGTCCATTTTTTTGAAAATTGAGTTTTAAGCGATTTTAATATCTTTATATAGTATATTTTCAGATAAAAGTGCACAAAATCAAGAAAGTGTAAAAATAAGTAGCCTTATCTACTATTTATGATTTTTTTTACATTAGTTCAAATGGAAAATAAAAATTTTAAGTATTAGTATCTTCAAAACAGAAAAGTGGACTTATGTTGTTATTCTGCAAAACCATATATATATATTATGTATTAACTTATTAATTTATTGTACAATTATATTAAATATTTAAAGTGTATAAATAAAAAATTACAAATATAAAATATAGTATTTTTATTATGATAAAATTATACATTTAATATAAATAATATATATATATATATATATATATATATATATATATATATATATATATATATATCGCCGTGCTGGCATATTGTCGGCAAATTGCACGGCACAGTGCTGACACGTTGCCGGCACGCGGGCCGCAGCACCAATCGCGCATGCAAATTGCGTCGGCAAAATGACGGCACTATGACGGCCCGCGTGCCAGGACCGCGTTCCTGCACCGTGCCGTCTCAGAAGCGGGGCAGGAATCCGTCACAATGCCGGACCGTGGGCGGCCCGCGGGCCGTCAGCGTGCCGACACAGTGCCGACTCAATGCTATCTGGGATAATGTTATCGGGGTGCAGATAGCATTGAGTCGGCACTGTGTCGGCACGCTGACGGCCCGCGGGCCGCCCGCGGTCCGGCATTGTGACGGATTCCTGCCCCGCTTCTGAGACGGCACGGTGCAGGACCGCGGTCCTGGCACGCGGGCCGTCATAGTGCCGTCATTTTGCCGACGCAATTTGCATGCGCGATTGGTACTGCGGCCCGCGTGCCGGCAACGTGTCAGCACTGTGCCGTGCAATTTGCCGACAATATGCCAGCACGGCGATATATATATATATATATATATATATATATATATATATATATATATATATATATATTATTTATATTAAATGTATAATTTTATCATAATAAAAATACTGTATTTTATATTTGTAATTTTTTATTTATATACTTTAAATATTTAATTTTTGTACAATAAATTAATAAGTTAATACATAATATATATATGGTTTTGCAGAATAACAACATAAGTCCACTTTTCTGTTTTGAAGATACTAATACTTAAAATTTTTTTTCCATTTGAACTAATGTAAAAAAAATCATAAATAGTAGATAAGGCTACTTATTTTTACACTTTCTTGATTTTGTGCACTTTTATCTGAAAATATACTATATAAAGATATTAAAATCGCTTAAAACTCAATTTTAAAAAAAATGGACTTGAGTTGTTTTTCCGGGAATCCGCAGCAGATATATACATACAATAATAACATATATATACCATTTATTTACGTAAATATTTAAATTTAATTATAATTTTATACTTTAATTATGATTATTCACATACTCCTACTGAATAATCTGAAGTAAGATTCTCACCTGAGATCTCATACCAAAATCTCATGTTATTATATGTACACTTAATGAAATATTGAAATTCGTTCAGAATGAACTTTTACTACAGTTTTTTTTATTAGTCTTGAAGTTTCTTTCGTCTTTACAATACATCAGGAAATTATAATACATTTTTGGTCAATTTTTATTTGAAAATTTTTATATATCAAATTTTGAAATTTTAAATCTCACCTGAGATCTTACCAGAGATCTCGTGTGAAATTTTGAGTAAACATTCATGAGGTTTTCGCATGATATTTCGCATGATTATATATATATATATATATATATATATATATATATATATATATTTATATATCCCTACCAAAAAATCTCAGGTGAAATATCATGCGAAAACCTCATGAATTTTTACTCAAAATCTTACACGAGATCTCTGGTAAGATCTCAGGTGAGATTTAAAATTTAAAAATTTGATATATAAAAATTTTCAAATAAAAAATTGGCCTAAAAATGTATTATACTTTCCTGATGTATTGTAAAGACGAAAGAAACGTCAAGACTAATAGAGAAACTGTAGTAAAAGTTCATTCTGAACGAATTTCAATATTTCATAATAATATATATTTCACGTAAACCCGTGAAGAAATTTTTTACATTTCGCTGAAAATGTTTTTACTAGTTCAGAATAGTGAAAAAAGCATGTAAATAAAATTTTAGCTCATAAGACCCAAATCTTGCAGAACCGTGACCCTAAAAATAAAGTTTATTTAAATTTTTAGAAAAGTAGAAAATTCAATTCGAGATAGGTGCAATTTGGGTATTTACATATATATATGCATTTTTTTCTGTAAATTTTCTGTACAATATGCTGACATTTTTTTCAGACCCCAATTGTCACGTTTCTGATTGGTTTATAAAAGATATACCGTTATATGCTATTTAAAAAATTTCGGCAATTTATTTTAATCTCAAAATTTTGTAGTAATAAGAGCTTAAAAATGAGAGCAGGTAGATCATGGACCGAGCTTTATAACTGACGTTACAGCATTTTGAAAGAAATCTACATACAATTTATATATCTATATGTATGTAGTGTATATCATTTATAAAATAAATCTTCATATATAGATATACAAATTGTATGTAGATTTCCTTCAAAATTCTGTTACTTCGGTTAATAAGCTCGGTCCATGGTCTACCTGGTCTCATTTTGAAGCTCTTATTACTATATAACGGTATATCTTTTATAAATCAATCAGAAACGTGGTAATTAGGGCCTAAAAAAAGTGCTAGCATATTCTATAGAAAATTTCCAGAAAAATATACAGATAAATAATAAAAATGTATATGTGTAAATACCTAAATTGCACCTATCTGGAGCTAAAAATTATTAAAGTTTTCTCTGTTTCTAAGAATTGAAAAAAACTTTATTTTTAATAGGGCCACAGTTCTGCATAGTTAGGGTATTGTGATCTAATTTTTTTTTGCATACATTTTTTAACTATTCTGAACTAGTAAAAACATTTTAAAACGAAATGTAAAAAATTTCTTCCATGGTCGACGTGGAATATATATATATATGAAGAAATTTTATATATATATAGTCCCTGAAAATATTTACGTAAATAATGGTGCAGGCCTTGTGCAGGTTCCCCTATTGAAAATATCAAGCTAAATCTCAAGCTTCAAATTCAGCGATGAGTTTGAATCCGGCTCGATCAAGCTTGAAATTCAGCGATGAGGTTGAATCCAGCTTGATCAAACATGAAATGTAGGTCGATCAGGGTGGATTTTTTGAGTTTGATTTCGAGCTTGAAATCGAGCTGGATTTTAAGTTCGATCAAACCAGATTCAACCTCATCGATGAATTTCAAGCTTGAAATCCAGCTTCAATTTTTTAACAGGGATTGTCTGAGCTGCAACTCGCAAGAAGCCTCCTACTCAACATCATTCTAGTTGCCCCTGCGTCATCGAGAGTTTTGCAGGCATGTCCACGCGCTCGTACGACAACAGCATGACCTTGGGAACCATTCAGCAGATCGCTATCACTTCCAGGCAGGTGCACACCGTTTCTGCGCTCGAAGTGTTATGAACTCTTTTGAAAACAAACAAAAAAATAAGATTTTTATTGCATTATGGGTTGGAAAGTTATAATAGAATGATGAATAAATTACCTTTGCTAGGCCCTCCTTGAAGCTCAGCTTGCAAGTCTGAAAACGATGTCATTTTTGTCGCTCCCAGCCTCAGCTTGTCTACCTCAGTCTTGGGTCAGTCGCTGAATCGGCAGTCTTTATTCCTTGACGTCGTCTCTCAGTACGTGCTGGATCGGTTCTAGAGTTATTGTCTAACGTCTCTCAACGGCATCTGAAAACAATTATTATTTTTATTTTAATAGAAGTAATAATAACACTAAAGAATTCCCAGACGGCAAAACAAATTTCATGAATGTCGCGTTCAAAAACTCTTCTTCTTTTTGGACTGGATGGCAGGGGTTCTTGATGTTCTTCTTCTTCTTCTTCTTCTTCTTCATCAGGAGCTCGTCTTCTCCTCGGAGATGGTGGCAGCTGCTCCTCATCTCTTTCTTCGGGCAGCAGCACGTCTCTGCGTATCTCTTCGAGACGCCGTAGACATTGCTTAAGGCTTTTCAGGGCCCTGGTCAAAAATGGAAACATTCATAATTAATATAATAAGTCTAGTGTGACAAGTAAAATAAAATATATAAAACAATATACCTTCACAAGCTGACACAAAACGGGTATCACGTAGTCTTGTGACATTTTTCTTCTTATCTCCAAGCCAAGTAACATTGCACAGAAGCTCTGTGTTGACTGCAAAGTCAGAGTCATCGGTATTTCTACCACCAAGATAAATCAAGTAGTTGACCTAAAAATAAAGGATATATTTAAGAAATGAAAAATTTAATAATTATAAAACTAAGTCTTGCGTTCAGGGGTTTGACGGTTCATGGGTTGTAGGTTTCATATGTTTGAAGATTCATGGATTTTAGAGTTTGATTGTTCATTTAACCTCCGAAGCACTCACCAGACACGTAGAAACAACGCAGCATTAGTAAGGGGAGATTACAGTGATAAACTAAACACTAATCTCACCTTTTTTTTTTTATTTTCAAACGGTATACGAACTAATGACTAATCTCACCTGATAATATTGGCAGTGGACGAATGCAGTAGGAAGCTGTATGTAAACATAACCTCTTCGAGGTTAACCGTGCCACTGCTGCTGCCGCAAGTACGCCGTCCTGGGCCTTGCAGCTCTCGTCTTCGTGCCCCTTCGTGGGGACCGTAGCCCAGATACCCCTCCTGCTACATCCATCGTCGCACTTCCTCGTCCTGGCCACTCGTCCTTCCTCGTCAAAACTAACCTATTTATTAACATAATATAATTATTAGAATAATTATAAATAAAAAAATTTTACATCTCAGCCAGGGTGATCCTCAAGACAATCTCTTCACTCTGAAATGTCCAGATAGTTGCCACAGTTCTCTTGGGAAATCCAAATTGCAGCATGTAAATAATTAATGATAGTAATTATTTACTATGAACTGCAATTGCACGTGCGCGCGCCAGGATGATCCACAAGACGAGCTGCACTTCCTCTCGAACGTCCACCACAAACTTGCCACAGTCGAATTATATAATTCAGAATTCCAAATTACACCACAGATAACTACAATAATTAATAACTACAATAATACCGCTATAATTATTAAGAACAATTTCACTTATTGCACGCGTCTGCAATTGAAGATCAAGTCTTCATGAAAGCAGGGAGATTACTGCAATGGCGGGATGCGATATATTACTTCAAACAACAGAAAGCTCGAAATTATTTCAAGACTTTAAATTTATAATGTAAATCAATTTTAATATTCAATTATAAACAAATATATTTATTATTAATAAAAATATAAATCATAAAATTATACTATTATTTATTTATTTATATTTATTTATTTATTCAATTACACCAATTGAGCCCCATATAAATAAATTAACAAATCATTACTATTATTATCAATTTTATTTGTAATAGAAATAATAACTTAAATATGCAATTAAATTATATTTTTATAATTATATTGATGGCACGTCGTGCTGTCCATAATCCGTCACATTGCGGCCACGATTTTCCCGACACGGCGGGATTGCACTGTGCCGTCATTCTGCTGGAATCTAAAAGTTCAAAAAAGTGATGTTGCGTGACGGCACGATGACGGCACAGGGCGGTCACGACGTGCCACCGAATCGGACAGCACGCCGCGACTGCACAGTGATGGCACAAATTCGTCACGCCGTGCCAGCACGCCGTGCTCGGCACGGGCTGCTATCTGGGCCGGCATTAAATGGGCACGCATGACGGTCCACTTGCATCCGCACGTGAAAGTCATATGACGAGCATATGACCGAGCATTTTGCTTGCTTCCGTGGTGGATCTGTCCAGCACGGGTGCCGATAAAATGCGAGCATAATGCCGTTCGTATGCAGGCATTTTGCGCGCATGTTCCCGATTTCGTGGACGCGTATTTTTCGCACGGCACGGCATGCTCCTCGTATGCAGGCATATGCGGGGGTTCGTGCGGGCATAATGCGAGCACTTTTCCGGAAAATCCGGAAATGCGTGCTCGCATTTACTGGAGGCCGAGCCTCGCAAATAAATGATCGAGACAGATGAGGATTGTAGGTAATTAATATGTATGATTTATTAAAACATTAATATAAATAAATAAATACAATTGAAACAATAAAACTATAGCGCAGTACAAATATAAAAATATAACAATGATATCGAATAAAATATACATAACAATTTTTGAGCTTTGATCAATCTAATATAATGATAACAAGAATAATAATAATATTAATAAACGAACAATATTAAATAATAATAAAGCAGTTGAAAATTGGACGACTCCTGGAGGCGAGGAGAACAATCGGCACACTTCCTTGTTATTATTGTTGACTTTGCTGCTGCCGCTGCAAATAAATATAAAACAGATTTAAATTTGTAATTGAATAAATTATAAACGCTAGATAATATACTTATCTATAAAGATAATCCTAATTTTGACGCATATTCCTGGCTGCGCTTCTGATGGTGCTTAAATTTAAAAATAAAAATAATGATTAATATTTTTGGGTGAGAGGGGCCCCGACCACCGCCCCTCTCCGTGAAGCTCGACCACAGCATCAGCTCCTCCGACGCTCCCTCATCTTTTTTGATTTAAAAATATACAAAAATAATAAAGCACTAAATAAATAAATAAATAAATAAATAAATAGAGATATAGAAATATTAACAATATCTATACATCTTTGAAAAGTAAAAGATCAGAGAGCGTTCAAAAATTCACATGTGCACTAATACAATAATTAATAATTAGAATAATATGAAAGGCAACCATGTGTATTTTTATAGACCTGAAAACAAATTAATTAATAGAACAAAAACATAGTAAAGCGAAAGAAGAAGAAATGAGCAACAGTATTTATGAAAGTAATTAGAAACCGGAAGACCTCCACCACGCGAAAACCCCACTGATGCTCCCTGACATTTCCATTAGAAAATAAACTCAAATAATGAACAACTGAAAAAACTAAAACATCGGAGAGCATAATAGTGAAATAATAAAGAGAAAGAAGAAGAAGCACAAGAAAAGAAACAAGTAAAATTTGAAAAGAAATTAGAAATTATTAAAAATTTCCGAGGCATCGGAGGCGTAGTCACGCTTTCTGTGGTCATCATCGTTGTCGTCGCCTTGGTCGCTGATCTCGCCGTCGGTGATCCCAGCATCATCATCGTCCACCTCGCTCTCTGTGCCGCTCTTGCTCTCGGTATCCTGCTCCTCGTCGTTGTCGTCCTCGCTGCCGGCGCTTTGCTCTCCGTCTGGCTCCTCATCTAGGTCCGATGCCAAAAAAACGCGCGGACGATGTATCGGCGGCGGTGGTTCAATAGGATTATCCGCAGGTCGCTTCATTTTGCGCCGAAAAGCTTCCTTGGCACTTTTCAAGGCTTTCATCATAGCCACTTTGAAATCAGTAGGCTCGGGTGCTCGCAAGGTCGTCTTGTCCGCTGGCATCGAATCTGCAAAACATTTGAAAAATGAAACATTTTTAAGGTAATGCAAAGAATGAAATTTATGAAATACAGATATGTTGCGTACCTTTACAAGCATTTGCAAAGCGTGTGTTCTTTAAGGCCATTGTACCTTCAGCTTTGGAAGTACTCCAGGTGACGTTGCGGAAAATATCTTGGTCGATGACGATGCATTCCCTGAAGTATATGGCCGCTGAATCAGTGAAATTCGCGCCACCTTGGCTACTTAGATACTCCACCTTAATATATTCAATGACTTGATTAAAATTATTATATTATTAATGTGTGTTAAGGTTAATAAATAATTTTGATACTTACGAGAGTGTTGTAGTCCTCCTCACTGGCATAGTTAAACGCCAGAATATCCGCTGACGTTTTAAAGGGCAGGAAGGAAGGACGAGGTACGGCCTTTCTGTTCTGCTTTTTGGCGATGCCCTTCAGCGTTCTGTCTATGGATCTGGAAAACGAATGGTTATATAATATTTGTATTATTTTTCAACTAAAATACATATCAAAAATAAAAAATATTTTACATACAATTGTTCCACTCGACCTAGACTTTCTTTCACCAATCTGAAAATTAAAAATTGAAATAAGATATAACTTTAAATGTCAATAACAATATTCATTTGGTAATACGTACTTCATATCCTTCTCCAAAGTGACCATTCTCGCGTTCGTGGCTCTATAAATGAAGTACACAATAAATAAATATACACAATAAAAAAATGATGAATAAAGAATACGTACGTTATGTTGCCGTCGATTTTAACCATTCTTCGGTTAAGTGAACTGTAAAATTCGAGTTTGAGGTATTCAATATTGTTTCATTGTAAAAAAAAGAAAATAAATAATTGAATTATTACTCACTCTAATCTATCCAAAATTGTCGACAGATCGACTGTTATCGGCGCTGACGGTGTTACGTTTCTACGTGGTTCAGTTGAAGTGCATGCTATTAAATTTATAAAAGTTAAAGTATAATTAAAATTAATATTAACAATTAAAGAATATTATTATTATAACATTGAAAATGTTCTTACGTTGAAACTGTGTCGATTGCTGCACGTTTGTTTCTTTTCTTGGCTTTTTTTGCGTTGAATGCTGCGGTTGCTGAAAGGATGATTGTGATGCGTGTAATTGTGAGTTTATGTGTGAGTTTGATCGTTCTTTGCCTGATTGTGGTAAGGATGGTTGTGATGCGTGTAATTGTGAGTTTCGTTGTGAGTTTGAGTGTTGCTTGTTCTGTTCTTGTGAGGATAATTGTGATGCGTGTACTTGTGAGTTTACGTGTGAGTTTGAGTGTTGCTTGTACGGTTCTTGTAAGGGTGATTGCGATGCGTGTAATTGTGAGTTTTGTTGTGAGTTTGAGTGTTGCTTGTTCTGTTCTTGTGAGGATAATTGTGATGCGTGTACTTGTGAGTTTACGTGTGAGTTTGAGTGTTGCTTGTACGGTTCTTGTAAGGGTGATTGCGATGCGTGTAATTGTGAGTTTAGCTGTGAGTTCGAGTGTTTCTCGTATGGATCTTGTGAGGATGACTGTGATGCGTGTAATTGTGAGTTTTGCTGTGAGTTTGAGTCTTGTTTGTGTAATTGTTGTGAGGCTGAACGTCGTGGGTATAACTGTGGCGAGTTTGAGTGGGGTCTGTCCGATGGCTGTGACTTTGAAGGTTGCTTCTTTGATGGTGCTTTCGGCCGCTCTTTGTCCACCTCCTTACTCTTCTTCTTCTTCTTTTTGTCATGCGCGGATGACGTGGATGGCTGAGCGAGTGCGGGTGCCGAGAAACTGTGCGTATCGGAAGGCATCATACCGCACATTTTATTTAATGCCGAGTCTACAGACGACGCTCCGGGATTTTTCTTCATTTTGCTTTTGGAAATAATAAAAATTATCACAATAATGATAATAGTAGTATAGTAATAATAATAATAATAAGAATAATCGGAACAGCAACAACGATTATTACAAGAACGAATTAATCGACTGAACAATGAGTGGACATAATTTTAACGACTACAAAAAAGTCAGAATACCGATCCATCCTTCGAGCGTCTACAGGCCAATATGGCATTCTAAAACATTTGTCCGAGACTTGATCGAGTGTGATAACTTTTGCCTCTGTACTCATCATAGAGCAAAGAAAAACACTGTATTATTCTAGTTTATTATGAATAATAAATTAGAATTTCATCGTCGAAAATTCCATATACATAAAATGTTAAACTAAATTTATCATTCGTAGCTTCTCACCAAGCAAAATAATTCCAATGTCGTCGCATATATCCGCACACTCGCGTAATTATTAAATAATACACAGACATCCATCCATTCAAATCACACACTCCATAAAATAGTCCTATTCGATTTGGGCGTACCTTAAACGTGGAACGATATTTATACACCTGTACGTATCGAAATATACATATATTTATTAGTATAGAGCTACCGCTCTCAGTCTTAACCGTTGGTATTTATTTATAGAAAATTCCGTAGTCAAATTAATCACAATAGATTATCGTCCAAGAACTTACAACGCGGAATGAATCACTAACAGATTTGCAAAGCGAGCATTCAAGATACACCGCGATTCGGCTCGCACTAAGCGTCTTATTTCTATCACTCTCTCTCTTTTCGCATTACTGTACTTAGCTGGGGTTGTAACTGCCGTCACTCGGAGATGGTGTGTTGCAACGATGACCAGACGATGTAGATGAGCTATGATGACCTGAGATGCAGTCTTCGTATCGATAATGTCGTCAAACGCCGGGAGACCCAAGTGCGATCTGCCGCATTAGTCCGCGCAGCATTCTACTGCGGCTATTATATACACCGTCCGACACCGCGACTGCGTAATTCCAAACCACATCGATTTATTATTTAATTTTTATTTTTACAATAATACGCACGCGTTCTTAATAGATTACTTACCCCTTTCGGGATGCTTATGATTCGCGAGGAGAGAGAGCAATACGAAATCCAAGTCTTGCTTGATGAGCGGGCGCCTCTTATTCGTAGGCCGCCTCGCTGAGTTCTGATACGGACAAAATCGCGCTCGGCTTGAACTGCCGAATTTCCCCTCTCCCGCACACAAACACACATACACTCACACTACGCTGCTCGATCACGCGATCACGCGACATATTATGTAACCGGCCGAGCTCGCCGAGAATCCTTCCAGCCTTTTCCTTAGTGCGCTCTATATTTATTTATATTTCCATTATTCTGTTCCTTACAACACCCAGTAAGGAAGAATCGCAGTGTCGATTACAAAAATTTTCGACTTTGGCAAAACTTTTGACGACAAGATAGCAGCATCCATCGTGTTTAATAATATTTTGAATAACACAGATGGATGCGTCTCTAAGACAAATGGTACTATCCGGGTGAAGAATCGACAAGTGAATTGCCCCGGTGACAACTTTTCTGTATTGAATGTAATTCGTAAAGCCGTCGATTGGCGGTGTAGGACCTCTCGCATGCTGACCAACGAATTTCAAAGCATTTGGATCAATGTATTTGGAAGATGCTGTCTTGCAGTTTTCGGCCCTTCTGTTTGCAATCTGTTGCAAATGCTGGTTCGGCTTTCTACATAATTTTCGGCAATAGCTCATATTGCTTTCGTAAGGAAAAGCTGAAAATGAATCTAAAGGTCCGAAAGCCCTGACATCATCAGCAAGGTGCAAAAGAGCGTGACAATTGAACGATAGAAATTCAACGCCGTATACATCGGGAGCTGTTTCGACGAAGATCTTTATGCATTTTTCAGCGAAAGCGACAGACTCTAAATGAACGTCAGGATTAGTCAAAATTCTCATAGACGCGTGAAGTAGAAGCAAGTGCTGGTAAACAGCGGGGTTAACCAAACCATTCAAAATAACAGGAGCAGTATAAAGAAGCAACTGCCGTTGTTCGGTGGCCTTAAATTTCCCATGCTTCTCAATATTCGTCGGCTTACGAGCAAAATCTTGCGGGCAGTATTTTTTCACTTGCTCCAGACGATCATTGAGGACTCGTATAGCAGCTGGGTCGGAGATTTTGACTGACTCGACGAACCTGCCGTCTATCACACCGGCAAAAATTTTGTCCATTACACCCAGACATACAAGGTGCATGTAATCAAACACCGTAGACTTGACCAAGTCGACAAAAGGATTCAAGTCAGCTAGAGGACAATCTATTCCTACACTATGATGATCCACGTCCAATTTCGACATATATTCCTCTTTCGTACGAGGCGTATGATTACTCCCAAAATAAGCCATAACGCCTGGGCGTATGTTTTTGCCTCGAACCCAACACCTAGAGCAAGGAGCCTTGGAACCGTGACTACGATGGCCCAACGAAAATGAACGAGCTGGAGCATCACCGATAAAGCATCTCAAGGCAACATGATAACTCTCGTCCATGAAGTCGAAACCGTTTCGAAGAACCTCCAGTAAATCTAGAATAAACGGCCGAAAAAAATCTAACGCGCTCGATGGCTTTGCTGTACCTTTGAATATTCCAACTATTTCTGGAAAGCTATTTGGAAAATTCGCTATTCTAATTTGAATTGGCCATAAGACAATTTTACCTACTTTATCGAGGGAAGCTCCGTCTGTGTTAAAATCTACTTCGATATGATTACTTCGCATATGCGGTGGAGTCGAAGAAACGATTTTCAGTAAAGCCTGCTTTACACCTAGATGAAGATACTCTCCTCCAGCAACTTGGTCCGGAGACACACTCACGTTCGGAGTGTTCAAAACAGTTCTCGGATCTATATGCATGCTGGAGAAACACCCGTGACTTTTTAACAATCGCAAAACAGCTTTTATCTGAGTGTGCGTCAGATTCTCCTCGGCAAAAAGGATACCCAACTTTTCTTCGAAATCCTCAACGCTCTCGAAACGATCTGATTCAACTGAATCGCACTCACTCGCAGCGTTCTCGCAAGCACTTGCATTAACTGTAACGGATGAAGAAGCAGCAGCTAACATTTGTTCCTCATTCGCACCAGATTCGCTCGAATCGGAGACATAAGAAATGTCAGGAGATGGGCAATCGATAGGAAGACGTGCGATTGCTTCAACATTCAAAGAATTATTCGAAAAACTTGGAAGAGAACGTTCTTCGGAAGCTCTTTTCAGAATTCTTTCAACGCGAGCCCTATGTTGAGGCACGCAATCCCTTAAAGCTTTCCTCGAACGGAATGTTCGAACCCTATACATCACGATATTCAAATAACGTCCGATACAATACTAATACTTATTACAATTACTACTATTACTAATAGAAACTAATAATAAATTCGTACGTCCCAGTGAAGGTACCGTGAAAACTTGATTTTCCAGCAGAACGTAGTCGTGTAGAGAAGACGTGAAGAATGTAGTTGGCAGATAAGATTCTGGAACCGCTGCATAAACATACGTAAACATGCATTAAAATATGTACATGGCAGAAAAGGATAGCATTACGTTATATGTGATTAGAAGAAAAAAAAATCGTTATGTAAAAAGAATAATAAATTAATATCTGCAAGAAAATTTAGAATGTCAGTGAGTATCATTCATCTGATTCTACCAGAAAATTGAAAGAGCCCTTTCTTGCTTGAAATAACAAATATTACCTATTGCTACCTTCAAAATAATATTTGTAAATAGATTATTAAAATCATTTAGAACAAAAAGTCCCTGAAGCATTTTTGTTCCCAAGTCACTGGATTTTGAAAAAAATTACTCTTTATACCAATCACATGTTTATACCATCATCTTTCTCTATCTCAAGATCTATTGACTTTAGAAGAAAAATACTTGAGGGACTTTTTATTCTAAATCATTGAAATAATCTATTCGAAAATTTAAAATGATTCTAGACCTCAAATTAAAAAAGTTCAAAATGGCTGCCAATTGCCGATGAATGAAGTTTTTCAAAAAATGACATTTTCAATAATTCTAAGAGTACTTATAGGTTGATATTGTTATTCTAAACAAAAAAGACCTCTTTCAATTTTGCTCTACATTGAATAGGTTTAGAGATAAGTTCACTTTTTGTATCTCAGTTATAGTCATTAGCGTAGAGTCACTTTTATCTAAATACGAGTATGGATCTCTAGGCAAAGACTAAAAAATAACAGAGTTAATCGAATATATATGATTTATCTTGTTGTACATGATTTATCTAATATATGTTCAGAATTGAAACACAATGGTTTATCAAAATCAAGAAACCCGGGTGCTGCCTTTCTGGTAAACATGTATTCAAGATGCATTGAAATAAAATGTGGCACGGTAATAAGTTGTGTAATTACATTTGAAAACTGTGTACAAAATTTGATATCTCTATTTCAAAAATTAATGACTTTTTACTGACATCATGTCTGCCCAGAGATCATTATTGTCAATAAAAAGTCAATGATTACTAAAATAGAGATGTGTAAATTTGCATACATGTTTTGAAAGCAATTTTACAACTAATTACCATGATACATTTTATTTTAATGCAATCTACATATATGCTTACCTGAAAAGCCACACCCGGCTTTTTTCTTTTTGACAATAAATTGAAACATGCTGTATCATAGGCAGTCTTATATCAACTTTTGCAATTAATAATGTAATAAAAACTATGAAACAAAGTCTCAGCTGTTAATATACCTTGTATAACAATATATGTTACAATTCCTTGTCGCAAAGGCAAAATCTGAGGGAGGCTATTCAGGTAAGAATATACATAGAATGCATTGAAATAAAATGTGGCACGGTAATAAGTTGTGTAATTACATTTGAAAACTGTGTATAAAATTTGCCATCTCTATTTAAAAAATCAATCACTTTGTATTGGCAATATGTCTCTCCAGAGATCATTATTGTCCAAAAACCATCTATTATTATTAAAATAAATATTTATAATTTTCTACTGATACTTTAACAGTACTTTGAAAAGTAATTACTGTGACACATTTTATTTAAATGCATTCAGAGCAGATGTTTATCTGACAAGCTACACCCGGGTTCGACCTATCAGACTTAGACTTTGGAAATGTTTTATCACTAAAAATCTCTTACTAGCTGGGACTTTGATAAAGAGAAGTTACTTGATTTTAGTAAATAAATAAACATCCTAGCTTACTTTTTGCTATTCCAACTATATTGGTGAGTTCGGTGAGCTGAACCTGTCGAAGTACCTCAGAAGCAAGCTGCAATTCTTATCTTCCGCTGAGTGGCTGTTGTTGTCTGTGGTTTTTTTTCAGCTAACTATAAACACAATTTTATATTAGAAAAAGTATTTGGAAGACGGTTGAGAAGAATAAATAGGAAATGTTTATAGGAAATCATTGAGTGAATTAGGAAATGTTGCAGGGACAGGTTTAAAACAAATAAAGAATTATACAATTAAATATTAAATTAATAATTAAACAGAAATTAGGATTTATCCTGCTTACCTTTATATAATATTCTAGGAACCGCAGGTGCTGTGGTGTGGTAGATGGTCCAGACGATGGTGTGGTTGACAATATTAGGCTCGAAAATAGAAAGTATAAGAAAGAATGAGTAAAGTCTATATGAACTATTGTTGTAATGAGAAATAATGAAAGAAAAGTAATCAAGTTGCAGGATGGAGTGTATGAAACAGAAAATATATGTATGTGTAAGCTGCCTGACAAACTCAATGTCCAGGTGCAGTCGAAGAAGACGAGGCTTCCAGGACCTGTTGAGCAGCCCCTCTCTAGCTGGAGATGGACGCAAGCGAGGGTCGACGATCAACAGCTTCCTCAGGAAATGCGGCAAGATTCTTCGACTATCCGGGTCTGATAAAAAAAAGCAAATGAATGAACCAAAATTTTGTTGCTGAACTAATAATTATTGAAAGAATGGTACATGTAGCCATAATGACTGTAAAATATTTGCACAAAAGTTGCATTAATAAGGCAATGACAAAGAAATCGTCTCCGCGAACGATTTTTCTAACCTCACTTTTACCGCACGACAATTACTTGATTAATAAATAACAAAATTATAGCACTAACTTACCTAATTGAGTTGATTAAGCAATAACACAAGTGATTATCCAAGTTTGCAGTAAACAATTGTTGATATTCAACGATTATTCAGCGAACGAAGTTTTTTGCTGTTAACGAGGGAAATCATCAAAGCAAAAAGTAATATACTTTGTTGCGTTTCCCGCTTAATTAACTATAGTACAATGACAGAGAGAACGGAAAATCACATATATAGTGCACGTATCGCGCGGCGCGAATTCAAACGTACTATTCAAACTTTTGAAAACGATTACAATTAAATTATTTAATTATTAGGTAGTTGTATTGACACATGCAAAGAAAACAATAGCATTGTGCATAATAAATAATAACGTTGATATAAATAAATAAATAAAAATCGAAATGTATGCAGTGCATTAATGCGATATATAATAATGAATATACGTATTCACATACGTGGTAAACAATTAATGCATAAGCAAATAAATTTGCATTAAGTTTTAGATAAACAAATAATAATGTGAATCGTTTACTTTCATAATAACTATTATGCGTATATAATGCAATGGGTAGATCGCATATATATATATGAATTGTCGCGCGAGAAGCCCCTTAGGCGTGGATTCTCGCTTTATTATTTTCGTGTTTTCGTATAGGAGATGTGGTTGGAAGGGTTAAAAATGAAGAAGTCGATTGAGCGAGAAAAAGACGAGTTTAATCGCTCAAACCGAGAGGGGAAAGCCGTGCGGCATAAAACCCCTCTCGTCGTATACACAAGCTGCGGGATTGAACGATTAACTGTGAGTCGTGTGCGTGTGTGTACGTGTGCGGTGTATTCGAGAGATCCTTCCGAATCTCTCGTCTCGTGTTCATGCGTGATAGCAATCACATATCGAAATGGGCTGTACTGTGGCCTTAGTTCCACAGAATAGTCCCTCGTTTCGCTTCGCGCGCGGACGCGATTGTAGACCGGTCGCGACCCGTACCCGAATTCCCGTCACCAAGCGTAGAGAAAGATAGAGAGAGAGAGAGAGATATGCACACAAGAGAGAGAAGGACAGAGCCCTACACCCACTAGTTTAATAACGACGATATATGCGGATTATAGGACGAACGTTCGGCTTTCGTGACAATGATCTGATGTCAGCGTATTCACTCAAGAGCGGGCGTGGCGATATCGTTCGCTTGGCTGCTCAAAAGCGACTGCCCGCGTGGTCAACCAGCGGCGCGCGACACGAGGCCGGCGGCGCCGCCAGCGCCAACAGCGAGTCCCGTCGTTCGATTGCTCTCCGTCGCGCGCCGGGAGAAGGCGCCACGTGCTCAACGTCGATTCTCACGAGCCCGCTCGACACCGTCGCCTTTCGGTGAAGCTAAGCCCGGAGTTTCGACGGAACAGCCTCCCCCGTTGCGAGGAATCGAGCAAGATCGTCGAAGTCGTGATGTGTGGATCAGTGTATGTGTATGTTTGTGTTGTAGTGTGTATATAATTTTATTTTAATCTTCATTTGGGGGATGAAGTCGGTAGTGGACACAGCTGCGTGATATTGCGCTTCAGTGTCCCTCGAGAAGTTCGTACGGTGGCGACTCTGGCGAGTCCGTCGGTCCCCGGGTGCACCTCTTGAACGACTGCCAATTGCCATTGCGTGCAAGGTTGGTTTCGGTCTATCAGGATGACGACCATCCCTTCGCTTAGTTCTCCAGTAGAGTCATGCCATTTTTGACGCTGTTGGAGCTCGTGGAGGTATTCCAGATGCCATCGCTTCCAGAAATCCTGTCTGGCTTTGGTGATGAACTTCCAAACGGATAGTCGATTATCTGGAATGGAAGTCAAATCAGTACTTGGCATGACTGTAAGGGGCCTACCTATCAGAACATGCGCCGGGGTTAACGCTATCGGGTCGTTGGGATCGGACGAGATCGACCAGAGGGGTCGAGAATTTAAGATCGCTTCTATTTCTATCGCAAGGGTATAAAGCTCCTCGAATGTAAGAAGTTGCCCACCCACTACGCGTTTGAAATGGTGTTTAAAGGACTTTACCGCGGCCTCCCACAGACCCCCAAAATGCGGAGATAAGGGTGGGTTAAAGTGCCACTGGATGTTCAAAGAGAGAGCTTTAGCACTCACTTTGGACTGGAAATCCTCTGAAAGGAGGAGCGCGGAAAGTTCCCTAAGCTGATTGTTTGCTCCAACGAAATTCGTTCCGTTGTCGGAGTAAACGTGATGGGGAATGCCTCGACGCCCTAAAAATCGAGTGAACGCGCCTAAGAAACCTTCAGTGGTTAAGTCGCTGGTTATCTCTATGGTTACTGCCTTTGTAGCCATACAGATAAAAACGCACCCGTACGCCTTAAGGGTTGTTCGGTTGTAACGCTTTTTTTCTTTAATGAGAATGGGGCCGAAGAAGTCTACGCCTACGTGAGAAAAAGCGTGAGACTCTGTGACCCTAGCGCTCGGAAGATCTGCCATCTTGCAGTGGAGCGGGGTGGGTTTGTGTCTTATACACGTGACACACCTACGAATAACGTGACGGACTTGATTCTTACCGTCAATTAACCAAAAATGTTGTCGCAAAAAGAAAAGGGTGCTTTGGACACCAGAGTGGAGATTCGATTCATGAGCTTCTCGAATGATCAAGTCCGTGACGTGATTCCGCGAGGGTAACAGTATGGGGTGCTTACTGGCCATAGGGATGTCAGCGTTCTTCAAACGCCCTCCCACGCGTACAACTCCATTTGCGTCCAAACACGGATTAAGTGCCGCAATATGCGACCCCTTCACCTTAATACCTCGCGTTAAGCATGCAATTGAATCGGAAAACGCGTCCTGCTGAATACTTCGAAACACGCGGGTTTCGGCATCCCGTTTTTCGTCGACCGAGATGGACTTTCCTCGGAACGGCCTTCCTGAAGGAAGCCATCGTACACATATCGCTACGACCCCAAGCAACATGCAATACTTGGAAAACCGCGATAGGAACATGCGATCCGTAGCCGTATCGACCAGGAGACAGACTCCTTTTTTCAGACCGGGGATATCCGGAAGTGATTCGACGATGTTCGCGGGCCAGGAGGCCTCCGTCTGCCGTAGCCAAACGGGTCCGGTAAACCACGTATCATTTCGCAGGAATTCTTTCGGGAGTTGTCCTCGGGATAAAGCGTCGGCCGGGTTATGTAGGGTAGGGACGTATCGCCAACTGGCGCGCTCTCCTAATTCCTGAATTTCACGCACGCGGTTCGCTTCGAATTGTTTAAGGTCTTGCGGGGACTTTCGTAACCAATGTAAGACTATAGTGGAATCTGACCATAGAACGATCCGTTTAATAGCAAGCTCCAAAGCTGGAAGCGTTTCTTGAAGCAGTCTTACAAGAGTCAAGGCCCCGCACAACTCTAGCCGGGGAATAGTCTGCTCTTTTAAAGGGGCGACTCTAGACTTCGAACATATCAATCGCACGGCAACCTTCCCGTTTCTATCCATCGACCTGGCATAAATACAAGCGCCGTATCCCCTTTTGCTCGCGTCGCTGAATCCGTGGATCTCTACGCGCAAGGGAGTCTCAGCAACGACGTGACGTGGTACCGAAACGCTGGAAAGCAGAGGCAACTGATTTGCGAAATTAATCCAAAGAGTGTACAAACTCTGTGGCATAGATTCGTCCCAAGATACCTTCGCCTTCCAACATTCTTGCATGATCCACTTCGCATACAAACCGACTGGTCCTATCAAGCCTATCGGATCAAAGATCTTCGCGATCTCTGACAGAATCACGCGCTTGGTCACTATCTCGGGGATCTTTACTCGCTCGACAGCGATAGCTAATTCGTCGCGTTTGGAAGCCCAATATACCCCTAACGTTTTTAAGACTGTCTCTCTTTCGCCGTCGGAAGCGAGATTTATAGCCTTATCATCGAGATTGTCCAGAGCGTGATCGTGGTTAGAGGCCCATTGTCGAATGTTGAACCCACCACTCTTCAAAGCGGCGATTATTTCATCGCGCGCCTTCAAGATGTCCTTTAGAGAATCTGAACCCGTCAAGAGGTCGTCAACGTACAGGTCTCGCTTAAGGATCTCGGCCGCCAGGGGGTATCGGTAACTTTCGTCGTCGGCAAGTCGGTGTATCGTGCGTATCGCGAGGTAGGGAGCTGCAGATACACCGAACGTAACGGTGTTTAATTCGAAAACCTGCACTTGTCCGTCGCGATACCAGAAAATACGTTGGTATCGTCGATCATCGGGATGGATTAGAATCTGTCGATACATTTTCTCTATATCAGCTGTCAATACGTATCGGTGTGAACGGAATCTAATTAAGTGGGTATAGAGTTTATCCTGAATTGTCGGTCCTACGTACAAAAGGTCGTTAAGGGAAATGCCTTTCATCGTCTTAGCGGATGCGTCGAAAACGACTCGGAATTTGGTCGTGAGGCTGAGGGCCTTCAAGATTATGAGGTAAGGAAGGTAATATTCCGAATCGCTCTCGTCGAGCACCGCCGACATGTGCCCTAAATCGAGATATTCCTGAAAAACACGACCGAATTCGTCCATCATTCCGGGTGAACGGCTGCACCGCCGCTCCATCCCACGGAACCGCTTGAGAGCTTGCGCCCTCGAGTCCCCTAGCTCCGGGTCCTTCTTTCGAAACGGCAATCTCACCATGTAACGCCCGTCAGACAGCCGAACAGTGGTGTCGTCATACCACCTCTCGCAATCCGACCTATCGCTAGCCTGCTCCGCTGGACTTGAGCATTCCTCAAGCGACCAAAATCGAACAAGCTGCTTTTCTAGTTGGGACAGGTGGCATGACACCGATGGAATCTTATCCGTGTCCATGCCACCAACGATCACCCAGCCAAGCTGAGTCTTTTGAAGATACAGTTCGCTTCCTTCCCTAGACAAGTTAACCTGACCAATAGAGAGCATGGACAACGTCGCTCCAGAACTAATTAAAATGTCAACTGGTCGAGGGAGATGGAACTGAGGGTCTGCTAACCTAATATTCTTGGGTAACTTGATCGCTTCGCGAGGGAACGGTTCTTCGGGGGTAACGCTAGTTATCTTGGGAACGGTGAGGAACGTTAGACGTTTGCTAAAATCCGAGTTCAACGCTTTGAACTGGACATTGACGCAATGTTTAGTTGTGGTTCGCAGGTCGTTAATTGCTCCGATTGGAATCGAGCAATGTCGAGTAGGGAGTCGCAATCGGTCCGCGAGATCAACCGTCATGAAGTTCGCGTTTGCACACGTGTCCAGGAGCGCGCGAGCCTCGATGAATGCCCCGTTGGCATCTCTAACTAAAACGATAGCGCTCATCATGAGCTGAGACTGGAGAGCCCTGGACATGGTGCTGAGGACTCCTACGCCTAGTCATGGCATCTTGGCCGAGGACTCCGCCTTTGGATCCCCGTGCAGGAGCGTATTGTGTTCCTTATCGCATTTCTTGCAATTGCGAGCTTCGCATTTGCCTTCGTGTGATCGCAAACACCTCCGACACAGCTTCTTCGTCCTTACAGCGTCCCAACGCTGCTGAACGGTCAGCTTAGTAAATGCTGAACACCGATAAATCGTATGTTCACCGCTGCAATAATAACAACAAAGAGTGGAACTCGTGACAAGCGCTCGAGCTTGCCCGTTACCCCGCCGGTACTTGGTCCCCTTTTCGTTCTGTTGTCCTGTTCGCTTCGCTGGCGCTTCGTTGCCCTTGGCCTCTCCTTCCTGAGCGTACAGGTAGTTACTGGTTTCCTGCAGAAAAGCGAAAAAAGAATCGAGATCGGGAATCTTATTGATAGACGTCTTCTTGATCCACCGGTCCTTGATTTTAGTTGGCAACGTTTTTTCGAGTGCACGAATCACGAAATAATCAGACGGAACGACCTTGAGGGTTTTCAAATCCGCCAAATGTTGCCGAACCGAATGCTCCAGGTCCTTCAGCGCCCGGTGTGAAACCTCAGTCAGAACGGGATAAGCGAGAATTGCGTCGATGTGAGCAGCAGTAATAAGCCGGACATGCTCGTATTGCGTACTCAAAAGCCGCCATGCTTCCTCGTAGCTATTCTCGCCTGGAGCCAGGATCTGCAACGAATTAGCCGCCGCCCCAACTAACGCCTTCTTCAAGTAGTGGAAAGCGGTGATGTTGTCGATGTCCAATCGCACCATCTCGTTCCTGAAAGTCGTCTTGAATACGGTCCACTCATCCAAACGACCGCCGAACTTCGGCAAATCAATGGGGGGCAACCCCTTGTAACGAGTTATATCGAGAAGAGTCGAATGCCCCAATGGAACGGTAGTCTCACCACCGGAAGATCTGCTCTGCTTCTCTGTCGCCTGCTCGGCTTCTTTGGTCCGGACAAACGTAGCAATTTTGAAGTAGGAATCCTTCAGCCCTTGAAAGACTTCCCTTTTAGCTGTCTTGTTCCTAACATCGAGTCTATAAAATAACTCGCACAAGGCGTCATGACGTGTGGCAATTTTTTCCAAGCGTAATTGACACTCAGGAAGATTCGCTGCTCCCGATTTAATTCGCACCGCCAGGTCGGTCAGCAAGTCTTGGATGTATTCGGTCTGCATGTTCCACTGTTCCACTATAGCGTCCATGTCGCCTAATGGTCAGTGAATGCGCACGCTTAATAAATCGAATTAATCCTATACGCGGACTAAAGCGTGAGCACGTGACTCGGCGCGCTCGGATTCTTAGAATCCGCTCTACGGTGTGCTACGTTTCTCGCAGCTCAGTCCCGAAAAGTAAACAAGTTGCCGCTCGCCGCAACGCGCTGCCTCGTGTGTTTATTCGCAGGGTCAAATAAACGCCGCGCTGTGTTCGAAATTCACACGCGTGAATCGATTCGAAAAAACAATCAACGCTACTTATCTTTCTGGTATGCGATGACCTTGAAGCGGCAGCTGGAGAGATGCACCCGGAGACGATGTATATGCGATGACCTGGGGAGCCTTGATGCACCCGTTGTCTTTGGCTGGCTGGCCGAAAAGTCTTCGTTTCCACACCTCACAGGAGGCACCATGAATTGTCGCGCGAGAAGCCCCTTAGGCGTGGATTCTCGCTTTATTATTTTCGTGTTTTCGTATAGGAGATGTGGTTGGAAGGGTTAAAAATGAAGAAGTCGATTGAGCGAGAAAAAGACGAGTTTAATCGCTCAAACCGAGAGGGGAAAGCCGTGCGGCATAAAACCCCTCTCGTCGTATACACAAGCTGCGGGATTGAACGATTAACTGTGAGTCGTGTGCGTGTGTGTACGTGTGCGGTGTATTCGAGAGATCCTTCCGAATCTCTCGTCTCGTGTTCATGCGTGATAGCAATCACATATCGAAATGGGCTGTACTGTGGCCTTAGTTCCACAGAATAGTCCCTCGTTTCGCTTCGCGCGCGGACGCGATTGTAGACCGGTCGCGACCCGTACCCGAATTCCCGTCACCAAGCGTAGAGAAAGATAGAGAGAGAGAGAGAGATATGCACACAAGAGAGAGAAGGACAGAGCCCTACACCCACTAGTTTAATAACGACGATATATGCGGATTATAGGACGAACGTTCGGCTTTCGTGACAATGATCTGATGTCAGCGTATTCACTCAAGAGCGGGCGTGGCGATATCGTTCGCTTGGCTGCTCAAAAGCGACTGCCCGCGTGGTCAACCAGCGGCGCGCGACACGAGGCCGGCGGCGCCGCCAGCGCCAACAGCGAGTCCCGTCGTTCGATTGCTCTCCGTCGCGCGCCGGGAGAAGGCGCCACGTGCTCAACGTCGATTCTCACGAGCCCGCTCGACACCGTCGCCTTTCGGTGAAGCTAAGCCCGGAGTTTCGACGGAACAATATATATATATATATATAATAATTTATCGAGTTGCATTATTGTTAGGAGTGTATATATATGTACAAAAATACATATAAACACAGATATTTGTAGTTGCATTGCAAACAATGTTTTTTTATACTATTTTAATGGCCCAAATTAACCTGTAAAATCATTGAAAATGGAACATTTAAAAATTTGGCACATGTGCCGAGGATGTGTTACATTAATCAAATTTTAATTGTGAAAATAGTAATTTTTAAACTGATGTACGTTTGAGCAATCATCTATCATCATATATAGGGTACAACTCGTAATTAAATCATTTTGATAGTACACAGCGCCCTGAAGCTGTTTTTTCCATAGACAATTATCGGTCTCGGGACTTAGCCGAATTTTAAAAGATGCGCACGCGTGTCGTCCAAATGCCCCGTATATGATGCACCTGTGCCGCACGCATGCAGCACGCATGTCAGCACCTAGCTTCTTCAAGTGTCTGCACGCGTGCTCCTGGAATGCTATCGAAAAGCGGGCACGAGTGCCGAAATCATGCAGGACGCACGTGCCGCCAACGTGCTGTCTCGCGTGTTGGTTCAAATTTTCGCGCGGAGCACGGTAATCCATCAAAATGACAGCACTGTGCGAGCACGCATGTCGAGGCACGCATGCTCACGAATTGCTCAACTCATGCAGCACGCGGTGCTGTCATAATGCTGACACATTGCCGGCATGCAAACGTTCGAAAAATCGGCCATGGATCGGCATTTTGTGTCGCCAATGTGCCAACATTTCGTGTCGTCATATTGACAGCACTCGTGCTGAGCACGCGTGCTCGCACTATGCCGCCAACGTGCCGTCCAGCGTGGCAGGAAAAAAATTTTAAAGATTTTTGTCCACGCATGTCGGCACATTGCCTGCACATCGACAGCACGCGTGACGAGCACGCATGCCCCAAAAATGCCCAGCACGTGATGTTATTGGGGGTTACAGCAGAATCACGGCACAGTGCAAGTCCACCGTGTCGAGAAAATCGTGGCCGCAATGTGACGGATTATCGACAGCACGACGTGCCATCAAAAAAAAAAAATATATATATATATAATATATATATATATATATATATATATATATATATATATATATATATATATATATATATATATATATATATATTTTTTATATATATATATATATATTTTGTTAAATTAATTTAATTGCGATATAATTATTATATTTAAGTTATTATTTCTATTACAAATAAAATTGATAATAATAGTAATGATTTGTTAATTTATTTATATGCGGCTCAATTGGTGTAATTAAATAAATAAATAAATATAAATAAATAAATAATACTATAATTTTATAATTTTTATTTTTATTAAATAAATATATTTGTTTATAATAATTGGATCTTAAAATTGATTTTCATTATAAATTTAAAATATTGAACTAATTTCTGAGAAAAACACTAGCTATCTGTTGTTTGAAAAAATGTATCGCATCCCGCCATTGCAGTAATCTCCCTGCCTTCATGAAGACTTGATCTTCAATTGCAGACGCGGGCAATAAGTGCAATTGTTCTAAATAAATATAGCGGTATTATTGTAGATGTTAATTGTAGTCATTTACATGCTGTAATTTGGATTTCTCAAGAGAACTGTGGCAACTTTGTGGACGTTTGAGAGTGAAGAGATTGTCTTGAGGATCATCCTGGCTGAGACGTAAAATTTGTTTATTTATAATTACTCTGATAATTATATTAGTTAATAAATAGGTTAGTTTTGACACACGCATGTATGCATACACGCCGCACACATACACGCGCTCGCACTCACGCACGCATATTCATACAGACATTTTCTAAAAATAGTGTATGTTGATTCCTATTGTCTCAAAAGATATTTCTATAGTAATTTTAGCAAAACTTTTTTATTACCATCCCAAAGCTTCCTCTGTGATGAAGCAAAATCAAATTAATTTAAAATAAAATATAAAATATATCAGGGAATCAGAGGACGAAGAATTCGATGGAAGGACCCACTCTGACGAATACCCCGCGGAGTATTTGAAGGAGTGCCGACCTGACAGAGGAGGTGCAGAATCTTACCCTGACGATGACACGGAGATCGAAAACGACGCCGAGAGCAGCAAGTGTTCCGTCGAAACTCCGGGCGTAGCTTTACCGAAGGGCGACGGTGTCGAGCGGACTCGTGAGGATCGACGTTGAGCACGTGGCGCCTTCTCTCGGCGCGCGATGGAGAGCAATCGAACATCGGTACGCGCTGTTGGCGCTGGCGGCGCCGCTGGCCTCGTGTCGCGCGCCGCTGGTCGACCACGCGGGCAGTCGCTTTTGAGCAGCCAATCGAACGATATCGCCACGCCCGCTCTTGAGTGAATACGATGACATCAGATCATTGTCACGAAAGCCGAACGTTCGTCCGATAATCCGCAGATATCGTCGTTATCAAACTAGTGGGTGTAGTGCTCTATCCTTCTCTCTCTTTGTGTGCATATCTTTCTCTTTCTCTATCTTTCTCTACGCTTGGTGACGGGAATTCGGGTACGGGTCGCGACCGGTTTACAATCGCGTCCGCGCGCGAAGCGAACGAGGGACTATTCTGTGGAACTAAGGCCACAGTATAGCCCATTCGATAAGTGATTGCTATCACTCACGAACACGAGACAAGAGATTCGGAAGGATCTCTCGAATACACCGCACACGTACACACACGCAAACGACTCACAGTTAATCGTTCAATCCCGCAGCTTGTATATACGACGAGAGGGGTTTTATGCCGCACGGCTTTCCTCTCTCGGTTTGAGCGATTAAACTCGTCTCTTTCTCGCTCAATCGATTTCTTTTATTTTAACCCTTCCAACCACATCTCCTATAAGAAAACACGAAAACAAGAAAGCGAGAATCCACGCCTGAGGGGCTTCTCCCGCGACAATTCATGGTGCCTCCTGTGAGGTGAGGAAACGAAAACTTTTCGGCCAGCCAGCCAAGGACAACGGGTGCATCAAGGCTCCCCAGGTCATCGCATATACATCGTCCGCGGGTGCACCTCTCCAGCTGCCGCTTCAAGGTCATCGCATACCAGAAAGATAAGTAGCGTTGATTGTTTTTTCGAATCGATTCACGCGTGTGAATTTCGAACACAGCGCGGCGTTTGTTTGACCCCGCGAATAAACACACGAGGCAGCGCGTTGCGGCGAGCGGCAACTTGTTTACTTTGCGGGACTGAGCTGCGAGAAACGTAGCACACCGTAGAGCGGATTCTAAGAATCCGAGGGCGTCGAGACACGTGCTCACGCTTTAGTCCGCGTATAGGATTAAATCGATTTATTTAGCGTGCGCATTCACTGACCATTAGGCGACATGGACGTTATAGTGGAACAGTGGAACATGCAGACCGAATACATCCAGGACTTGCTGACCGACCTGGCGGTGCGGATTAAATCGGGAGCAGCAAATCTTCCTGAGTGTCAATTACGCCTGGAGAAAATTGCCACGCGTCATGACGTTTTGTGCGAGTTATTTTATAGACTCGATGCTAATAACAAGACAGCTAAAAGGGAAGTCTTCCAAGGGCTGAAGGATTCCTACGTCAAATTTGCTACGTTTGTCCGGACCAAAGAAGCAGAGCAGATCTTCCGGTGGTGAGACCACCGTTCCATTGGGGCATTCGACTCTTCTCGATATAACTCGTTACAAGGGGTTGCCCCCCATTGATTTGCCGAAGTTCGGCGGTCGTTTGGATGAGTGGACCGTCTTCAAGACGACTTTCAGGAACGAGATGGTGCGATTGGACTTCGACAACATCACCGCTTTCCACTACTTGAAGAAGGCGTTAGTTGGGGCGGCGGCTAATTCGTTGCAGATCCTGGCTCCAGGCGAGAATAGCTACGAGGAAGCATGGCGGCTTTTGAGTACGCAATACGAGCATGTCCGGCTTATTGCTGCTGCTCACATCGACGCAATTCTCGCTTATCCCGTTCTGACTGAGGTTTCACACCGGGCGCTGAAGGACCTGGAGCATTCGGTTCGGCAACATTTGGCGGATTTGAAAACCCTCAAGGTCACTTCTCCTGATTATTTCGTGATTCGTGCACTCGAAAAAACGTTGCCAACTAAAATCAAGGACCGGTGGATCAAGAAGACGTCCATCGATAAGATTCCCGATCTCGATTCTTTTTTCACGTTTCTGCAGGAAACTAGTAACTACCTGTACGCTCAGGAAGGAGAGGCCAAGAGCAACGAGGCGCCAGCGAAGCGAACAGGACAACAGAACGAGAAGGGGACCAAGTATCGGCGGGGTAACGGGCAAGCTCGAGTGCTTGTCACGAGTTCCACTCTTTCTTGTTATTATTGCAGCGGTGAACATACGATTTATCGGTGTTCAGCATTTACTAAGCTGACCGTTCAGCAGCGTTGGGATGCTGTAAGGACGAAGAAGCTGTGTCGGAAGTGTTTGCGATCACACGAAGGCAAGTGCGAAGATCGCAACTGCAAGAAATGCGATAAGGAATACAATACGCTCTTGCACGGGGATCCAAAGGCGGAGTCCTCGGCCAAGATGCCATGACTAGGCGTAGGAGTCCTTAGCACCGTGTCCAGGGCTCTCCAGTCTCAGCTCATGATGAGCGCTATCGTTCTAGTTAGAGATGCCAACGGGGCATTCATCGAGGCTCGCGCGCTCCTGGACACGTGTGCAAACGCGACCTTCATGACTGTTGATCTCGCGGACCGAATGCGGCTCCCTACTCAACATTGCTCGATTCCAATCAGAGCAATTAACAACTTGCGAACCACAACTAAAAATTGCGTCAATGTCCAGTTCAAAGCGTTGAACTCGGATTTTAGCAAACGTCTAACGTTCCTCACCGTTCCCAAGATAACTAGCGTTACCCCTGAAGAACCGTTCCCTCGCGAAGCGATCAAGTTACCCAAGAATATTAGGTTAGCAGACCCTCAGTTCCATCTCCCTCGACCAGTTGACATTTTAATTAGTTCTGGAGCAACGTTGTCCATGCTCTCTATTGGTCAGGTTAACTTGTCTAGGTAGGGAAGTGAACTGTATCTTCAAAAGACTCAGCTTGGCTGGGTGATCGTTGGTGGCATGGACACTGATAAGATTCCATCGGTGTCATGCCACCTGTCCCAACTAGAAAAGCAGCTTGTTCGATTTTGGTCTCTTGAGGAATGCTCAAGTTCAGCGGAGCAGGCTAGCGATAGGTCAGATTGCGAGAGGTGGTATGACGACACCACTGTTCGGCTGTCTGACGGGCGTTATATGGTGAGATTGCCTTTTCGAAAGAAGGACCCGGAACTAGGGGACTCGAGGGCGCAAGCTCTCAAGCGGTTCCGTGGGATGGAGCGGCGATGCAGCCGTTCGCCCGGCATGATGGACGAGTTCAGTCGTGTTTTTCAGGAATACCTCGATTTAGGGCACATGTCGGCGGTGCTCGACGAGAGCGATTCGGAATATTACCTTCCTCACCTCATAATCTTGACGGCCCTCAGCCTCACGACTAAATTCCGAGTCGTTTTCGACGCATCCGCTAAGACGATAAAAGGCATTTCCCTTAACGACCTTTTGTACGTAGGACCGACAATTCAGGATAAACTCTATACACACTTAATTAGATTCCGTTCACACCGATACGTATTGACAGCTGATATAGAGAAAATGTATCGACAGATTCTAATCCATCCCGATGATCGACGATACCAACGTATTTTCTGGTATCGCGACGGACAAGTGAAGGTTTTCGAATTAAACACCGTTACGTTCGGTGTATCTGCAGCTCCCTACCTCGCAATACGCACGATACACCGACTTGCCGACGACGAAAGCTCCCGATACCCCCTAGCGGCCGAGATCCTTAAGCGAGACCTATACGTTGACGACCTCTTGACGGGTTCAGATTCTCTAACGGACATCTTGAAAGCGCGCGATGAAATAATCGCCGCTTTGAAGAGTGGTGGGTTCAACATTCGGCAATGGGCCTCTAACCACGATCACGCACTGGACAATCTCGATGATAAGGCTATAAATCTCGCTTCCGACGGCGAGAGAGAGACGGTCTTAAAAACGTTAGGGGTATATTGGGCTTCCAAACGCGACGAATTAGCTATCGCTGTCGAGCGAGTAAAGATCCCCGAGATAGTGACCAAGCGCGTGATTCTGTTAGAGATCGCGAAGATCTTTGATCCGATAGGCTTGATAGGACCAGTCGGTTTGTATCCGAAGTGGATCATGCAAGAATGTTGGAAGGCGGAGGTATCTTGGGACGAATCTATGCCACAGAGTTTGTACACTCTTTGGATTAATTTCGCAGGTCAGTTGCCTCTGCTTTCCAGCGTTTCGGTACCACGTCATGTCGTCGCTGAGACTCCCTTGCGCGTAGAGATCCACGGATTCAGCGACGCGAGCAAAAGGGGCAACGGTGCTTGTCTTTATGCCAGGTCGATAGATAGAAACGGGAAGGTTATCGTACGATTGATATGTTCGAAGTCTAGAGTCGCCCCTTTGAAAGAGCAGACTATTCCCCGGTTAGAGTTGTGCGGGGCCTTGACTCTTGTAAGACTGCGTCTAGAAACGCTTCCAGCTTTAGAGTTTGCTATTAAACTGATCGTTCTATGGTCCGATTCCACTATAGTCTTAGATTGGTTACGAAAGTCCCCACAAGACCTTAAACAATTCGAAGCGAACCGCGTGCGTGAAATTGAGGAATTAGGAGAGCGCGTCAGTTGGCGATACGTCCCTACCCAACATAACCCGGCCGACGCTTTATCCCGAGGACAACTCCCGAAAGAATTCCTGCGAAATGATACGTGGTTTACCGGACCCGTTTGGCTACGGCAGACGAAGGCCTCCTGGCCCGCGAACATCGTCGAATCACTTCCGGATATCCCCGGTCTGAAAAAAGGAGTTTGTCTCCTGGTCGATACTGCTATGGATCGCATGTTCCTATCGCGATTTTCCAAGTATTGCATGTTGCTTGGGGTCGTAACGATATGTTTACGATGGCTTCCTTCAGGAAGGCCGTTCCGAGGAAAGTCCATCTCGGTCGACGAAAAACGGGATGCCGAAACCCGCGTGTTTCGAAGTATTCAGCAGGACGCGTTTTCCGATTCAATTGCATGCTTAACGCGAGGTATTAAGGTGAAGGGGTCGCATATTGCGGCACTTAATCCGTGTTTGGACGCGAATGGAGTTGTACGCGTGGGAGGGCGTTTGAAGAACGCTGACATCCCTATGGCCAGTAAGCACCCCATACTGTTACCCTCGCGGAATCACGTCACGGACTTGATTATTCGGGAAGCTCATGAATCGAATCTCCACTCTGGTGTTCAAAGCACCCTTTTCTCTTTACGACAACGTTTTTGGTTAATTGACGGTAAGAATCAAGTCCGTCACGTTATTCGTATGTGTGTCACGTGTATAAGACACAAACCCACCCCGCTCCACTGCAAGATGGCAGATCTTCCGACCGCTAGGGTCACAGAGTCTCACGCTTTTTCTCACGTAGGCGTAGACTTCTTCAGCCCCATTCTCATTAAAGAGAAAAAGCGTTACAACCGAACAACCCTTAAGGCGTATGGGTGCGTTTTTATCTGTATGGCTACAAAGGCAGTAACCATAGAGATAACCAGCGACTTAACCACTGAAGGTTTCTTAGGCGCGTTCACTCGATTTTTAGGGCGTCGAGGCATTCTCCATCACGTTTACTCCGACAACGGAACGAATTTCGTTCGTCGGGAACTTTCCGCGCTCCTCCTTTCAGAGGAGTTCCAGTCCAAAGTGAGTGCTAAAGCTCTCTCTTTGAACATCCAGTGGCACTTTAACCCACCCTTATCTCCGCATTTTGGGGGCCTGTGGGAGGCCGCGGTAAAGTTTTTTAAACACCATTTCAAACGCGTAGTGGGTGGGCAACTTCTTACATTCGAGGAGCTTTATACCCTTGCGATAGAAATAGAAGCGATCTTAAATTCTCGACCCCTCTGGTCGATCTCGTCCGATCCCAACGACCCGATAGCGTTAACCCCGGCGCATGTTCTGATAGGTAGGCCCCTTACAGTCATGCCAAGTACTGATTTGACTTCCATTCCAGATAATCGACTATCCGTTTGGAAGTTCATCACCAAAGCCATACCTCCACGAGCTCCAACAGCGTCAAAAATGGCATGACTCTACTGAAGAACTAAGCGAAGGGATGATCGTCATCCTGATAGACCGAAACCAACCTTGCACGCAATGGCAGCTGGCAGTCGTTCAAGAGGTGCACCCGGGGACCGACGGACTCGCCAGAGTCGCCACCGTACGAACTTCTCGAGGAACACTGAAGCGCAATATCACGCATCTGTGTCCACTTCCGACTTCATCCCCCAAATGAAGATTAAAATGAAATTATATACACGCTACAACACAAACATATACATACACTGATCCACACATCTCGATTTCGACGATCTTGCTCGATTCCTCGCAACGGGGGGAGGCTGTTCCGTCGAAACTCCGGGCTTAGCTTCACCGAAGGGCGACGGTGTCGAGCGGACTCGTGAGGATCGACGTTGAGCACGTGGCGCCTTCTCCCGGCGCGCGATGGAGAGCAATCGAACGTCGGGACGCGCTGTTGGCGCTGGCGGCGCCGCTGGCCTCGTGTCGCGCGCCGCTGGTCGACCACGCGAGCAGTCGCTTTTGAGCAGCCAATCAAACGATATCGCCACGCCCGCTCTTGAGTGAATACGATGACATCAGATCATTGTCACGAAAGCCGAACGTTCGTCCGATAATCCGCAGATATCGTCGTTATCAAACTAGTGGGTGTAGTGCTCTATCCTTCTCTCTCTTTGTGTGCATATCTTTCTCTTTCTCTATCTTTCTCTACGCTTGGTGACGGGAATTCGAGTACGGGTCGCGACCGGTTTACAATCGGGTCCGCGCGCGAAGCGAACGAGGGACTATTCTGTGAAACTAAGGCCACAGTATAGCCCATTCGATAAGTGATTGCTATCACTCACGAACACGCGACGAGAGATTCGGAAGGATCTCTCGAATACACCGCACACGTACACACACGCAAACGACTCACAGTTAATCGTTCAATCCCGCAGCTTGTATATACGACGAGAGGGGTTTTATGCCGCACGGCTTTCCCCTCTCGGTTTGAGCGATTAAACTCGTTTCTTTCTCGCTCAATCGATTTCTTTTATTTTAACCCTTCCAACCACATCTCCTATACGAAAACACGAAAACAAGAAAGCGAGAATCCACGCCTGAGGGGCTTCTCGCGCGACAATTCAGCAAGGATCATGACGACCACAGCAACACCATGATGGAGGACAACGACCAGCCTGAGGATGGGACCGAAGAATTTCTGGACATCTACGCATTTATAAAACGCCAAGAAAAACACTAGCTTTCTGTTGTTTGAAGAAATGTATCGCATCCCGCCATTGTAGTAATCTCCCTGCCTTCATGAAGACTTGATCTTCAATTGCAGACGCGGGCAATAAGTACAATTGTTCTAAATAAATATAGCGGTATTATTGTAGATGTTAATTGTAGTCATTTACATGCTGTAATTTGGATTTCTCAAGAGAACTGTGGCAACTTTGTGGACGTAAAATTTGTTTATTTATAATTACTCTGATAATTATATTAGTTAATAAATAGGATAGTTTTGACACACGCATATATGCATACACGCCGCACACATACACGCGCTCGCACTCACGCAAGCACATTCATACAGACATTTTCTAAAAATAGTGTATGTTGATTCCTATTGTCTCAAAAGATATTTCTATAGTGATTTTAGCAAAACTTTTTTATTACCATCCCAAAGCTTCCTCTGTGATGAAGCAAAATCAAATTAATTTAAAATAAAATATAAAATATATTAGGGAATCAGAGTACGAAGAATTCGATGGAAGGACCCACTCTGACGAATACCCCGCGGAGTATTTGGAGGAGTGTCGACTTGACAGAGGAGGTGCAGAATCTTACCCTGGCGATTACACGGAGATCGAAAACGACGCCGAGGGCAGCAAGGATCATGACGACCACAGTAACACTATGATGGAGGACAACGACCAGCCGCCTGAGGATGGGACCGAAGAATTTCCAGACATCTACGCATTTATAAAACGCCAAGAAAAATACTAGTGTGCTACATTTTTCTTTGCGTTTTATAAAGGCGACTTTATTTATCTTTTTACTTTTTAGGGAAGTTCATATAAAAAGTACAGGTTTATTATATTAGTTTGCATTCTTTCTATATTATCACTTGCTGAAATTAACGTGGACTTTTTATATGAATAGAACGTTTTCTTACATTTTATATGTTATTTATTTGTTCATTTATTTACTAAATTCAATTTTCAATTTACTAATCTTTTATTTTTTAATTATATTTTAATTTTTAACTGACTGACCCAAGACTGAGGTAGACAAGCTGAGGCTAGGAGCGACAAAAATTACATCGTTTTCAGACTTGCAAGCTGAGCTGCAAGGAGGGCTCAGCAAAGGTAATTTAGTCATCATTCTATTATAACTTTCCAACCCATAATGCAATAAAAAATCTTATTTTTTTCGTTTTTTTTAACAGAGTTCATAACACTTCGAGCACAGAAACGGTGTGCGCCTGCCTGGATGTGATAGCGATCTGCTGAATGGTTCCCAAGGTCATGCTGTTGTCGTACGAGCACGTGGACATGCCTGCAAATCTCTCGATGATGCAGGGGCATCGAGAATGATGTTGAGTAAGAGGCTTTCTGCGAGCTACAGCTTCAAGAGAACAACGCGGACTAGCATCGACTGCGCATCGGGTCGCTCAGGCGATCCCTGTTAAAAAATTGAAGCTGGATTTCAAGCTTGAAATTCAGCGATGAGCTTGAATCTGGTTTGATCGAACTTAAAATCCAGCTTGATTTCAAGCTCGAAATCAAACTCAAAAAATCCACCATGATCGACCTACATTTCAAGTTTGATCAAGCTGGATTCAAACTCATCGCTAAATTTCAAATTCGATCAAGCCGGATTAAAACCCATCGCTGGATTTGAAGCTTGAGATTTAGCTTGATATTTTCAACAGGGGAACCTGCATAGAACCAGCTGGTTCAGCCACTGGTCCGTCTGAGTGACCGCAGCCTCCTGGGGTTGCAGGCTCCAGAAATATACCATTATTTACGTAAATATTTTCAAGGACTATGTATAATATATATTCCACGTCGACCCATGAATAAATTTTTTACATTTCGCTCAAAATGTTTTTATTAGTTCAGAATAGTTAAAAAAGTATGCAAAAAATTTTTAGCTCACAATACCATAACTATGCAGAACTGTGACCCTATTGGAAATAAAGTTTTTTTCAATTTTTAGAAACATGGAAAACTTTAATGATTTTTAGCTCCAGATAGGTGCAATTTAGGTATTTACACATATACATTTTTATTATTTTTCTATATATTTTTCTGTAAATTTTCAATAGAATATGCTAACACTTTTTTCAGGCCCCAATTACCACGTTTCTGATTGATTTATAATAGATATACCGTTTGTTCCGTCCTCACACGTCTGTAGCGCGCGTGCGCATGAGCGGGTGGAATGTGTGGTGCAAATATGCATGAAAGCAGCGAGAGATGGCAGCACGGGTCGCCGGTCTCTCGCCCGCGATCGTGGACTTACGCGAATAGGGAAGGAAGGGCGCGCACTTTCTCAACGACCACGGCAGCGTGCAGATCTGCGTCACGACTAAAACCGTACAGCTTAGCGAACAACGAACGGGAATCACCGATTCTCTGTCACAACGTGACACGAACGCCTTCTTGGCATTAACATTAACGCGTTTTGTATTTCCGTGCGTGTGTGTTCAGTGCCTTGTGTTTGCGTGCCGCGTCACTCGCTCTTACCGTTCTTTGTAAATATGTAATTAGTTCAGTGTAGTATTTTTTTTGTGAAACAATAAATCAGGTTTTTTTATGCCGACACGGCTTTTTCCCACAACCACGTGTTTTATTCTTAATCTTTCCGTTCTTAGAGTTAAAAAACATAAATATCAAATTCAATTTAAATAAACGCTAAAATCAATTAAAACATTCCTTATTATTAATATTAATAGCTTTCTTGCCACCTAGGGCAAGTTAGCCCGTCACGTCAAAACACCGTTATATAGTAATAAGAGTTTCAAAATGAGACCAGGTAGACCATGGACCGATCTTTTTAATCGAAGTTACAGAATTTTGAAGAAAATCTACATACAATTTGTATATCTATATATGAAGATTTCTTTTATACAGATATTTCCTACTACATATAGATATACAAATATATATACTACTCTACTACATATAAATATACATACATATAGATATACAAATTGTATGTAGATTTCTTTCAAAATGCTGTAACTTCAGTTATAAAGCTCGGTCCAATATCTACCTGGTCTAATTTTGAAGCTCTTATTACTACCAAATTTTGAGATTAAAAAAAAACTGCCGAAATTTTTTAAATACCATATAACGGTATATCTTTTATAACCCAATCAGAAACGTGGTAATTGGGGTCTGAAAAAAATGTTAGCATATTGTATAGAAAATTTACAGAAAAAAATGCATATATAAATATCCAAAATGCATATGTAAATACCCAAATTGCACCTATCTCGAATTGAATTTTCTACTTTTCTAAAAATTGAAATAAACTTTATTTTTTGGGTCACGGTTCTGCAAAATTTGGGTCTTATGAGCTACAATTTTATTTACATGCTTTTTTCACTATTCTGAACTAGTAAAAACATTTTCAGCGAAATGTAAAAAATTTCTTCACGGGTTGACGTGGAATATATATATATCCATACCGAAAAATCTCAGGTGAAATATCATGCGACAACCTCATGAATTTTTACTCAAATCTCACACGAGATCTCTGGTGAGATCTCAGGTAAGATTTCAAATTTCAAAATTTGATATATAAAAATTTTCAAATAAAAAATTGGCCTAAAAATGTATTATGCTTTCCTGAAGTATTGTAAAGACGAAAGAAACTTCAAGACCAATAAAAAACTGTAGTAAAAGTTCATTCTGAACGAATTTCAATATTTTACTAAGTGTATAATAACATGAGATTTTGGTATGAGATCTCAGGTGAGATTCTTACTTGAGATTATTCAGTAGGGATATGTGAATAATCATAATTAAAGTATAAAATTATAATTAAATTTAAATATTTACGTAAATAAATGATATTTATGTGTTATTATTGTATGTATATATCTCCTGCGGATTCCCGGAAAAACAACTCAAGTCCATTTTTTTGAAAATTGAGTTTTAAGTGATTTTAATATCTTTATATAGTATATTTTCATATAAAAGTGCACAAAATCAAGAAAGTGTAAAAATAAGTGGCCTTATATACTATTTATGATTCTTTTTACATTAGTTCAAATGAAAAATAAAAATTTTAAGTATCAGTATCTTCAAAACAGAAAAAGTGGACTTATGTTGGTATTCTACAAAACCATATATATATATATATTATGTATTAATTTATTAATTTATTGTACAAAAATATTAAATATTTAAAGTATATAAATAAAAAATTATACATATAAAATACAGTATTTTTATTATGATAAAATTATACATTTAATATAAATAATATATATCACAGTGCTGGCATATTGTCGGTAAATTGCACCGCACAGTGCTGACACGTTACCGACACGCGGGCCGTAGTGCCAATCGCGCATGCATGCAAATTGCGTCGGCAAAATGACGGCACTATGACGGCCCGCGCGCTACGACCGCGTTCCTGCACCGTGCCGTCTCAGAAGCGGGGCAAAAATCCGTCACATTGCCGGACCGCGGGCGGCCCGCGGGCCATCAACGTGCCGACACAGTGCTGACTCAATGCTATCTGGGATGAAGGCGTTGCACAAGGGGTGACGCGGCGTAGGTGAGGGGAGCTGATGAGTAGGGAAGGGGGAGCCAATAGGACTGCATCTTCGCCCCCGCCCTAGCCATGGTTATTGGCAGAAGTGTGCACGTGATACGATTTATCTGGAAGGCCTAAATGTACCTTCAGGCGCACATGTCGTGCTCGTGTAACTTTCCGAGAACACAGGTCGTTAAGGCCCATACAAGTGTGCATATGAGCAACGGTACTGGGTGCTGAACGTTTATGGCACTGGCATGGGGATTGGCGCCCGCTGCGAGGGAGATCGTTAAGTTATTAAGAGGTGCTTGTGTTTGAATGAGTGCGGCGGTGCACTGCATATTGGACCTCTTTGTTTCCATGCAGCTGCGTGTTTGTACTTGTACAAGGGTTTATTTTCTTTATATTAAATCCCAACGAAGGCCAAACGCGTAGGAACGTACGTACGTGGCTCGAGTTATTACCTTTCTTATTCACGTATTTGAAGAAACGCGCAAATTTTCGAGATGTAACGGTTTTTTCACGGTGTATAGAATTAAGCTAGTTGTGACGTATATATAGCGCGGGCATGCAACGTTTTCGACTGAACATAATTTCTTTCAACGTATACTGTAAAAGAGGTTAAGAAAAGGATAAATAGGGTTAATAGTATATTACGCATCTAGGGAGGAAAAGTAGCCATTTTTCCTCCCGTGGTGCGTATACTATTTTTCACCATAGCCGAGTCGAAAATGACACATTTCAGTTTCGGAGCTGGGAGGAAATGTGGTACTTTCGGCCAGGGTATGTTGAAAAGAATTTTCCGTCGCATGCCGTTGGGTGTACGTCAACAACTTACAGGTTATCTATATATTGTAAGAAAATATTGATGCAAATAACTACATACACTAATTTCTATATATTTGTATAATTTTTAAAGATATACACTAAAAAAATGTATGTAACAAAATTTGATGCCACCCCAACTATATTACTTGGTAATTGTATATGGTATAAAATAGTTCTTGGACCATTGATATCTGTCTTCCAGGGTTTACTAAAAAAAACTGACACTAAAATAAAATACGTTAATGTTTGAAATTAATAAATAATAATTTTATCCTAATTTATGTTGTTAAAAAAACCAAGATCACGTTGGTATCACATAATTGTTCAACTTAATAATGGGTTAAAGAATATATTACGACTCCACGTTAAAACTTCATGGTGGCCCTGAAAAGGGCCGATTGTTTTGCGAGTCCTGAAAAGGACAGTTTGCCAATAAATTTACTTCTTGGCTGCGGCCTTCTTGGGCTTTGGAGTTTTAGGCTTGACAGCAACCGGGAACTTTGCGCCCTTCTTCGCTTTTTTTTGGCGGCAACGGATTTTTTGACTACCTCCTTGGCCGGTTTCTTGACTGCTACTGCTACTGGTTTCTTCGCGGCAGCAGAAGCTTAAGCTGCGGGCTTCTTCGGCACCTTTTTCTTCTCATCTTCTGCCTTGGCGAGCTTGAATCTGCCGTTGGCACCGATTCCATTGGTCTGGGTGAGGATTTCTTTATCTATTGCCGACCTGAGGTACTTCCTGATGTAGATCGACTGCCTATCCAGGTTGACGACGTACTAGGCGGCGATGTACTTCTTGATCGCGGAAAGGAACGATCCCTTCTTGTCCTTCAAGGCGCCGACGGCTGCCAACACCATCTTGCCGGTTGGTGGATAGGCCGGTTTGCTCCCTGGCTTCTTCGTCGCGGCGGCCTTCGCCTTCTTCGACGAAGCCTGGACTGCCGTTGCTGCTGCTTGAACTGCAGTTTTACTCATCTTCGAAATTTCAAAGCTTTCTGTATAATTGCTACGAGGCTGCTATTCAGAATGAGCACGCGTCTTCTCGTCGGCCCCTTTTACGCCAAGCGCAAGTACCTTGGAGAGAGAACGGTCGCGTTTCTTGACGCGTTTCGCTCAGATTTCGAATACGAAATTGTTTTTATTTTGGGTAGCATTTTTTGTTTTAATAAGATGCAAATATTTTTTTTTGATTGTCATTAAATACAATACAAATTATGCATTGCTGGCTCCTCCAACAGTTGGCGCCATTTTCGCATGGGGATTTGATTCATTTTGGTGTTATATTAAACATACTTCGCGGCCGGTAGATAAAGTTTATTGCTCCAAAACTTCTGTTATAATCAACACTTAATTCAATTTTACGGGTGACAAAATTTATTTATGCCCATCTGAACGAAAATGGCCACTTTTTTCCCTGAAAAGCGAGACCAAAATTACAAGTTTTGCCCTGAAAAGCGAGACCAAAATTACACGTTTTGCCCTGAAAAGCGAGACTAAAATTACACTTTTTGCCCACAAAAATGATTAGCGGGAAAAAATTACTTTTCTCCCGAAAATGCGGGAAAAATGTTCCTTCGCTAGAAACTACTCCAAATTCCTTTATTTCATCGAGTTCTACCAATAACCCTGATTTTCGATTGTCTTTTAACGTTAGTCCATTAGTCCCGCTTTTCAAGTCAAAAAGTGGCTACAGTTGAGATGGGCATAAAGTACTATATGTAACTCTGTAACTTGCTTCGCTTCTCTCGCTCGGGCAGTAAACTCACCCGCGGAAAAAAATTTCGATCCCTGGTTAAAAACACTTATAAGACCGGATTGTAAATCAAACCTATATGATCTTATCCGATTTTATCCGGATTTTGAAACCTATTTCATATGGTCATATCCAAATCAATACAAACTTGGTTATTTCCGGATACGTGCGAATAAAACAGGATGAGAGCAAAAAGCCACTCCTGTCTTGTCCGGAATTTGAACCCGGTTTTATCAGGTCTTATCCGATATCTTAAGTTTTTTTAACCAGAGACTTCTTGTATTGTTACATAATGTAATGTTATAAACTACAATACTTCATATTTACTAAAATATAGTATTTTAGTTATAAATAACGAAAAATAATAAATAACACTTATTAAATGTTTGGAGGTTATGTTTAACACATATGACAAATCCTAGTAGACATTTTTCTTCTGAAAAAAGATAAACGTAAATTTTTGTAATATTTTACCATTCAATGTACATATGTCATACTATAGGCCAATCGTGTTTGTCCTACTGTATGACACGTACATTACAGCGCTTTACGTTATACTGTGCGGATAATGATAATTAGAAGTCCACCGACGTCTCAATGGACTTATGAAGGCCTAGTCTTGATACAAAAATTGTTAGAGCGACATAAACTTACCTAGGAAAAAAGAGGTCAGCCTCATAAATACATTTTATAACAAGGGGAAAAGTCGAATATTTTTCCCGCGGGTGAGCTTGCTGTCCGAGCGAGCAAGCGAAGCGTGGGAAGTATCACCCGAGGGGAAAATCGGCTTTCTTCTCGAGTTACATTATCGTCTTTATTTCATAATAGAGTGCATGACACACTACGTTTACAGGAGCATAACTGTACTATAACTTCCGAAAGTGCTTTGAGTTTTCACAATTACTAGCCTTTAAGGAATCTCAAATCCTTACAGGTAACATAGATATTAATTCTTATTTAAATTTCTATAATACTGAGAAAATATTAACAGTAATTCCGTCAGTAATTTCAACCTTTATGGAGTCTTACCTGGCGCCCGGATTATTTCCAGAAGTCCACAATTACGGATTCAGAGAACTAGACCTTTGCACAGCTAGTGCAATGGTCGGGCTACCAAGGCTTTGGTGTATATAAGATAGCGGATAAACTGAGTTGGGGAGTTCGAACGTGAATATCACCCTAGACACTATATGTACGAGGGTAGTTCAATAAGTCTTTAGAATGACCAACAGATGGCGCGCGAATCGCTCCAAATCATCTGTTTTCAGTCAGCACCACTCCCGACTAGATATATGGTGCAGTCACAGTCCACATCTTCTGAGTTTACGTGTTTTTATAACCAATTGAAAAAAAAAATTGCTTGTTAAGAAAAATGGAAAAAAAACGAGTTCAGAGCGGTAATTAAACATTTTCATTTAAAGGGTTTAACTCCATATGAGATAAAAAATGAATTGGACTCAGTTCATGGCACATCTGCCCCTGCCTTAGCAACGGTTTATAACTGGGTAAATGAATTTAAGCGTGGTCGTACATCAATAAGTGACGAACCACGTTCAGGAAGGCCCGTAGAAGCAACTACTCCCGAAATCATCAATAAAATCCACGATATAGTGTTGAAGGATAGAAGATTAAAAGTGCGTGAGTTAGCTGAGGCCACAAGGATATCTATAGGTGCAGTTGTTTCAATTCTACATAAAAAATTAGGCATGAAAAAGCTATCGGCAAGATGGGTGCCGCGTTTGCTCTCAGCTGAGAATAAACGCAATAGAGTGGTCGCCTCTGAGGCTCTTTTGGCGCGCATAAGTCGGAATCCTGAGGAATTTTTTCGTCGATTTGTGACTGTGGATGAAACATGGATACACCACTACACTCCTGAGACAAAGGAACAATCCAAACAGTGGATTTCCACAGGCGAACCAGCTCCAAAGAAGGCAAAGACCGTAAAGTCAGCTGGTAAGGTTATGGCTACAGTTTTTTGGGATGCACGTGGAATTATACTTATTGACTACTTGGAAAAGGGTAAAACAATTACTGGTGAGTATTATGCATCATTATTAGAGCAGCTGAAAGAAGAAATTAAAAAAAAACGACCACATTTGGCGAGAAAAAAATTCTCTTTCATCACGACAACGCCCGAGTTCACACATGCTTCGTTTCAATGGCTAAAATTGAAGAACTAAAATTCGAATTGGTCGAACACCCACCGTATTCACCAGATTTAGCCCCCAGTGACTTTTTCTTATTTCCAAACTTGAAAAAATGGCTCGGTGGACAGAGATTTACGGACAACGCAGACGTCATTGCCTCTGTAAGTGCTTATTTTGAGGAACTTCTGAAAACGCACTTTTCTGAAGGATTAAAAAAACTTAAAAAGCGATTGACCAAGTGTATAGAGCTCCAAGGAGATTATGTTGAAAAATAAAAAAGAATTTACCCAAAAAAAATTGTTTTTATACTTTATTCTAAAGACTTATTGAACTACCCTCGTACTTATATTTACGTGTTCACTTGTAGATATTTAGTATTTCAATATAGTTATCTAAAGTAATAAAGTAATAATAATAATGTAGAGCTACACCGTTAAGGTGCGGCAGGAGGTGTAGAGACTAACAAGGGGACGCGACAGGAGCCGCCGCATCCAGGAGTCACAAGCCGAAGCTAATGCGTAGAAGAGGGCAGCCGAGGTGCAGGCAAATATGGCCAAGAAGAGTTCCAGAAATCGCGGGACCAGCCACTCCAAGCCATCATCATCGTCTACGTGGGGGAACAGGAAATCATCCTGTTTTGGGAACTGTTACAGCTACGGGCGCGGGGGACACAAGGCGCGCGATTGCCCCGACAATGGCGCCAGGCGCAACTGCTATAAATGTCAGAAGGCAGGGCATATCGCCAGGGACTGTAAGAACCAATGGACCAGTCAACAGGATGCGACTAGTCACAGAAGGGACAATGAAAGCAACTACGACAACTACAAGGACAAAAGCTCATCGGAATCCATCCTACACGCGGACTCGCTTGAGTTCGAGACCGAACTGTCTCTGCACGAGGACGGCCAGCACAACGGCCACACGATGCGCAAGCATCTAAACCGCACACAGGAGCAGATCGTCGCCGGGCAGCGATCCAAGGAGCAGCGGAATAAATATATATAATATACATGATATCTACATATTTTGTATATCCTTGTTGATTATATAAGGTAGTTCTATGCATTCTTAAGCTAGAATTCATTCACTTCTATCAATAATTTAGCTAAAATACGTAAATTGACGATATCTCGAAAACAGGAGCCGATCGGATTTCGATTCGAACGGATTTGAGATGTACATTCATGCCCGAATACCGACCCGCAACCCGATTTTATCGTCATTTTGGTCAAACCTATCGCTCCTTCCTGCCCACCGTGCTTAAGAGAAACAAAAAAAATTAGCCTCGAAACATTAAGTTTTAGTACGGTGAAACTTAATGTTTCGGGGCTCATTTTTTTGTTTCTCTTAAAGGAAGGCGGCACAATAAATTTCTTCTTTATTATTCGATTTTTAGGTTTTATCTTTTCGAGTTTTCTAATTCATTAGCAATAATATCATCTAAGCAGTTTTTGTTTAAGATGTTTTAATTTTTTTAAATATTTTGTTTTTATCTAATACTCAATGTTTTTTAACATTTGTATGGCAAAGAAAGTTAAGGGAGGAGAATACGTTTAAAGCTAATTATCTTAAATTAAGGAAATTTTTTCTATTAATGATTATATTATTATAATGTATGTATGTATAGATACACAAAAGACGGATGTTTTGCCCCACCCAATATATTTAACTGTCTTGACCATCATTTATAACTATTAAACCAGTGATAAGACGCGAATTTTATCAAATCTTCCTGTGCAACAATTTTATGTGAAATGCAAAAATACTAACGACATATGATATATTATAACAGTATTGAAAAATGTACAAAGAGAAAACTTGTTGTTTTCAATTTATATTTAATATTATTGATGTTTAAGATTTATTAAACAATTTTTGCAATAAATAAGCTCATATTTTAGTTAATAATGTCATAAATTAACCCTTATATATTTCTTTTAGTGAAATAACTCTGTAGTTTTGTTCAAAATGTGTCAAAATAGACATGTAAAAAATTTTCAGACTGATTCATTAAAAATTGGAACTATTTTGAAATTTCAAATCTGTATTTTTTAATAAAATCTATTTCAAAATTAGTAATAACAAATGTAAGAATTTACGTCTTTTTTACAATATAGGTGTCAAAAATATGGACATATCAGTAATAAGTGTAGATCCGCTCCTAAATGTGTAGTTTGTGCTGGCGATCACCAATCTTTTATGGATTGTAAAGAAAAAGAATATTGCGCAAATTGTGGAGATATGCATAAGGCATCAGATAAAAATTGTCCCTGTTTTAAGTTTAGTAAAGAAATTAATGAGGTTAAAATAAAATTGAATATTAGATTCGATGAAGCTCAAGATATTGTAAAGAAAAGACATTTTGATAAATATGCGAATGAAAGTGATATCGGTGAATCATTTAAGAAAGTAATCAAAGGTTTAAATTTAGAAAATACATATTACTCTATTAATGAATCGAGGGTTCCTATAGCAAATAGTACACGTAATATCACTCCTAGCCAAAATAAAGTAAATAATAAAATTATTAATGCAGAAGGTAAGAAGCTAGGGCTATCACTTATGAATGATTATTCTGAAAATCTTATGAAATTTTTAAGTTAGGAATTGGGTGAGAACCTTGAAGTTTTTTTAAAGCTTACAGGTAAAGAACTGGATCTGTTTTGTAATGTAATGAATCCTTCTGACAAAGAATCTGAAAATGATGATGATGAAGAAATGTAGTTCATCATATCTATATTTACAATATACTCTAATAATACAATAACTCATAACACAGTCCCACGAAAAAAAAAATTGTAAGTCCCAAAAACTTGACCACGGTACTTATATGTTTTTGGGATCGCTGAATCCGAATCCAGGGTTAGTTTAACCCCATCAGATCTTTCTCAAGGTCAGTTGAAGGTCAAATTATCGAAATACATGAAAAATACACTAAAACCATGGTATCTTGGGGTTTTTGGGGTCGCTGAATCCGAATCCGGGGTCAGTTTAACCCCATCAGAACTTTCTCAAGGTCAGTTGAAGGTCAAATTATCGAAATACATGAAAAATACACTAAAACCATGGTATCTTGGGGTTTTTGGGGTCGCTGAATCCGAATCCAGGGTTAGTTTAACCCCATCAGATCTTTCTCAAGGTCAGTTGAAGGTCAAATTATCGAAATACATGAAAAATACACTAAAACCATGGTATCTTGGGGTTTTTGGGGTCGCTGAATCCGAATCCGGGGTCAGTTTAACCCCATCAGAACTTTCTCAAGGTCAGTTGAAGGTCAAATTATCGAAATACATGAAAAATACACTAAAACCATGGTATCTTGGGGTTTTTGGGGTCGGTGAATCCGAATCCAGGGTTAGTTTAACCCCATCAGATCTTTCTCAAGGTCAGTTGAAGGTCAAATTATCGAAATACATGAAAAATACACTAAAACCATGGTATCTTGGGGTTTTTGGGGTCGCTGAATCCGAATCCGGGGTCAGTTTAACCCCATCAGAACTTTCTCAAGGTCAGTTGAAGGTCAAATTATCGAAATACATGAAAAATACACTAAAACCATGGTATCTTGGGGTTTTTGGGGTCGCTGAATCCGAATCCAGGGTTAGTTTAACCCCATCAGATCTTTCTCAAGGTCAGTTGAAGGTCAAATTATCGAAATACATGAAAAATACACTAAAACCATGGTATCTTGGGGTTTTTGGGGTCGCTGAATCCGAATCCGGGGTCAGTTTAACCCCATCAGAACTTTCTCAAGGTCAGTTGAAGGTCAAATTATCGATATACATGAAAAATACACTAAAACCATGGTATCTTGGGTTTTTTTGGGACGCTGTATCTGAATCCGGGCTTATTACAACCCTATCAGGTCATGGTCAAGGTCAGTTGAAGGTCAAATCAGAAAGATTCATAAAAAGTAGAGTCAAACCATGACATTTAGGGGTTTTTGGGGTCGCTGAATCCGAATCCAGGGTGAGTATAGTCCCATAAGGTTATATTTATGGTCAGTTCAAGGTTAGTTCAAGGTCATGGACGTAAAGAGAGTGAAAAAATTAGTTATAAACTGAAACAATGCAAAAGGTAATGTAAACCATAAAGCAAAGAACAATGTATATGCAAGTACAATCGTATCCTTTAAAACTATATCATAGTTTGCTGCTCCTTCATTTACTTTAAATTTGTTAGAAGTATATGCAATTCAATAAAATACCCGTAAAAATATTAAGCCCATTACTCTTTTTTATGGTAACGAACTATTTTATTGTCAAATGATCTACGAAGTGGATTACGCTTCCGCTTCTCCGATGTTGATGGTAGATCTCATTTTAACGACCAACAGTAATCTGCTAACATATTTACGTCCCATCTTCCTTGGTACCTGCGCTCCATTTCCTTGATATCTTGGTGAAATCTCTCTCCCTGCTCTTCGCTGTAATCACCTAGGTTTTCTGGAAATTCATCAACATGCGAATATAAAAAGTGTAATTTTAGATTCATTAGGCAGCCTTGATTTTTGTAACTATTTACTAAATTTAAAACTATTTGTTGGTAATTTGGGCTCTTATGATTTCCAAGAAAGTTTTTAATTACGTCCTTGAAACATAACCATGCTTCTCTCTCTGTATGATTCATTTTCGTAACAAAAATTTCATCATTTATCATCTTACGAATCTGAGGGCCATCGAAAATTCCTTCATTTACTTTAGCATCACTTAATTTGGGAAACTGATTTCGCAGATACTTAAAGCAGTTACCATCTTTGTCTAAAGATTTTACCCATTGTTTCATAAGTCCCAATTTAATGTGCAGAGGTGGTATACGAATTTTTGATGGATCAACAAGTGGCTTATCTTTTATATTCTTAGAACCCGGTTCGAACTTTTGTCTAAGGGGCCAGATACTCTTTATGTAATGATTCTTTCTATCCCTACTATCCCATTCACATAAATAGCAAGGATATTTTGTGAATCCCGATTGTTGCCCCAGAAGTATTGTTATGATTTTAAGATCCCCACATATTTGCCATTTATGATCATTGTATTTTATTCGGGCTAATATTACTTTCATGTTACAGTACTCTTCATTCAGTATTACCGAATATCCTATGGGAATGGCTGCATAAACATTTGTATTGTGTAACAGAACGGCTTTTAAACTTCTCGTTGACGAATCGATGAACAATCTCCACTCGTTAGGGTTGTAACATCCATGTTTAAAGCAATTCATCAACCCAACTATATCTTTGCAGTAAACTAAGGAAAATTCTTCATCTTTAGCGAAATAATCACGATATTTCTTATCTCTGTCTCGGTAGTAAGAAACTTTAATTTTTCCAGCTTCATTAGTATTTTCTTTTAGCCATGAAGCCAAGTACTCCGCCCCATCCTTTGGTAGGCCCAAAACGTGTATGAGATCATTCACTTTTTCCTGTGTAAGTGGACCTTTCTCCTTCTTAGTATTATAGGGGATGTATTCTTCGTCACTTGTATCACTTGTACTAGCAACGTCATTGTCTTCATCAGGCGCTATTTCTTCTTCCGCAATAATATCTCCTTCCTCCATTTCTTCTTCTAAGATTTCATCTTCATCATGTCTTTCTAAATTTTCCTCAAGATCCATACTTCCACTTGCGTACATACCCAGTGGATCTTCTCTTTTATCAATTGACGATTCATATATAGGTTTCGTGACACTTTCAACGTTAGCGTAATTAATTTGCGACTTGTTTTTACTATTAACTCCATGCAAATTCGTATTACAAAAATAACAGTCTTCTTTTCTTAAAGGTTCCTTCCATATCGTAGGCACTTTCATTTTTACTTCAGTTTTACTATTTTTGTCTTTCTGTAGCATTTTCCTACATATTGCGCATATGATTTTAGGAACCCAATCAAATTCATCAATTTTCATGTCTAAATCAAACATGTTCTTGTACTGCTCTTTAATATTTTGATTGATTGAACAATCTCCACTCGTTAGGGTTGTAACATCCATGTTTAAAACCACAGCTCAAAAGAACCGTGAGCAGAGCTGTCTTCATTATCGGGATTCTCTCTCGGTGTAAGTCCCAAGACGATTAATGTTGACTATCTTGGGTTTGTGTTAAGGTCTTCTTTCCCAAAAGGTTTCCAAAGTCATGTTACAGTAATCTTCATTTCCCTTGTATCACTCGTATTTCCTACTTGATACGAACGGATATGAATATGCTGTTTGTTTGCCCCAGGGTACCTCCACGTGGTGACGGTGGGCAACGACCGATTCTTTTTTTTCCGTCGGCTAAACCCCTTGGTGAAGGCTTTAGAGCCGTCATGGCAGACAAACAACAAAAAATTACGATGCAGGGATTCGGAACCCCAGTATCGGCGGCTGGTCAGGGTGAGCAAGCGGGCCCGCAGTCGTCGTCATCAAGCGACCGCAGCTCTTTGTTAGTGGGAAACTTGGCTTTCGAAGAGTATAATACTACAAGCATTTATCACTTGAGGTCTGGTGACCAAGAATGCCTTATAGCAAAACAGGATAGTTTTTGTTACATTTGTAGCAAGTATGAGACCCCAAAAAAAAGAAGAAAAATCAATCAAAATATTAAAGAGCAGTACAAGAACATGTTTGATTTAGACATGAAAATTGATGAATTTGATTGGGTTCCTAAAATCATATGCGCAATATGTAGGAAAATGCTACAGAAAGACAAAAATGGTAAAACTGAAGTAAAAATGAAAGTGCCTACGATATGGAAGGAACCTTTAAGAAAAGAAGACTGTTATTTTTGTAATACGAATTTGCATGGAGTTAATAGTAAAAACAAGTCGCAAATTAATTACGCTAACGTTGAAAGTGTCACGAAACCTATATATGAATCGTCAATTGATAAAAGAGAAGATCCACTGGGTATGTACGCAAGTGGAAGTATGGATCTTGAGGAAAATTTAGAAAGACATGATGAAGATGAAATCTTAGAAGAAGAAATGGAGGAAGGAGATATTATTGCGGAAGAAGAAATAGCGCCTGATGAAGACAATGACGTTGCTAGTACAAGTGATACAAGTGACGAAGAATACATCCCCTACAATACTAAGAAGGAGAAAGGTCCACTTACACAGGAAAAAGTGAATGATCTCATACGCGATTTGGGCCTACCAAAGGATGGGGCGGAGTACTTGGCTTCATGGCTAAAAGAAAATACTAATGAAGCTGGAAAAATTAAAGTTTCTTACTACCGAGGCAGAGATAAGAAATATCGTGATTATTTCGCTAAAGATGAAGAATTTTCCTTAGTTTACTGCAAAGATATAGTTGGGTTGATGAATTGCTTTAAACATGGATGTTACAACCCTAACGAGTGGAGATTGTTCATCGATTCGTCAACGAGAAGTTTAAAAGCCGTTCTGTTACACAATACAAATGTTTATGCAGCCATTCCCATAGGATATTCGGTAATACTGAATGAAGAGTACTGTAACATGAAAGTAATATTAGCCCGAATAAAATACAATGATCATAAATGGCAAATATGTGGGGATCTTAAAATCATAACAATACTTCTGGGGCAACAATCGGGATTCACAAAATATCCTTGCTATTTATGTGAATGGGATAGTAGGGATAGAAAGAATCATTACATAAAGAGTGTCTGGCCCCTTAGACAAAAGTTCGAACCGGGTTCTAAGAATATAAAAGATAAGCCACTTTTTGATCCATCAAAAATTCGTATACCACCTCTGCACATTAAATTGGGACTTATGAAACAATGGGTAAAATCTTTAGACAAAGATGGTAGCTGCTTTAAGTATCTGCGAAATCAGTTTCCCAAATTAAGTGATGCTAAAGTAAATGAAGGAATTTTCGATGGCCCTCAGATTCGTAAGATGATAAATGATGAAATTTTTGTTACGAAAATGAATCATACAGAGAGAGAAGCATGGTTATGTTTCAAGGACGTAATTAAAAACTTTTATTTTGATATTTATTTTAATAAGGGTTTTTTTTTCCTGAAAGTATACATAAAAACCTACCAATTTGTATATTTTTTACCTTTGTTGGACCTTCTATGCCTCCATGGCAAACCAGACTGTTTTCGAAGACTTTAAGCGCTGTCCGTAAGATGCCAAGTCTACGCATGGATGGATTGGGCTAAAAATTTATGGAGATACTCATTATAGTAGTACTCTTAATATGAGGGTAGGGATTTTGATTTGAACGAGTAGAAGTATTTTTTTATATGAACATTGTCAATATAACACTTATTTTTTAATAATTTTATCACTTTTATAGATGTAAAAAATTTTCTACTCGTTCAAATCAAAATCCCTACGCTCATATGAAAAGTACTACTATAATGAGTATCTCCATAAATTTTGAGCCCAATCTGTCCATGCGTTCACTTGGAATCTTACGGACAGTAAGCTGAAATTGATAAAAACAACATTTAGAGTTATTTAACAATTAAGTTACAAATTCTAATAGATATAATTTATACTCATCTTATCAATTGCAACTACTTTTTTCTTCTTTTCAACGTAGCAGACAAACATCTGCAGCAGTGTACATCAATATTTTCTGGTGCGTGGAGTCCCATGAGTCTTCCTCCTCCTTGAATAACCTGAAATGAAAAAAAAACACAAAAATGAATAAATTGAGTAAACTGTACTTATCATACTAAACTCTTGAGCGACACTTTCACACACTCCACTCAACTGCTTATTTATTTCATCAAAAGCCGATTGGGCAACTGGCTTGCATAAGTCCATAATCCCACAAAAAGTTGAAAGGCCAGCGTGTCCATGTCCAAGTGCACGAGCAGACAGCACAGATCTTCTGTTCACTTCATATGCATTTCCTTTGGCTCCTACTTTGTTGCTGGAGTTGATCGTTGCTATTTCACCACACTTTGAGCACACAATATCTATTTTGAAACCAAGACCCTGCACACCAGATTCACTTAATTGAACACTGCCATGGCACCGATTACAACACAGAACACTTCTAAGTTTAGAAAATAAAATTAAAGTGTCAATGATTCTGTTTGTTGTATCACTGGCATCTCTAGCACTAGCTGTGTTTTGGAGTTTCCTCGCTGAGCTGGTGGACAGTCTTGGCTTCTTTTGTGAATCTTCCTTTTTTATCTCTTTTAGAAGACATTTTCACTACACTGATTTACACACATTCACAAATTGTCAAATGCAATTAAAACACTGTATAAGTTCAGTACAATAAAAATATTAGCTGTGTTTACTAACAGGTGGTTTGTAAACATAAAAGCCAACTGTCAAAAGTAGCAAAAATGTACGGGTAAGGTTAGTCAAAAATTCGATCTGATTTATCGACCTTTATCTTAAACGCATGTAAGTTCAACTATTCACCTGTAGTGGCGCTGAAGGATTCTAGCCTTCAAATTGGTTCCAATTATATTATATTTTATTGCTTTATAACTAAATAAAATAATCAATCAAACATTTAGTTATAAATAATAATAAAATAAATAATAATTGATAAAATACCGAATTTACGCAAAATCGGCAAAAAAGCTGTCTCAGTATTTATATTGTAACTTTAAAAGGAATTATGATATCTTAAAACGGTTTTCGGGAGCTTATTCTACGGAAAATTTCTTATAAATAAGGTAAATAAAAAAAACGATTTTTTGACAATTTAAAGGTGGTTTGCCCCCTTAAATTAAAGGGTACATATTTACACAGCATTTCAATGCTGTATAAGTATATAATATTGTAAATATCTTTGGGTACTTAAAGTAATACCTGATGATTTAAGGACAGTTTCAGATTTTATTTAAATACAATGTGATAATGATAAGTCAATATATTGATACAATGTAATGAATAAATTTAATCCACAATAATAGTACTCATACTTGTATTTAAAATATAATTTGAGAATGTCAAGTCAATACATTGATATGATGTGAGATGGATAAATTAAATCCATAACAATAACATTATATTTGATAATATAATTCAAGCTAAAACCATAGTTTAATAGCTAATAGTTAATAATAAAAGACATCCAAAGGTTCCTTTATCCTAATAATTATTTGTTAATTATTAAGAAATTAAAATATAGTTTATAAGTTGTCGATAATGTTAAATTGAATTTGGTTAAAAATTAATTATTTGTAAGTGAGTATTTTGAGTTAATGGTAGTGATAACTCAAAGTAATATCAGTTGTGAAATTAATATGTTAAAATGGATATAATACTAAATTGGAACATAAGAGGTGTCTCAAAAAATTGGGAGAATCTTTAAAAATTGCTAATGATTTTGATATTATATGTCTTTCGGAAACGTGGCTTACATCTCGTAGAGAGAACATTGATATAAAAAACTTTAATCATATTAGATATGACAGAGCGGATGGTCATGTGGGAGGTGGCATGGTAACATATATAAAGAAAGACATTCAATATATGACATATGAATTAGACGATGTACCGGGAGATATTGAATATATTGCTTGTAAAGTATTTAGTGAGAATAAAAGTTATAATATAATAAGTGTATATATTCCTCCAAATATAACATTTGGGGTTAGGGAAACTGTTAAATTTTTTAACTCCATTAATCATTTAAGAAATTTAATTGTAACGGGTGATTTTAATGCTCACAATGCGGCTTGGAGCAGTGAGTTATCAAATGATAGAGGTAATAATATAGTAACTCAGCTAGGTAACTATGATCTTAACATTCTAAATAAAAGTAATTAATTTACAAGAATATTTTGTGATGGCAATATTGGCAGGTTTAGCTCCCCTGATATTTCAGTGGTAACGTCCGATATAGTATTTTTAGTAGAATGGGATACTTTAGAACCACAGGGTAGTGATCATCTTCCTATAACTATTAAGATTAAAGATACGAGTATCAAACTTCATAGAAGTTATAAAAAAATAGGATTAAACAAAATTAACTGGGATGAATTTAACGGTCATATATGTAATAATATAACAAATTTATAGAAATATTGTATAATAGTTTAGAACAATCTAATGCTAGGATACCTAATAACTCTATTAAACAAATAAAAGAACCTAATGGGGTATTATGGTGGAATAATAAATGTTCAGAACTAGTAGATATGAGAAGAAAAGCTTATAAAAACTATCTAAATAATTCATCTACGGAAAATTATGATAATTATATTTTAAGAGTTAAAGAGGCTAAAGATGGTTTAAAAAGAGAAAAAGAAAAAGGATATGACAGTTTCTGTGCTTCTTTTAATCCGAAAAACAATTTTCAAGTTGTGTGCAACGGTGTGAAAAATCTTAAAAGAAGATTTTTAAATGATACAAATTTTTCGACCAATGAATACAATATTTGTAATAATGAAGATCTAAAAATAGCATTTGATAAAATATCTAATAACTTTATTTATGATAATAATTTTAAAATTGAAAACTTTAATTATGAATATGTGGAAAACAATTTTATTAATGAAAGTATTCAAATAGAGGAAGTTGAGAATACTATTACTAATTCAGAAAAAAGATCCGCTCCAGGATTAGACTTGATTACATATTATATAATTAAACAACTTCCTAAAATATGCCACGAATGGCTTACTAAATTTTACAATCTTGTGATAATACATGGAGAATTCCCACAATCATGGAAGGAATATAAAATCTGTTTTATTTCTAAGGGAAATAAAAAAGGTTTTAGACCCATAGCTATGGCTGCCACCTTTTTGAAAATTTTGGAACGGGTTATAAATGACCGCTAACAATGGTGGTCTGAAAATAATAATATTATACCAAAAAATTTTTTCGGTTTTCGTAGGAACAAATCATGCTATGATTGCCATGCAATATTTAGAACGGAAATATGTCTCGCTAAAGCTAAAAATAAATTTCTGGATGCCTATGATAATGTAAATTTACAAAAATTAGTCAATACCCTAATAGAATACAAACTTCCGCCTTTATTGGTACAATTTATTGCTAACTGCATTAACAATAGAAAATTAGTTGGATGCTATGATGGATTCGAACTTGGAGAAAGATATACAAATAAAGGTCTCTCTCAAGGGAGTATATGAAGTCCTCTACTTTTTAATTTATATCTTAGTAAAATAAATGTAAAGATCGGTGATACATGTAGATTAATTTCTTTTGCAGATGACTTAATAATTTATTATTCTGATATAGATATTAATGTGGTTATAAATGAATTGAATTTTTCTGTTAGACTATTAAATGAATGGTTGAAAGAACTAAATTTGAGTATATCTTTTGAAAAGTCCAGATTTATTCTATTTTCAAAAAATTCTAAACTAATTAAGGAAAGAACATTTAGTATAAAATTTGATAATATAATTTTGAGTAACTGTGTATCAATAAAATACCTAGGAGTTATTTGGGACTTAGAATTAAAATGGGATATACATGTCAATTATTTGTTAGGTAAAGCCAGAAATTTGTTAAGGATTTTTAATTGTATAACTAAATTTAATAAAGGGGCACATCCTTCTACTGCATTAATGATATACAAACAATTCGTAAGACCGGCCCTTGATTAGGGAGGACTTTTATTTCAGGAAAGGGGTAAAAAATTAAGGAAAAAAATCAATGTAATTCAAAATACTGCATTGAGAAGTAGTTTAGGATGTATAAGAACTACTCCTATTAATGTTTTGCATCATTTGGCTGGAATTGTTACCTTACCTATTAGAAGAAAAAACTTAACAAAAAAATTTTTGTGCACACAATTTTCTATTCAAGATAGTATGCTAACTCCTAAAATACAATTATTGCATGAATATATAACTAAAAAGAATAATGGCCCTAAATACCTTAAATCATTTTTATATGAATGTTATGAAGAAGTTTGTGATTATAAAAATATTATCAATCGTAGTAAGAAAAGTATTGGTTACACTATACCTTATTTTGCTCTTTATAAAAATTATAACGTGAATACTATAATGGGATACGAAATTAAATCCAACAATAATCCTAACCAAAAATTATATGATTCCTTAAAAGAAAATATTAATTATAACATTGATAAAATTATTTTTACGGATGAATCTAAAAATGAATTCGCCACTGGATGTGCAGTGTATGTTGGTAACAGTGATATTGAAATGACTTATAAAATGAATAACTTAACAAGCATATTTTCTGCGAAAGCATTTGCCATATATAAAGCCATTAAAATAGTAGTAGATAAGAAATGGCAGAATGTAGTCGTTTGTTCTGACTCAAAAAGTGTACTGACTAATTTAAAAAAACTAGGAATATCTTCTAAACTTAACACTATAATAGGTGATATATTTAAGAAATTATATGTATGTTATAAAGAAAATATAAACCTAAGTTTGGTATGGGTTCCTAGTCATTGCGGTATTAGGGGGAATGAAAAGGCTGATACTCTTGCAAATAATGCCTTATCTATGGAAACAATTGCGTTTAATCTTATACACTACTCAGAAACCTTCTCTAACATCAACTCTATAGCTTTAAAAGAAATGATTGAATTTGTGAACAATTATGATTTTGAAAAGGGTAGAAAAGGGATCAAATTTATATGCAGTAATGATAAATTTAGAAGAGATACATGGTTTTCGTATTACGAATTAGATAGGAAAAGAACTACCATTATCAACAGAATCAAAAGTAATCACGTAAGAACTAAAAACCATCTGTTTAGGAAAAACATTGTTGATTCTGAAATGTGCTCATGTGAGAATATACAAACTTTAGAACATCTCATCTGGTATTGTCCTGATCACAATAATTATAGGGAATCACTGATTATTTTTTTGCAATTAAAGGGTATTGTGATAGGAGATGATATACGTGAAATATTTAACAAAAAAATATGAATATAATTCTTAGAATTGTATTTTTTATCCTTATATGTGGGATCATAGTATAATTTGGACAAATAATGTACATTTTAATGGACTAATATGCTAATATAAATTATTAACGATATTATTATTGGTCAAAACAAACAGGAGACTAGTTATAGATAATTAAGAAAATTTAATATAAAAAAAAATAAAAAAAAATAAAAAAAGGAAAAAAAAAGTATATATATATATATAAAAGGAAAAATAAAAAAAAATATTTAAAATATTTAAAATAAAAGGAAAAAATAAAAATTATAAAAGTAGCTAAGAAAGGAAAAAAAACAATATTAAAAAATAAGAGGACTATAAATAAAAATACAAAATCAGTCGCTGTCGAGCGCTCGTTGTGAACACACGTGTTTATATTTGCTCCGTATAGTATAAGTGCCGCAACGAGTATACAGCCTTCGTTTACACTGTGTGGGCTTCGGCCCGGCTAGCGTTTTGACGTGTAAATACCAGCCATTTATCATGGCTGAAAACAATTCGGGGGAGATGCTCTCTACTATAGAGAACATTTTTGAGCCCACGATGTCTCAAGTAGACACACAAAAACCAAGAATTACGCTACAGTACAATGCTAAAGATTTAGAATCAAACAGTTTTGCAGATAAGGCGCAAGATGAAAAGTGCTACTCACACGATCAAGCAATCGTTATGACGTGTGTCGACGAATTATTAGTTGAAGATTACACAATTGCCATTGGAAAAATAGTGACACCGAAAAACGTACTTACAATTGAAATCAAAGGTAAAAAAGTTGTTATTCGACCATTAGTTTCTACGCATAAAAGAATTGTATTCTCTAACGTTTCTCCAACGATTCCGAATCGCTACCTTGAAAAAATTCTAGATATACTAAATGTAAACAGAAGCTCTGCTATCACACGCATGAAAATTAGTGTTAATGAACCTGGTTACGAACACGTAGAAAGCCACAGAAAGCAAGTTTACGTCAAAGTTGACGACATTCCTAAGATTCCAAACTCGATTAAATTAAAGTTCGAAGATATTGACTATTTCATTTACATTGGTCCTGAAAGAATGAAATGCTTCAAGTGCAAAAAATACGACCACAAAGCTGTTAATTGTCCGATTCCAGAGCAAAATTTAGATATAAATGTCAGCTCGCAGCTAACAAATGAATCGTTTCCTGAATTAGAAAGCAAACAAGTCACTGCAGCTGTCATTGAAACCAATGAAATAGGTAAATTCAAAAGACCGCTACCTGCTAGCAATACATCATCGTCTGCTAGTGAAACTTCGTCAACAAAAATACAAGTAAATAATAAAAAAGTAATTAAACCGGTTCAGCGCGCAAAGAAAACAAAAATTGAAAAAAGCGTTATTGACAAAATGACAGATATTGACATAGCCTTTCAACCATGCATTCCTGTATTTTCGGAAAAAAATAATCCACCTTGTAGCTTTGCTGATTTTGTACAGTATTATAAAAATACTTACGGCAAAGGTAGTGTGTTTAGTGAAGTACATAAAATCTCTAGTAATAAACAAGTCGTCATTAACTTAATCGATGAACTTTATCCTCTTATAAATGTTACTTCTGTAAAATCGAAACTTACTAAAATAAAAAACAAATTAAGTCAAAGTAATTTTAATGAAAACAGTACTCTCTCTCAAAGTGAAAATGATATTAGTGACCAAAGTGATAATGACATTTAATATCTTGATATGAATTAACTTAAGTAATGTATATAAACAATAATAACACTGATCTCAAGTCGCTCCGTGTCCTGTTCTGGAACGCCCGTAGTATAAATAAACGCAAAAGCGAGCTCCCAGTACTTCTGCACAACATAGACATTATCCTATGCGTGGAATCCTGGTTACCGTACACGGCTGAGGAGAATGGTAAGAAGATTGAATCTACATTTGCTCCGGGCTTCGTCCAACTACAAAAGAACCGCGACCATTCAAGAGAAGGTGGTATTTTGATTATGATTCGTAAATCAATAGCTTTCAAAGAAATAAGAATAGACTCTCCGGACTCAAACGTTGAATTATGCAAAATTCGTTTAACAGATACCAACCCGGTTATCGACATTGTTGTGTGTTATAGAGCCAAGGGTGATCTATCACAAGAACAATGGAATTCAATTTTTACACATACAGATAATAGCTTTCCTTACCTAATTGTTGGTGATTTCAATTCTCATAACACAATTTGGAATTGTTGTAAAACTAATAAAAACGGTGAAAAACTAGCAAATAGCGCGGAAGATTATAATTTATTTTTACATAACCCAAACACTATAACTCGCATAAATCCATCTAACAATAATCATTCTAATATCGATCTTGTTTTTTCTACCCTTGATATAGCTGATAAAATTAATCTACAAGTTCTTGATGATCCCCTTGGCTCCGATCATTTTCCGATTTACCTTACAGTTAACCTAGACAAAAATCTGTTTAAACGTAAAACTTTTAAAATAAAAACTCTCCGCACCAATTGGGATAAGTTTACTACAGAACTAAATAATAATTTTCCTACCTTTCTTCAAAATGATTTCGTAAATTCTCCACCTAATGTTAAATATGAAATTTTCACTGAAATAGTAAAAGAAAGTCTAATAAATAGCACTCTCAAAAAAAATATGTCGATCCGTCCAAGTATAAAAAACCAGTTCCTTGGTGGGACGAAGATTGCAATAGAATAAAAAGGCTAAGAAAAGCTGTATATAAAAAATGGCAATTTAGTAAATCGGTAAATGATCGTATCAATTATAATCGATTAAATTGTATTGCCGTTAACACTTTCAAGAAAAAGAAAAAAGAATGTTTCAAAAAGTTTGCCGAAACAATAAATTTTAATACTAGTTCACAATACGTTTGGAATAAATGTAAAATCTTAAAAGATAAATTCTCAAAAGTTCAACCCACAAATGTAAGTAGTAATCTTCAAAATGCTGACAGTATCGATCAAACATTAAACAGAATATGCCCTCCCTGGTGTGAGTCAGATCCCGAGTATCTTCCAGAATGTTCTGACAATAATAACTTATTTTTTGATCAACCATTTGATTTTGCTGAATTTAATTCAGCCCTAGACTCTAAAAAAAAATAAATCGGCTGCAGGTATAGACGGTATTGATCACGAAACAATTAAAAATTTGCCAATAAAATACAAACTACTTTTGCTCGATATTTTCAATGACATGTACATTCAAAATTGTTACCCTGTATCATGGACTGAATCCTTTGTTTTATTTATAGAAAAACCGAACAACAGAGGTGTTCGACCAATCTCTTTAACGGCAAGTTTGGGCAAACTTTTTGAATCATTAATAAAGAACAGGCTTCAATGGTTTTGCGAATACCACAATATTCTTCCGAACAATCAGTCAGGATTTAGAAAAGGTCGTTCCTGTACTGATAATATAGTTGAATTTACGTTAAAAACTGATCAAGCTCTTACAAATAAGAAAGAGGTCATAGCAGCCTTTCTCGATGTACAGTATGCTTATGACAACGTGCATAGTGATATCCTTCTAGACAAATTATCTGAAATAGGTTGTTCTAGTTTACTAATCAGATTTATAAAATCCATCACTCACAGTAGAAAGATTTTTACTGACTCATTCAAAGGTGAGTTTAGATATAGTCATAAAGGTGTTCCTCAGGGCGGCGTTTTGAGCCCCCTATTATACTTAATATATGTAAAGGATATCACTGTGGATGTTCCCAAAAGTGTTAATATTTCTCAATTCGCTGATGACATATCAGCTTATTGTGGTTATGAATCTGTTGAAAAATCTAAATCTCTGGTACAAAAAGCAGTAAACACTACTATGAACGCTAATCTAATGAAAATCGGCTTATGGTTTGAACAAAAAAACTGTTCTATTACATATTAATAACAAAAGAATTAAACCAGGCCTAACTGTACTAAATTTATGTGGTCAAGAAATACAATCTAGCGAAACTGCCCGATTTTTAGGTATTATAATAGACTATAAATTAAGCTTTGTTCCTCATATTAAGGCAGTAGTGGATAAGTGTAAAATCAGATGTAATATTATCAAATTTCCATGCGGAGTTAAATGGGGTTCTCACCCAAATACTCTATTAACTTTATACAAGAGTTTTGTTCGATCTCTTATTGACTACTGTTGTTTAGCTTACTTTCCCAATGCCGTTGTACACTCTGAAAAATTGGATAAAATTCAATTAGCATGCTTAAGACCAGCATTGGGTCTTAGAATAACAACTCCGAATAATGTAGTCCTATCAGAATCGAAACTTCAGTCGATCCCAGAACGAATAAGATTCTTGTGTAAAAGTTACTTAACAAAAATCATGTCAAACTCAAATCTTCTTGTCTTTAGCACAATTCAATCAATAAAAAAGAATTTAAATAAAAGGCCTAGTCTATTAAAAGATTGTATATCTGATATACTAAAACTTGATGTTAAAGTTCACAAAAATTATAATATCTACTGTTTCGAATACAAAATAATTAATACTAGTATAAATGTAAATACGGAGTTAGGCAAGCTAATGAAAAAATCATCAGATCCAAACGGTAATTTAAATCAGTTTCTACAAGAGAATAATTCACATGTTTTGTTCACTGATGGTAGCAAGAATAAAAATCAAAATAGTTATATAGGCTCTGCTTGTTTTTATGCAAATGTAAATAAAAGATCTGGTCAAACCATTCCTAAAAATGCTTCAATTTTCACTGCCGAATGCTTAGCCATGCTTAAAGCACTACAATTAATTAATCAAAGCCAATATACAAATTTCACAATAGTCACAGATTCACTAAGTGCCCTCCAAAGTCTAGAATCAGTCAAAATAGACATCAGAGTAAATTACTACATTTTTAAAATCAAAAAATTGTACAATAATATAATTTTAAATTTTCCCAATAAAAAAATAGACTTTGTATGGTGCCCATCTCATATTGGGCAATGAGGCTGCAGACTTATTAGCAAAGTCATATACAAATAAAACACCAGCAAAAAATTTCGTCTTACCCTTCACAGACCTCTCTCAAGATTTAAAAAAATGTCTTATGTCAATACAAATAATCATTGTCTAGAACAGTCCATTTCTAAAGGTGCTAAATATTTCAAACTTTATTATAACGACTCTCCTAAAACATGGTTTCATAATTCTAGATTTAATCGTAATACCATAGTCTCGATAAACAGATGTAGAGCTGACCATTACAATCTAGCAGCCTCATTGGACAAAGTTAATATCGTAGATACTTCTACGTGTGCGCAGTGCGGAGAATATGATGAAGACCTAAACCATGCCATATGGCAATGTAAATTGCACGATAACCAAAGACTAGACTTTATTAAAAAAACTGTGTAGAGGCAAAGTTCTGTTACCTCAGAATACTCACAATATATTGTGTAAGCCAAACTCTATAAAATGCGAACTTACAGTTAATTTCCTAGATTTAATTAACCGACCACCGTAGTTAACTATTTAAATTATGTATAAAACATTGTAAAAATTTGTTTTCTAATCTTGTATCAAAATATCTTTCAATAAAGTATATAGAAGATATAAGGCTCTAAAGAGCCTTGAAATGCTTAAATAAAAAAAAAAAAAAAATACGAAGGAAGAAAGTTAATACAAGAAGAGAAGCTTATGTATAGATAGATATATCCTTATAGTTAAAATATAGGCTTAGAGCAACTGAATATAGAGGTCGTTATGTAGACCAATATAGTGAGTTATAGCCTCAAAATAACCTTTATTTAAAAAAAAATAACAGGATGATAGATGATAATAAGAACGCAAGAACAATGAAAATAGATATATAGAATATACAAATCAGCTAATAGAAGAAATAAAGGAAACTAATATGACGAATTTATGAAAAATATAATATATGTCTAGGACATAGACTGGGGCTAATACCTGCGGAAGAAAAAAAAATGTTGAAGGATCAAGGATGCGTTTGTGTCATTTGTATTGTTAAAATAAATCGGGTTGTTTTTACGTGATTTGTTTTTAGTACGTGATGAAATCTGTGTACGACGATTTGTCGAAGCATCTGTTAAATATTTAATACTCCAATAGATGTACTGTTTTTTAACCCTAATTTTTGTTATTGACGAGGGTCTTTGTGAATCTTTGTACTCGTGTAAGTGCTTCTTGTGTTTAAAGGATTATTTGAAAGTAGCACATAAAATACTCATGTTCTATGCAGATATAAAGTCAACGCTGGCTCAGAAGGGTCATTTTAATGAAATTATAAAACTATAATTAATCAAATGTTGGCAAGTTCAGGTTTATAATTACATTAAAAAGACTCTTTTCACCCAGCGTTAACTTGATATCTCAATAAAATATGAGAATAATATAAAGTTCTTTCGAAGGAATTTAATTTAAATTTATTTTAAGTGAATTTTCATAATCAAATATGGCTACGTAATGGTTTAGGTAAAATTGCAAAAGATTACTTTAAGTAGTTTAAAAGAAAATTGAGTCAATCAAACTATCAAGTTACCCATACACCAACATTTATTTATTTGAAAGTAACACATAACTTTCTAAAAAGTAAAATCTTGGCAAGTATAAGTTTCGTTATTACCCATAATATAATTTAAAAGAAATACGCTACAATTAAAATAGTAAATATAAACTAATATTCTATTTTTAAAATATTTCTATTTTTTCGAGAATATTAAGAATATTTTTCCAGTCTCTGTAAAAGTTGTGAAATCTATAAAAAAATACCTTTCTAAAAAGTAAAATCTTGGCAAGTATAAGTTTCATTATTACCCACAATATAAATTAAAAGAAATATGTTATTACCAAAATAAGACGTTCAATTATGAATTTCATGAATACGCTACAATTAAAATAGTAAATTTAAACTAATATTCTATTTAAATAATAATATAGTTTAAAATATTTCCGGTTTTTACTAATTCTGATAATATCAAATGAACGCTAAAGAAATTAATGAAATCGATTAATAAATTGGCAAGTATTGTATTTTTATTTTTTCACCACACTGCGCGTAAAGTGCTGACTGTACGCCCTCTCAGCAGGCCGTACAGTACCGCATGGACTGCCTAGGGAATAAAGTGACTTGCGCATGCGCGATGCGCCTTTTTCCGCTCTCGACTGCGTCTCGAGCGGTAAAATAGCGCGTCGCGCGTACACAAGTCACTTTACTTCTAGGCAGAGCATGGGGTACTGTACGGCCTGCTGAGATGCGTACAGTCATTTCTTTACGGGGGTGTGGTGAAAAGTAGTATACGCACCTCTGGAGTACAGTAGGCAAGCATGCACTGTGTGAAATGCCGACCTCGCTTCGCTCGGTCGGCAACGTCACACAGTGCGTACATCGCCCACTTTACTCCCTTGATGCATAATGTACTATTAAATCAATTTCCTTATTTTATTAATTAGTATGAAGTATCTATAAAAAATACCTTTCCAAAAGTAAAATCTTGGCAAGTATAAGTTTCATTATTACTCGCAATATAAATTAATAGAAGTATGTTATTACCAAAATAAGTCGATCAATTATAAATTATTCATAAACTCGAATTAAAATAGTAAAATTAAACTAATATTATATTTAAAAAATAATATAGTTTAAAATATTTCCATTTTTTACTAATTCTTATAATCTCAAATGAACGCTAAAAAAATTAATGAAATCGATTAATATATTGGTAAGTATTGTATTTTTATTTGTATATCAATTTCCTTCTTTTATTAATTAGTATGAAGTATACAAACTATTTAAAAATATTATAGTTTAAAATATTTCTATTTTTTACTAATTCAGATAATCTGAAATAAACGCTAAAGAAATTAATTAAATCGATTAATAAATTGGCAAGTATTATATTTTTATTTGTAAATCAATGTCATTTTTTTATGAATTAGTATGAAGTATACAAATTAATAATACCTTTCAAATTTAATATTGTAAGACATTGAATTTGACATAAATACATGTTGATAAGAAATAGGTCAAAAAGTCGAACCTCAAACACTGATCTATAATACTCTCGCTACATTACACTCGCGTTACATGTAGTGCGCATATGGCAATTAATTTCTATTATAGGTAAGCTAACTGAAACTTTTTGAAATCAAGCCAATATAATATTACGGACAAACAGTTTATACCTTATCTAGGGCTTTGACTTGCTGCCGTCGTTAATTGCTACGAACTTTAGGTAAGTCGGGCACTATTCGAGGTTATTTTTCCCAAACTCGAGCAATGTTCCAGGTTTAACTGTAGTTCAATATAAAATATAGTGCATTGACGGTCTCTTTAATTTCGACATATAACTATGAACATACTTGACGGACCCGTCGTCTCGAAGTTTACGGTGTTCGTAGAATAGAAGGTAATATTTCTAAGTAAAAGAAGTTAGCAAAACTGTTATTATTTCCATATTAATTAATACATAAATTACTTAGTTTATCAATTTTATATTAACTAGAATATTAAGCAGAATCTAGCTAGAAATTAGCTACAAAGCATGTCGTTTTTAACTGATTTCTAGATAATTTCTTAACCAGAATTAAAGCAGATTTAGAAAATCTAGCTAATATTTGTCTAGAAAAAAGCTTAGATTTATACCAGGGGACTTTTACTATACTTACCATCATGTAGACTGTTTAAAAAATTTAAAAAAAAATAAACAAATTCCCAAAAATCGGTATACTCTTCCGTTAAATAAGTATGCCCTAAGCAAGGATTAACGTCGTTAAAGGCAAAACCCTATGTCAGTGGTGGACAAAAAAAATTTATCACATAAAACAATAAAGAAATCATAAATAAATACCAATTAACTTTTATTTAATTATTACTATTATTTTACTTTAATATAACTTCTAGTTGCGTTTTGCGCACCAAATTTTTTTCTTATATTCAAATACATGGTAGTCTACTTTTTAAATACATTTTTTATAAGTCTATGTTGAAACCTATTGATAAAAGTTTAAATACAAATTTTGGCTAGGGAATATTAATAATAAAATACATGATTTTTGTGGAAATAAAAAATTAGAAACTTAATTTTGCTTTAGATTTTTTAGAAGCAAAAAAAGATAATATTGTTAAGCTTTATTTAAAAGAATACATAAATTCAAGATGATCAAAACCTGTTGTGTAAAACGATAATCAAAGTAATGTTCTATTTTGAACGTTTTCTGCTGCACTGATATTTTAAGGACGGTTTATAGCGGGATTCTAACTAGTGCAAATATGTTCTCTTAACGTATTATTATGTACTAAAGAAAAACAAAGAATATATCTATCAATGCTGACCCAATTTTCTTTTCTTTTGTAGCTTCTTGACTTAACTAGTAAAATTTCATTTTTAACCTTTCAACTATTACAGTTACTCCTCAACCCTAGAATTCCGTAACAAACCATTAATTTTGTAATCAATTATTAGCTGTATTATTGTTTAAAATGATAACAACTCGAGCAGCTATATTTTACTCAGCAGGTTGCGATGTATAAAACTTGTCTTTCATACGTTTCATACATATGATACCTGTATCGTACATCGAACCGTATGAAACCTCCAAACTACGTATCAAACCCAACTCTGGTATGGACCATGGAGCTTAGAACCATGGGTAGGATTCTCTAAGCTTACAGCGTTATATAAATAGCGCTCTGAAATGAGCCGCATTCTCTCTATTGGCTGATTCCATCAGAACCGAGCAGAATCAACCAATCGGGTGAATGTTGTTCACTTTAAAGTGTTATTTATATAGCGCCGTAAGCTTCGAGAATCCCACCCCAGGAGGACGAACGACCATTGTTATTTGACGAATTTTCTGTTAGACAAAAGATTGTTTTATGTTTGTTCTGGAAATCGCTGTAGGTATATGTAACGACTAACCACAAATCCTAAGCCGTGATTGGTTGATTTACATTTGACCAATCATGGTTCAGGCTTTGTAAACTACTCGGGCTCCAATTCATGGTCATGACTCAAACCAGAGATTAGTAGAGAGATTGCCAGTGAGCATGGGCGGATTCGGGGCGATTCTTGTCAGTCGTGAGCTAGCGAACCTAGCGGCTGAGCGCCCGAACTATACACATAATTTGATCACAGCGTGGAGGGGGAAGTGTGTGTGCACTGTGCGCGCTTGAATTTTATATCACGTAGCATATTGCAAATATTGCTAAAGGATACTCTGGTTGCGTACTTCACGGAGGTGCGCTTGAAGGAGAAGAGGAGAAGTATGTATTGTGATGACCTTGGTCGGGTTAGGTTAGGTAGCGCGTGACCCGAGAGCGGTTTATTTAAATAAATAATAAATAAATAAATGAAATAAAATATAATCAAAAGGTAATAAATGCGGATTGAAACAAGAATATTTTAATTGAGCACGACACTTTCTCTCTGCGTCTATTCCGGGCTTGAGACCGGCTACGGCCGCATTAAAAGTGTTTGAAACGAAAAATAACGAGAAGAATGAATAAAATGAATATCGCAGGAAAAACCCGTGTGTCCGTTAGCACGTTTGGACTCTGACTGATTTTACTCGTCGTCTACAAATTCACTGTAGCCCTGTTGAGCCCCTCTCCATTTTTTATATATGCAGTCTATAGTGGTCTAAAGGCTGCATCCAGCCACATGTTGTTGTCGCGTGAACGACACGCTTTTCTTCCCGGAAAAGCACTTGAACTCGGACTCCCCAATATCATGTAGAACAGAGGTTCCTTGTTTTGGACTTACTTTCATTTGCCGTTACTAAAATTGAATATTTGTGCTTGAGCCTGTTCGAGAATCGAGTGATTATATATATTTTGTATATTTTCTAAATGAATACGTATTATTTTATTTGAATATTTGCGCGTATAAATGGCGAATAACACGTGACGTATTATTATGTCACAGTACAGACCGAATTCACCGAAAGCACCGTTTGCCGGTTGAAAGCGCGCGTTCGCTTAATTCTCTCGCGTACATATGGGTAAATCTCTAGAACCTTTGACTTTTTCACATTAAAAATCAGGTAAAATTAATTTAGGATCACAGTTCTAATTTTTTTACACAATTTCTTAAGACTATATTAACAACTAAAATATAATCACGAACAAGCCTAAAACATGTGCCTAATTTCTCAAACATGTCAGAAATTTATAATTTTAATGATCTAAAAACTAGAAATTGTACTTCTTTAAATATTTAAAATGATTATAAACGTATTTATTAATAATTTAAATGCTTAAAATATTATTAATTGTACCTCTGAGAAGACAATAAAATTTTTATTTTATTTTATTTATTTTTCTGTTTAATCCGTTCTTTTTGTTCGTGTAAATATTTATTTCGCTTGTGCTGCATATATTCTCTCTTTATCTTCACTTTCAAGTCGCTCGAAATACATTACATGACTATAAAATACTAACATATCACGTCTAGTATTGTTATTATGAAATTTTATTAGTTATAAATATAGGTTCTGACTTAAATTTGCTGCGTTTAAGGGGGCACATACACCTTAAAATTTTAAATTAATTGATAATACATTTTACGGTAAAACTAAGGCACTTATCATATATTACCCGATTTTTTCGGTAAATTTGAACATTTTATCAAAATATAACTATACGAATTTTTAAAAAATTTAGAAAACCTCTGTACTTCTTCGACTACCGCAAGGTTTAGAGAGCCAATGTTATCGAATCGACGCTTTCAAGGTTTTATTATGTTCAAAATACGTGTAGCTAGTGTATGGGTGTGGGAATTTGTATTTAAAAATTATTGATTAAAGTTATAGTTTATATAAGCGAAAATTCTTCGTTTTTTAAAAATTTTATTATGAAATATGGCTCAAATTGACTATAACTTTGGTCAATAATTTTTATATACAAATTCCTACACCCATACCCTAAGTACACATATTTTGAACATGATAAAACCTTGAAAGCGTCTATTCGATCACATTATCTCTCTAAACCTTGCGGTAACCGAAGAAATATAGAGGTTTTCATTATAGCCAATCAAATGGACTTAACAACCTTCATTAATTTTTTAAAAATTTGTATAGTTATATTTTGATAAAATGTTTAAATTTACCGAAAACATCAGGTAATATATGATAAGTGCCTTAGCTTAACCGTAAAATGTATTATCAATTAATTTAAAATTTTAAGGTGTATCTGTCCCCTTACAGAAACGCGTGTTGCGGATGAATATTGCGGATGCGAGAAATCGATGTACTTTTGCAATTTTACTGATCTATATAAGGATTTTAGGTATCATAAATAATTGTATGTGAAAAATACATAAAATATTACATTTTAATCACTTATTTTATTGATTTAATTAATATTCACTACATAAACAAGCATTGCAGACGTGACATTTTTTTCGTTCGTTTTTGAATCAGCTCATTTAAAAGTCTTTTAAATCTTTTATGGTTATTTTAAGAATAAAAATAAAGCAGCATCTTATTTAATATAATACTGTTTTTATATTCTACGTACTAACAATAGTTTTTACAGTAATTTAATTGTATATCATTAAACTACTTTTTGCGTTGCGATGTACAAAATCTATGACAATATTCAAATCCATTTAATTCCGGTTTTATGAGAAGAATGTAATTATTATTCAGATCATTTGATTCCTGAATGGTTTTCAAGTGTTAAGGTAATTTTTTTATATTTTTAATTAGTAATTTATAGTAAGGATTAACGAAAATATATTTGTAATCGGGCATTTGACGTACACAAAATATGATATTTCGAGTTTTTAATTAATAAGTATAATTAATTTATGACAGAAAGTGAATATAAAAATATTAAAAATAATAAAGTTAATTCTTAAACAACAGTATATATAAGCATGCATGTTACAGTTAAAATTTACTTAAACGTGTGAGAAAAGTAATTTAAAGTTTATGACACATAGGTTAAAGGTTCTAGAGATTTACCCATATAGCGACTTTATATTGTACATAAATCGGTAGAAGACGGGGACATCGAACTCGTTTATTTCAATAAAACTATATATTGTTAATAAATTTAAATATATTTTATTAAAATATTATTAAAAGCATCCTTTTTTTTAATTAAGGGTCATTAGGTGTCTTTGAATGACAATACTGGAAACCTGTACATTTCTTATGCTACCGCAAGGTTTTGAGAGAGAAATATATCGGATTAGATTTTTAAGGCGTTATTGTGATAAAAATACACATAGTTCTGTTATGTATGTAGAATATGAAAATAAAAATTATTAACCAAAAGTATAGTCTATCAAAGTCATAATTCATGTATTGTTTTATCATTAAATATGATTTTTAAAGACTATAACTTGGTCAATAATTTATATTTTCAAATTCCCACATTCATATGTGCAGAATTTGACCGTCCTGACTTTCGAAACCTTGCGGTAGCGCAAGAAATATATAGGTTTCCATTATTATCATTCAAAGGGATCTAATGACTCTTAATTTCAGAAAAGTATTTTTTCCGTATTATTTTCATAAAATATAATTATTTTTCAATAATCTATCTGACGGTCGCAATACATTTTTCCATGCAAGTTCCCTATTGGTAGTCGCGGGTCGTGTTCTTTCGCGTCTGAATGTTTGGCTCCCGGTTCTATCCGGGCTCCGGGAATAATTTTTATTTTACAATAATAATCTTTTTAACGTGTAATCTCTTTTTATTACAATGTATATTTTTTAATGGGAACTCCACCATTAATCTTGACCATTATATCGAAAATTCCTTCAATTTTTTTTAATGTTTATCATATAATTTAAAATTATTTCAGAACATGTCAAATTTAAATGTTTTAACAAAACTATAGTCTAGAAAGTAAAACAATTAACGTTTGATAGCATATCACATACAAATTTTAAACGCGTTTTTGTAATTTCAACAAAGTTCCTTCTATCCAATTAAATGTACATTATTTAAGCTTACAGGAAATATCGATTTAAATATAGTATTTCGAAAAGTATTTTAATTTAAGGTAAAATAATGTATTACATAAAGCGCATGTCCAATTGAGTTATTGGGTTGATCTTGAGTTCAAACTCGACCCACTTTTATCATATAATAAATATATGTATTTGAAAAATGTGAGTTATATTTTATGAAATTATGAGTTATATTGTCACATACACATACACACACATACACGTACGCACGCACACTCATACATACGGACAAATAAAGAGATGGAAGATATACTTGAAAGCTACCATTTTGGAAATTTACTGATTTACTAAACTTATCATGGGCCATATAAAAACGAATTTTTTTTACTAAATGATTTCGCTTTCTCCAAGAGAAACCTTTGTAATGTTGAAAATTTCTTGAAAATTTTTTTATCTTTATACGTCAAATATATGAAAAATTTGAACGATTTCATAAAAAGACGTAATTTTATTCCAATTTATATATCTGGCAATTACCAATGCTATTTTAATAGAAATACGATTCAATTTTGAATACATATATTTCAAAAATTGGCCATTTTAGTAAATAAGGAAATAATTATTTAATCTGTTCTGTATAGGTTCAAAAAATATGTGTATAATTTTAATCAAGATTTTAATAAACATAATTTCAATTCAGTAAATATATGGAGAATTCTCAGTAACCTTGAATTTGAACGAAAAAAAATCAATTTAAATATTAAAGCACACTTCTGTAATTTTGTGTGGATGGTCTAGTAGCTATAAGAATGCAGAGTCCAACGAGGTGCAACATTTTAGAGCAACGCACCAAACGTTATAAACGTTTCTTTACATTTTTTTAACATTTACGTACAAGACAGGTGTTTTTGTTTAGTACATTTTCTATTTCCTACAAGATTTGGTTTTCTATCAATCTTTTTACATTTTTTAAATATTTCTTAATGTTTTTTTTAATATTTGTTACTAACATCATCGCAAGATACCAAACACTCCATGTCGACGATGTCTAGCTGTCAGGGTGACCTCCAGGTTGACGAGATATCGTCTACGAAGGAGAGCAGCAGGTACTCAAAATAGAAAATTTGTATTAACTTTAAGGTAGGATTCTGGTGACTTCTTTGACCAAAATATAAAAATTTTTTTATTGAGTTTTCTTAATGTTTGTAATTGTAATAATGTTTTAAAAGTTGTCTGATGTCATAACTCGTTTCTTTTTAACAAGGTTATACGCCTTCAAGTAAAACAATTAACATTAGATAACATACAAAGTTATATCTTTAAACGTGTTTTTTTCGAAACTGACTTTTCTAACTTTAAAAAGTTTTACGCGCATTAGATTTTAATGAATCTTTCTGTAACTATCATAGTAAATGAATTATAATGTTTAGAATAAAAGTTAGCAGCTTTTGTGAAGAATTTTGGGCTCAATTTTTATGTCATTATAAAACTTTTTTTACATAATATCACTTTTAAATCATTTTACAATGAATAAACTCATTGGATTTTGTATACGGTTGATAAAATGTTTAAAAATATAAATGTTACTAACTTTTATTTGTTGCACTGAAGTAAGTATGTCAAATTTTTTCTACAATGTACGAAAATATCTAGATGCGCAAGTGACTTTTTGAAAATAGGTATAAATAACTGATAACTAAACATATAATGGCATAATGTGGTGGTTATATAGATAAAAAATTGCTCAAAATTATTGTGTAAGATCGTACTGTGGTGTCAAAAATAATATCAAAATTTCATGAAATAATAATTGAAATTGTAGATTTTTATTCCTAGAATCCTACATTAAAAAATGTGTTTTCAGTTGGCGTAATTAAAATTTCTTTTTCGATTTTTATAATTTGTATTTTTTCTTACAGAAAAACACTGGGTGGTTAATGCGTTTGACTATTACTTCAACAACACATTAAAGAATAGAGAAATGCAAAATCGACTAGATTTTTTAACAACAGTCGATGTGCATAAAAAATACATATTGTTGGTACTGTGCACGTATTATCTCCTTAAACATAAGTTTGATTTTTATCAACTTCTAGAGCACATAACTCTATCAAGTCTAGAATTGTTCCTTTTCAGCTCCAGAATTGAATTATTGCAGACTTCATCAGGCTGTAACTATGGTCAATAATTTTATTTTTCAAAATCCCACACTCAAACTATAATTATATGCATTTTGAACACAACAAAATCTCAAAAACTTCAATCCGATCATTTTGACTCCCAAAACCTTGCGGTAGGTTGAGAAATATACAAGTTTGTATTATGGCCATTTAAAGGCATCGAATGACCTCTAAAAGTAAAATAAAAAATTTTTTGCGTTACGTTTTTATACAATGTTCAAATTTACCGAAAAAAAGATAAGTATCATATGATTTAGAATTCATATTAACCTAAAAATACATAACCAATTTATTTATTTATTTATTTATTTCGGTGGCGAAAATGAGTATTTTCGATACCCTTTATTTCTGACGCTCGGAAAACTCTATTTTCGCTCCACTTTATAGGCACCGAAAATAGTTAATCATCATAGCTCAATCATTATCCTCGCTTGAAAAAACCCATTTTCACCCCTAGTTGCGTAATATACTATTATAAACTGAAAAAAGAATTGAAAATCAAAATTTTGTATTACAAACGCAGATATTGTTAAGGGAAGAACTGTCCCTTGACCAGAAAGGCAAGAATCAAATAATAAGACTAAGTTTAATAAGAAAAATGTGGAATTGACAAGAATAACGTTATGATAACACAACGTTTATAAAAGTTAATAACCTACAAACAAAAATTCTTATTTTCTACACTTTGAAGTAATCACCATATACATTAAATAACGACACGTTAATTATCTAAACTTATACAAGTGATAAACATCACACGATGGTATTTAATTATAAAGATGTTCACAATCCTTATCAAACTTTCTGTAGTGTCGCGAACTCCACGTGGTAATTCACAGGACAATAAACAAATGCAAGCTTTTTGAAGTGCCGGAAATGGCGTTTTAACGGTTACATGACGATAACTATACATTGCCGTGTAAATTTTTGCTCGCGTTTATCGTATACAAAAAGTTTCATTATGAAAACATTGCGAGGGAATATAAAATTAATATAATATCGTCACCAACAATAAATACATGTTAAAATCAGATATATATATATATATATATATATATATATATATCTGATTTTAACATGTATTTATTGTTATATATATACGCACAAACATAAAAACATTTGTTGACAACCAATATGAGTTAACGGTGAAAATTACAATATTACTTTAAAAATTAATAATAGCTGATATTATTTGCAAAAAAGTTGTTTGGGCAATAACGAATCTTTCACTGTCATATTTGAAGTATGAAATAAATAAAATAAAACTAGTAAAGAAATAAAATTGCATTGATAGTAAATAATTGAACAGGTGTTGTTGATGAATTATTTTGTAAATATAATCTTTATTATATCTCATACAATAAAATATAACACATACTGATCTTTTGCATTAAAACGTAATGTATATAGTATAAAATTTTGTAAGGTAATAATAATATAAAACTCAAAGAAATAAATAAACCTTTCCAGTAGGCGCGGACCAAAACAGAATTGTAAACGCGGCGCCGCCGCTTTTCACGCGTATTTCCTCCTCCATCCCGCTGTCTGAAATTATGTGTATAGTACGGGTGGCAGCCGCCAGACAGCGCCACGCTGAAATTTTCCTCACCTTTTTAACATTGCATTGGCAATCGCTCAAACTCAATCTCAATCTCAATCTTAAATAACAACTCAAATATACTCAATTGCTTAATAGTAGTAGCACATCTTGGTAATTTCCAAGTTCGTGGCTACGTAAAATAGCATACCAGGTAAGCTATAAAATGACCAAGAGGAACTACTCCAACCGAGAAATGGTTTCAGTTTAGTAGCCACTAGCCATATTTGAGATTGAGTTTGACGGGCGAAGGGGGGGGGGGGGGGGGGGGGGGGGGTTCGTTAATTAGACTTTTTTTTGTAGATCTGGTAGCACTTTAGAATTTTCATTATAAACAAATAGATAAAGAAGAATGTTCATATACTTTCGACATTAAATATAACTAATACTAAAAAAATATATGTAAATAATTCGACGTCCAAATAAACGAAGGGAAATTGTATTAATATTATCTCATAAACGTAGAAAAACAATTCATTAGAATAAATAGATATACGACAATGAAAACGTGTAACTATTAGAAAAATGATGTACACTCTACGTGTGAAATTTCTAGTCGAATGCGTTTGAATTTTTTTGAAATACTGCAATTCCATTGGGTCTCATTGGATCAAATGCACATTTTCGCTAAGCTCATACACTAAAAAATCCTCTTCTAATCTGAGTGTAGTGTTTTTACTAGAAATTTGATGTTTGAGGTTATGATAACTAATTTCTTTACACTTTATACCCGAATGAAATGCTTTATTGACTATACCTTTTTCTTTCAATAAATATTTTCGGGATTATCCCTTATTGTGTTAGCCAAAAAGTATCCAAATTTTGAGTAAAACTGGACTTTTGCATTCGTCTTACATTTTTACCTAATACTACTCTGAATGTAGTACTTTTATTAGATTTTAGAACTTTTACTAGATTTTTGTAAATTTACAAGTTTCTGTAACTTTGCAATGACTGTAAAATTACAACACTCAGAGTAGGATTATTTTTGTTCAACTCTCAGACTAGTAAATTTACAATTTTGTTTGTGAATTTACAACGGCGTTGTAAACCTACAAACGACTGGGGTTTTTACGGTGGCGTTGTTTTTTTTTACTACTCTCAGACTAGTAATAAATTTACAATTACCGTTGAAAATCTACGAACGACTTTTTACAGTGTAGGAGGATTTCAAACGTATTCGACCAGAAATTTCCCACGTCGAGTGTACAAATGTAAAAAATACCATCTTTTTTTGATAACTTATAATTATTCTACTTATTATCAATATTATTCTAAAAATCGTCTCATTAAGGACTCTAAATATTTTCTTTGACTGTTTGTACATTCGTTTTTTATTTTTGTCGAAACAATTTAATTAAAATTTGTGTAAATCTAAACTTTGAAATTAGAAATACTCAGCAAATCTATATAAAATAGTCTAATAAACGGACCCCTCTCGATTTTCAGTCACGACTATGAATTCCAGCCTCGAATTCGATTAGAGTTCCTCAATTTCGAGACTCGAACAAGCCGACCATGCAGTCGAACTTCGATTTACCTACATTCAAACTATAAGTTAATTCGAAGTTATACTCATTCCCCTTGACAAAGCCTTAATAATTGTAGAATACTTCAAAGTCGTTTGAAAGTATATAGATCTCTATAATCAATAGAAAATTTCAAAAATATTTAAACATCGCCAATATAATTCTACTTGACCTCTAATATAATTCTAAACCTTTATAGTTCAAAAAGAAATTTTTCCCTTATGTTCCACCGTACTAATGGGTAAATTTTACTGTTAAAGAAAAACCAAACCCAGCATAATGCATGGATATAGTATATAGTGCTATTAAATTATACGTGTATAGTGTTAGGTCTAATCTTGTTAATTTATTATTCAGTTAGCAATGCTAGTATTATAACTGATTAGATCAATAATTGATATCATAAATAATCTATAGCTACGGCAATATGCGCGATAGAACTAGTGTATCTGCTTCTTTCGCACGATAGCGATTTTTTTCTTTATATGACGCATCAATTATTTAAATAAAAATAAAAATAATTTAAAAAATAGAAATTATTAAATAAATATTAATACATAATATAAATACTTTTTTCTAAATTAGAGAATAATATTTTGACACAAACCATAACATAGGTATGTATTGATTAATATTGATTCATATAATGATGATTATAATAATTACAATGGTATTTACATTTATTTTTAAATGTCAGTTAAATTAAATAGAAGACCATTCACGTGAAAACATAAAAGATATTCAGCAGAAAGTTTGATAGAATACGTTATATATGTACCTATAGGTACTTAAGAAAAAAACCCATTTAAAAATTGAAAACTTTATGGTTTTGAAAAGTTACATTGTTAATGTTGATAATTAATAATTAACTATATAAACTATATAAAATATTTACAAATCAATATATCAATAAGAAATACTAAATTAAAAAGTTTACTTTTCTATAGCTTACTAAAATCAAATCATTATAGTTACATATAAGTAAAATATATTAATAGTTAGATATAAAATAACCATGATAATATTTAAATACAAGACATGCATAATGTAAGCAATATTTATACATAAAAAGAACATTAGCAAAACAATATTTTGAAAGGTTAGCCAAATGAAATTTGCAACTTGTATACAATCTGATATCAACAATTGTATTTCCAAATGCTTATATAAGAACACTTATATAGTGAATATTATAGTATACCGCAATAATAAGACATCAAATTACTGCTGCAATTGCAAAACGGATCTAATAGTGCTTAGTATGATTAAGTAAATTGAGAATAAAAACTTTTGATTTACGTAATTAAGATTTAATTATAAAAAACGAACATTGAAAATACTATTTAACGTTTGTAAATGAACTGCATTATTTATTTAATTTATTTATTTAGAAAATAATTAATACTTTATAAATATTTAGATCCATTTTACATAACAATTGTTAAATTGTTTATGTTCAGTATTGCATAGTTAGTCGGATCAAGGAATATCTATTGAAAATTGTTAAAGTATTTTTAGACAATATAATACTATTCTTTATAATCTAATATAATTAATAGTGATGTCAGCAATTCTACATTACAAAAAACATTCTTGATACAAACAATATAATAAAAATTTTAAACACTTTTGTCTATTTTCGAATCAAAGTAGTTCTTTCGTTATCAATCGTTGTTGAAGAAAAGCGCTAAATCACAAGGAAATATTAGGAAAAATGAAAACTCACAAACAATGTTGGGACTGAAATCGTTTAATAATGAAGTCTTTGTACAGAAAACAATAGAAACGAACATAAATCATTGCAAATCACCATCATATATTAGCTTTTGATGTGTAGTGCTAGTGCTACTATTATACGCTCGATAGTTGCTAGATTTACTTTTTTTCTTTAGCGTGTCTGTGTCTGTAAGTGTATATCCTCAATATCGTTCGCAATTTTTATTATTATCTCTCCGCCTCTGTATCGCATTCGCTTTCGTCAAAACTTCGTACACGCGCGTACATCGGAAACAAAAAACAGAACAACGTGTTTCTATATAAGGTATACAGAGCCTCGCACGGTCATGAAGAACAATTTTTTTCCTTCCTTTATTTTCTCTTAAAACTTTGTTCGCCTATTGGCGAAAAAATGTCGTGTGTCACACGCGCCAGTTTTTCTCTTATCATTATCATCGTTTGGGATTTTCATCCGCGTGTAATTGTCCGCAGAATCGCATCCGCGTCTTTAAGAATCTTCGCCTCTTACGGCGACTTATTTACCCAACGCTTTTTCTTAATCTTTACTCAATAATCAATAATCAATAATAACTATGCTCGCCAGTCGCAGATATCGATTGGAGGCTTCGTGAGAGCTCGACAAAATTCGCTCATTGATGTGCCATAATGTCGTTTTTCTCATCAATCTGTTTTTCATATCTAACCAGAAAACCAATTTTTTTTAACATAAATGCTAGTTTCAAAGAAACTACTTCTAATCGTAATCCAATAAAATCAAAATATAAATAATACAAATCTTACATTTTGATTTGATTGCAAAACACTATTGGAAGCTCTTTTATCCCGTTTTATAATTGAACTTGAGAAAAACCAACAGCCAAAGTAGACATTTGAGCGAATTTGTCGCACTTCACGCTCGGAGATAGAATATATTTATACTTTTTCATATAATAATATTTATATATCGTGCTTTTTCTTAATATACCACAAATCATCATCGGTATATAATACAGTATCGACTATAATTTGTTTTCTTACGTCTTAGCCTAGATATCTATCAAATATTTCTTTTATGTATGTACAATAAGAATGTGAAAAAAAGGGGGCGGGAGTGGTAAATCTATGTAAAAGATTTTTTTAAATTAAAAAAAAAAGACAAGAGAAAAAACGCACGATAGAAGGAGAGCAGCGCCGCGTACGCGCGAACGTCGTAGCGAGGTATTTCCAAGAATGTTTCTTTTTTAGTCTCGACACATGCATTCATGTATGCGAAGGAAAATAAATGCGTTTTTAGCTCGGAAAGCCGCGCGTACAGTCGTTCGTGCACCGTTTCGCTAATCTCTTAGTGTAATAACAAAAAGAAAATATACTAAACTAGTAAACATACAAAAAGGGACGCCGAAAACACTTTTATAAAATAGTTTCAGAGCCCGGAATCGACCTGTTCATTGATAGACGAAAACGCAATCAGTACATCATAAAAATTAAACAGATTAAGGTATTTTTCTAGAATTTTGAAAGTAGCTGATAAAAAAACTGTACTCGCCTGCCAGTAAGCAATCATGTGGAAGTAATTGTTTCTAATTACACTTTGACTAGTTTATGATTATTATAAAAAGATAGATTAATTCAAATTATTTAAATTAATTTAATCTTTTTATGAGAACATAAAGCTTATACTTCAAAGTCTTAGAAACATCAGTTTCCACTGTTCAACAACTATCATTCAAAAATAAAACGAGCTAAAGTGAAAAGTCATTGGCACTCAGGAACTGGCAACAAAATAATCAGGTCGATTAATAAAATACAAATAATAAAAATAATAATATTATTAATAATAATAATAGTAATAACTATGATAATAAAAAACAAAATAAAAGTATAAGAAGTCGTTCAATCGGCACTTCGATCATACATAATAAATCATCGCATGCGCGCGGCTCGCAGAAACGCACGATATCATAATACCCTTATTATTATAGAAAAATAATCGCTTTCTGAAAGAGAGAGATAGTGATGACCAACAACATAACCTCACGAAGTAAACGCGCGCTCGTATGGGAAGGAATATAAGGAGGATGAGGAGGATGCTGAGGAGGAGCAGGAGGAGAAGGAGGAAGAAGTGATGATAGGGTGAGTGCAATAAGGGGATGTATTTTTTGGGCGCCGCTGCGACTGTTTGAAGTATTATTTATTTTACACGACGATTCATTTTTTATCCATCTTATTCGCATAAATATATTTATATATCTATGTATGTATGTGTATGTATAATAGCCCCCAATCAGAGCCACCGTGGAGGAGGGGGAGGGGGGCGAGAGCAGTCAGGAACATATATCTTCGATCATCATTATAATCGTCATCTTCGTTTTATCGTTATACGTTTTTTTCCTCCTTTGTTCTCTCTCTTTCACTCTCACCAGCAAATGATCCAATACACTGAAAACAATATACATTTATTCCAATATTCGGAAACACATTTACTTGACACTAGCAAATATTGATTAGTTCTGGAAAAGATTTTTTTCAATCAAATATTTTTTTTAGTATTAAGTAAATTTGTATTTAAAGAAGTATTGGAATAAATCTTCATATGAATTAATAGTATGTTTTTTTCAGCGTATGCATATATTCGCGCGCATTCTTTTAATGCGCTACACATAACTGACTGATCGTACAATATACCGCTCGATCATCGGTTGACACTCTCTACACCTAGAGAATCCATTATTAGTTTTATTATTCAGCTTTATCCTCGCGCATTCCTAACTACTCGTTTTAGAGCATGCGATAAAGACAATATCGCTAGGGACTCTTATCAATTTTTTTTCTTCTCTCTACCTATCACTTTCAAAAAAGTTACAAAGAGTTATGCATCCGTATCCGCGTGTGCCTGCCTCTTCTCTTATTTACATGCGATTTCTCTCTTACATCTTAATGCTTCGCTCGCTTTTGCTTTTCGCCTTTTTAGTTCCCGTCTTTAAATCGATACGCAAACAAATTCCTTTTACTCATTCCGATATCAGATACATTTTGCCGCCTTGTACTTTCAAACCTCATGAAAGAAGCGTCGTACGACTATCTCGTGCCTCTCATCAAATGATGTAATAAATAGAGAAAAAAAATATATATTAACGAGAAATTATATTATCGGCTAAAGTTAATGCATTCGCTACTCTCTTTCTTTCTGTCTTTCTTTCCATCTTCATTCCTTCTTTTTCTCTATTCTGTCTCTCACATCATTGTCTGGCTCCAGATCCTCTTTCGCGTTGCTTTCCCTCGCGCTTCATACCTCTTGAGACGAGAAGTCGAGAAAAGAAGGCAACGTTTGCGGTTCGCTCATACGATTCAATTCAGTCCAGGGCACGAGTTTTGATTGCGTTCCCAAAAAATCAATCTTCTTCGTTCCTCCTCTTTCTCTATGTACATACCAGATAAGACTTATTTTGTTATCTCAGTCGACGACGGACCTCCTCCGATTTGTCGAAAGTCCAATGCGTTTGGGTTTGTTAAATATTAATTTTTGCCTTCTATGTGTTCGTGTCTGGTCTTGATGCTCATCTAGTTCTTACTTGACCGTCGAGAAGTTCTGCTGCGGATTCTGATTTGTCGGTACCCAATTGTGGAAAACGTCCCTGCAATCAGAAAATTAAAATTAGAAATCGCGTATTATTAGCTTTGCCAATTTTCTTAATCAATTTACAGTTTCTTTAGAACGGTTAATCTACATGGCACTGATTTCATTAAATATATCAAACTAAAAACAGTTTTCTTATTGAATTTAAGTATTCTTATGATACATATTTGAAAAGTTCTAGACAAATATAAAATGGAAATATATAGTTAATATAGTATCAACAATTATAATGATTGATCAAGTATGCAAGATAACTAATTTCGAAAATCGGGGGGATTGCTTTTATCTTGTTAATTTGATTAGTACATGTATTCTTGCCTAACGGAATAATAAGAAAACCGAGGTATATTCTAACGATCATAAAAAGAAATACAAATTAAGCCTCAAAAGAGTGATTCATTAAAGGTTTTGACTTTGAACTTGTAAATGAAATGATAATACGTAAATGAAGATGCAGAAATTGAGTTTGCACATTGAGAACTAGCTCCAAAGTCACACTACACGCTGCACCCTCGGTGCTTCGGCAATGTCAACTTCGAAGGGTCCGCAAAATTCGTGCACCACGCGTATCGATCCGAGCGGGCCCCTCCGCGCCGAGAAAAGAAATGATAAAACGTCGTCGTATGCTCACACAAACCTGCAGTGGCTAACCACGCACTCGTTGCTGCAGTACTCGTCCTCCCACTCGGTGTTGGAGATGGCGGGATTCGGACAGCCGTGGCGGATGCAGGCGTTGGTCGGCTGCTGCTGCTGTTGCTGCTGCTGCTGCTGCTGGGCCATCGTGGCGGCGGTGACTTGCGAGCTGTTGACCGGCGGCGGACTCGACAGGGAATCGCTGCCCCGCGGTGGGCTCATGTGCAGGATCTGCTGTTGTTGCTGCTGCTGCTGCTGCTGCTGCTGAACCTGCACCTGTTGTTGCTGTTGCTGCTGAGGCGGCTGCGGCGGTACCTGCAACGCGCGTATGAATGGAGCGTTAATTTATTTTGTCCGATGGTTGCTTTGGACGCGGGTGTTAATGGTCAGGGTAAGCCCAGCCGAAGCTTTGTTGAGAAACGTGATTTTTCATCGGGAAGGTGGTAAAAAGAGTGAGGCTGTTTCTTTTGGAACTACGTTGGAGGCGAGAATAGCCTCTCGGTGAACGCTTTATTGTTCCGGAAGGAATTTCGCACCTTACAAGTTGCGTTCGTATAAAGACTGAAGTGCTGTGTTTTATTTGACATTGTTAAATAGAAATCAGTTTTGGTTTTGTAGTTTAGACTTTTTGTCTGTATTCTTGTTTATTTAGAGCTCGGCGGCGAAATAGCTTCTAAATAACGCTTGGCTGTTTCGAAAAGAATTTTGCACCTGAAAGATTCGTGCATATTTTTGCGTTAAGTATTTTTGACGGTCAGAATCAATTTTGAAAGGAAGATTCTGTGAATTTTTCATCGTCACATAATAGCATATAATTGAAGCGAGAAATTGAAAATCAACATTTTAGCAAGAATATGCGTCGAAGCCTTTAATCGCGGTCTATATTTAACGAATAAACGCGTAACTGTAAAATTACAACTACTTGGCGTTTTTCCTTTGCATACAATTAGCGAGCAATTTATCCGCGCAAAAAAGAATGAGGAGAAATACAAGCCTACTTATGCAGAAATTGCCTCGTGAATGCATAAGATCTTCCGCAAAACACCGAAATGAAAGCCGTGAAGAAGGCGAATAACGACGCGTTATTAAATGTCATTTCTGAAAGTAAGTATATAACTATCCGAGAGCAGAAGAACGAGGCAGCTTGCGAGCTCCCCCCGAAAGCGAGAAACGTCGTATTAAGGCGCGATTACCGGATATTATTCAAACACGCTCACGCACGCACAGGGCACACACAGACGCGCCGAGGAAGAAACCACTACACGGGTTTTCGCAGCGTAGCGCTCGCACATTAACATCAAAGTAAAATAAATGGGTTTTTGAAACTAGATATTAGCGTGCAAAAAATGTACTAACGCGAGGCTTTACCTCGTTCGGAAAAGGAATAATAAAAGGAGAAACGACGTAATGAAAGAGAAAGAAAAACAAGAACAAAATGAAAAGGTATAGACAAAGACGAGCGAAGATCGAATGCATAATACAAAAGGCCGCGCGGCTATAGGTATGTATATATAACGTCTCGGAGCCGGTAATTTGATCCAATCTTCCCGTTAATTTTCAGAACGACCGTTTAGTTCGTCCTTCCTTTTCTCCCTTTCCTTGCGTCTCTCTTTCTTTCTTTATTCCTCTTTTATTCATTATTTGCCTTCTCTTGATATGCTTTAACACATTATATTCGTAAAATTGCCGAATCGCAGTGAGAAGGAACTTTATGCAAAAATATGATTGACAAATTAAGGTACTTGAACACTTTCTCGTGGTAACCAATTGTTGTTTAAAATTAACAATATTCAAGTGAGTCAAACGATTTCTTGAATTTTCTACCTGCTATTGTGTTAATAATAATTTGTATAAATGCAACGTCGTACAGCAAAATGTTTTTGAAAGAGAAGAAGAGGACAAAGACTCGAGCGCGCATGCGCGACGGCTAAGGTCGCAGCGCTATTGTATACACGAAAGGATATAGGCTTTCTGTGATGTGTGAGAGTCGAGTTCACTGACCTGCTGCATGTACTGCTGCTGCGAGACTTGCTGCTGCATGTGCTGCTGCGTCATGTGAGGTGGCGGTGCCATCGGGTTGCTCATTAAACTCTGAAAATTCAAATAGTTTGATTTTAGACCCTTCTGCTCCTTTCTATTTCCTTCGTAATTTCCTACCCTAACGTCTATAACGAGGAGAACTGCGCATGGATTGCAAGTTAATTTTTACATCTGCGTGTACAATTCGAGGACGAATGGTTTGATGAAAAAAAAAAAGAGAAAAAGAAAATATTACAAATACTTAAAACGTAGAAAACAGAAGAATGTTAGTTTTGCATTTGCATTCGACAGTGAATTTCATGCAAAGAAGATGCAGAATTGCAGGAGTTGCGAAAGCATCTTTGTTTACAAGGTAAACTTAGTGTCTTATCTGGATGCTTTTCAGCTACGCGCAGTTGGAAATACGTAGATTTCTATTTTCATATTTAAAATTATGGTAATTTGGATATTTCAAAGTTCTCTTTAGCTTCTTAGGGTTTGCATACTCGTAATGTTAATTTAAAGGAAGTTATAGGTATTTGCATGTAACAAACGCTTTCACAAGTTAAGATTATTTAGAATTAAAACGGAATCAATTTGTAGTTTATAATCACTTTGAAATTCAGCTTACAAATTTATTTTGAAATGGATAATATCAATCTCAACTCCAAGAATGGAAATGCATTGCGTAAGAGGATTTCTGATATAAGGCTTCTTAGAAATTTCTGTCAAAAGATTGTGTTATACATATTTCATCTCCGTGAAATTTATTTACTGTTTCAAATTATTCAAACATTTCTCAAAAGAAAATATGCAGTCTCATGAAGCAAAAAAGAAAAATAATAATAACTTTTATATGCTCCAATGAGAAACTTAGTAAATAATTTGAGATGTTAGAATAGTTTTTAATTTTAATTATATGAGTTTGCATTTTCTTTGTATAATTATGTGTATATATATAATCTTAATACACTGTGAAGGTTTTTGTAGAGATGACTTTGCTATTTTATCGAGAAATCCAGTGCAACTTCTTAATGAAAAACGCTATTACGTTTGGCTTTCAATGTATGACTCTGCTTTTTATTCACAAAAAATTTATCTTTAATAACGAACTTTTAAAAAGTTCCGAGAAATCAAGTATAAAGTTTTTTTTAAATCAACGGTATTTTTAATGAATAAAATTTGTTTAAAATGAATATGTGGAAATATACTATGTTAATAAAAACGAATATTCTATAGGAAATTTTATTAAAGATTCATAATTAAATCGCACGAAATATTTATCGCTTTGGATCAAAATTTAATGAAATTAAATGAAAATTTAATCAAGAGCAATTTTATTAGAGAATTCAATTACATTTTAATTAACGTTTCAAAATAGTCTAATAGTAGGTATTCGCTAAATGATCGACTAATTCGGTATTGATGATTCAGTATGATTCAATTGTCCGAAAAAGTTAATGTGCGTATGTGTGTATTATTTGGAACAATGATTATTTAGACTGTCAATTAATAAGTAATGAAATATCCTCTAACTTAAATAATTAATTAAATTAAAATTTTTGCAGTATTATTGTTAATTTGTTGAATAAATATTTATCTTTACGTTTTCAGAACATAATAGAGTAGAATAAGGTATTATGAATGCATAGTGATTTTCATTTTCATTTGATAAAGTTCTCTGTAAATTACTATTTACACGTGCTAATTGGCAATTCAATCCACTATGTCCTTACAATCTATTCCGTAGCAAAATAACTACTGTAATTACGTAGGTTCTCTCCTGCTAATTTATGTAAGCTTCGTATTCCAACGTTGTTCTCGAAAATTAATAATCTGAAGTTTTATTCCAAAGTGGAAATTAAGAGGAACAGTGTTATAATTTATATTTCTCATTCGCGTTTCCATCCAAGGACGTTGAAATTTTAATAACTGTCATTAAATAAGTTCATCTGTATTCAGTATGAATCATATAGACGAAGTACTTAAATCATTTTACGTTAATAATAGCGTACAGAAATAGAGTTTCTGTTATTCCAATAATTATTAAGTGTTCTTTTTTTTAAGAAACAATTTGATCTGTAAAGTATGGGTTGTCAATTTAATGATATAAAGAATAAATATCATGTCGTATTTCCGGAATTAATTTGAGACTTCAATTATAGTATAGTAGAATCTTCTATTTCAACTGTTCACCATTCCAAATAAAGTTCATCGATATAAAAAAGTCTAATGTTCAATAAACAGAAGATATAAAAGAATCAATGTTTAAATGTTGAAAATCGCACCGAATTACGAGTTTTAAACGTAAGAAAAATAGTGAAATTCTCTTAATTGACCTTTGATTTACAATTTTCCAAAGTCACACCATTCGTATTATCTGCACAATTCTCCATATCTCTTAAAACCCATTGAAAGCAAAAATGTAAATATCACTTCGCATACTGATTGACTGCAGTTTTCAAGCTCAAAAGTCAAGCCTATTATAGGAAAAAGCTGTACGAACCTGTGGATGTTGATTCGCCTGCATGTGCGAGCTGGGCGATAGGTGATGGGGCGACTTCTTGATCGCCATTTGCTGCTGCTGCTGCTGGGGCGAGGGTGGCTGAGGACTGTAGACCTGGTAGGCGACTCCGGCCGGTGGTCCGGCGCTCGCGTAAGGTGCCCCGTAGCTCGCGTACACCTGCTGCTGCTGCTGCTGGGCCTGCTGGGCCTGTTGCTGGGCCTGCTGCTGAGCTTGGGCCTGAGCTTGGGCCTGCTGCTGCTGCTGCTGCTCGCGGGCCTGCTGCTGGGCCGCGGCGGCGTGCTGGGCTGCCTGCTGGGCTGCGGCCGCCGCGGCTGCCGCCTGCTGCTGGGCCTGCTGGTGCTGCTCGTCGCCGCCCTTCTGCACGAGGCTCGCCCGGTAGGCCGCCAGCGCCTTCAAGTACTCCTTCTTCGCGGCCTCGGTCTTCTTCTTGTACACCTGGGGGAGCGGAAAAAAGTCACGGACGTTTTGGTTAGTTGAGCTGACAGGGCTTTTCAACTTCGGGATTTGGGGATTTATATATATAAATCAAAGACAATATAGTGCGGGACGATTTAAGTATATTTCATTCAAATTTCTATCTCTAATAACTTCATTTATACTTTAGGAAATATTATAAACGCAGAAATAAAGCCATCGCGTTTCCGGTAAAACGACTTGGCTTCACTTCTGAGTATGCACCTTATACTCATAAAGCTTCACTTACGTTTCGATTTAGCATTTTAACGGGAAGCCATAGATATGTGTTTGGAGCTGTATAAGACCAATTATAATATATAAGCCAGATTTAATAGGTAATTTTTTCATAGACATACTCCAACATCCAATTCACCCTCATATTTGAGTATATAATCGAGATTGTAGGTATAATAGGTCAATTTAATGGGTAGATGAAATGTCAAATTAATGTTTCGACGTTTTACATTACCATTCTCATCAGGATTCTAAATTAATACTGCATTCTCTGTTCATACTTCATAGGATATGAGTACTTAGGAATTTCAAGAGGATAGCAATTCAAGTAATCAAACGTTAATTTGAATTTCATGTCTACTTAATACTGCCGCACAAAACTCCAGCAGGAATTAAGTAGATACGTTGCGTTATTGAACAGCATAAATTTACGGATTTAAAATCTATGTTCAATTAAAATTACTGCGAATTCCGCAGTCAATAAATGTTACGGCATTATACAAGAGTTGCATTATAACTTGGTTGTTAATTTTGAAAAGCGAAGTTCAAAGCACTTGTAAGTAAAAGTATTTTTGCACTTTAAATGAAAAACAATGATTGTCGACGAGATTGATTCCCACTATCAGCTTAAATCCAAACGAACGCCAACGATGAATACCGTTAATGGCATTGGCACACGCGCTGCACGCTACGCAAATTATGATTCGTCTTCGCGCATTCCGTTGACGTCGAAATGTCGGGCGCATCCTCGCGATTAATTTCCTCTCGCGACCTCAGCGCTGATCCTTTTTATTTCCCCTTTTATCATTCGCTCATGGGCGCAGCAGCAGCAGCAGTGGAGCTTGCGCTCGGCCAATTGATAGAGCAAGCGCTTTATTGCTACATTATTCCGGCGATTTATTGCCCGAGTCACCGAGGATTCTAGAAGCCTCGCGCGCGTGGCTCTCTTTTGTCTTGGAGTGATCGTTATTTACGTCTCTGCATTATTGTGATGCGGGATGAAATAACGCATTGTTTATCGTTTTTATTTTCTTTTACTTTAATGACGATAGCGTAATGTATCTTAAATGTATTGAATCTTTAATAAAGTCAAGTACGTTGAATTAATCGTTTGTTATAAATGTATAAATAAAAGCAATCATAATAGAATTTAATATAACAGTAACGTTATCTAAATAGATTCATAGAATCTAAAAATAAACAAACCTTTTGGTAGTTGAATTTATTTACGTTTCTAAAATAAAATTTACGGCTTCACTTAAAATCGAAACGCACTGTTTTGAAAAAAAGCCTGCAAGTGCTACAAAAATACCTGGAAGAGCAGTAGCATCGATCTTGCTTTCCCTTATTCTCTCCCCTTCTCTCTCGCTCTCTATAACACTCTTCTATATTTCTCTATGCTCGAAAACATGTTTGTAAGCTCGGCTTCACTTTTCTCTCCGTCTCTCTTCCTACTTCTTACCTCACGATTGCCATTACTCACGACCGACAACTTTATTCGACCGACGTGTGCTTATATAAGCGGATTTAAATGCGAGCGAGCGAGAGGAGGCAACAACTTTTATCGTTAACATTTATAATTCGAGTGTCATTGTTGACCTCAAAAGCTACGGGAGCAGGAAAAACGACTAGAAAGAGAGCGCGCGACTACACTATACGTGCGCGCTTTAGTCAGCGAAGGAGAATTAGGAAAGTGTAAAAAACGATAAAAACGCTGTGAATTAGGAGCGTTGCATTTAATCTTCGAAATTAATTGAAAGCTTTGGACGGAGTCACTTGAAGTTAATGAACGTAAATTATTTGTTAAGGTACAGATACAATTTTAAGTTTTTAGTATTTTATACTATAATATATTCACGGAAATTGTAAAAATAATTAATGTATCTAGTGAGAGAAGGTACTTCAAAAGCAACATAATAACGATAATAAAAAGGTCGTAATATAAATACCTCAATTGGGTTGGGTTTAATTAAAGCGAAATAACAATAATTTCTAATATAAAGTTTCTCTTTGTGCACGCGTAAATGCGCGCTTTTAATCAAAGTACGAATTAATTCTATTATTCGAGTGACATTTTCATTATGACGAAAAGTTAACATTACCGACTCGCGACTTCGTTAGAGCAAAAACTAATTTTTGTAGAACAATTGCCACGTGTAATTAATTTGATACTTTCCGCAATTCCTTTTCAAAAGGACGAAGAAAGAAAAACTTGATTAAACTCCCGTCTTTACTTCGCGCGAAGGAGTCGGAACGTGAAATTACAGAATAGACTCGAAAGTTTATCGCGATTGAACGTAATTATTCGGCTTCTCCTTCTCTCGCTCTCTCAATGCAAATAGAACAAATTGTGCTCGAGTGGCGAAGAAATCGCTTAGAAAGTGAAAATTTTTTAAATCCAGTCATCGTAAGAATAAAAAAGTGTTTCGATAAAATTATTTTTGCAAGAGTGAAAGTGGCCTGGCGCACATTTTTTACGCAGCGATTTCACCTTTGCAAAAATTGCCGCATCGTCAAATCGACTTTTTAAACTACATTTTAATTTTTGAAACTTTTGCGATCTATGTGAAACTTCCTAATAATAATTCAATAACTTTTGTTATGTAAACAAATTTATGAAAGTATGAACTCAATGCAGATTTGAGAGTCTGATTGTGTACGTGTGCGTCACTGTTGAGAACTTGAGAACGAGGAGGTGCACGCGAAAAAATCGCGAAGAAAACGATCGATTAAGTAATGACACGGGCTTTCACGCGCGCGGGTTACAAGGGAGGCGACGATTTAAATTGCAAATGGCACTTTAATTACTCAAGCTGCGCACGTATAATCGTGCACAAGTAAGAGCGATAGAGAGGGAGAGAGAGAGAGAGAGAAGGGGGGGGGGAGGGAAAGAAGTGAACGCGTTGCACTATTACTTGTGAAATAATCATAAATTGCTCGCGGAAATTACAATAAATGGGTTAATTGCGAGAGTGGGGAAAGGGAGAGAGAAAGAAAGAAAGAAACGACAGAGATAATCACTTAATATTGGATGTGTTCGCGAAGCCTTTTAAGCAGCAGAGTACTTTTTGCGCTGAAGGGCTGAAGAAGCATGACGCTTGCCCTACGAGGGAGACATTTTTTGCTCTTTCTCTCCTTCCTTCTTCCCCTCTCGGCTTTGCTACTCCTTTTTTTGTATATACACGGGCGCAGGTTTTTCCGCGGACTTATAAATTTTAAGTTTGCCTCGCACAACTTTTTTAATGTAATTGGAAGAGTAGCAAAGAAAAAAATATCATTATCATAGCCGTGCGCTGTGCGTTGGAGAAGTACGAAGATCGTTATAAAAATAATATGTTATTCACTGCGAAGATCCGTTCGGGTAACTTTGTTAAACAAAGCGATGTTTAATTAAAAAGTTGAAACTTTTTAATTAAATATTTAAGGCATAGAAGCAGTGGCAGAGGGCGAGCGTTATGAATCAATAAGTTGAAGGTATTATTTTAAGTATTATATAACAGAGACCACGTATTTATTAATATGTATAATTATTAGATATCGCATTAAATATAAAATAAGTCATCAAATTTAATGTAAATAAATAAATGTTAAATATTCGTCCAAGTAGCACATTGGAATATCAACATACTACAACAAATAGTTCTGAAATACAATTTCATGCTAAATATTATTTTCAAATACTAACAATTCCAATCGAAACTAAATTACACGTGAACCGACGGAAAAATAAACCCAACGCACTTGTCACGAGGATTTATCGAGAGATAGTCCGGGGTGGTCGCACTACACGGACGAATCTCGGTAAAAAAAAGAGCACACGACGATCGAGCAGTATATCCGTCCCGTGTGGTCTCTCTTTCTCTCTCATCCCCGCCAGATGTTTTACACTGAATTTCCCGGGGCCCTAGGCGCGGTGCGGCAGATGCAGGGGGGAAGAGATCTCCCGTGTACTTTGCTGCGAGCGCCGCGGGACTGCGCCACGCAGACTGAAAAATTTTTATTTGGACAAACTGTTTTTACTCCTAAAGAGAGAGAGAAAACGAGAGAGAGACCCGATGCAGCTGTGCTTACAGATGCTTTCAAAATCAAGATCTGGTAACAGAGCAGCTCATTGTAGAAATGTGTAAAATATATTCTATTGATATATAATTAAATAAGAATTAAGGTGTAGTTCTTGCACGCAGGTGCGTATTGTGTGGGTGCTTTAGTGAACCCTCATAATTTTTGTTATCAATTTTCCAATCACAAAGAGCAGTATAAAAAGGTACATAAATAGAAACTTCGCCTAATGTTAGAATACCTAACGCTAATTTTTTTTAATTTACTTGAACAGATTTATATTGACTGTTTAAAATAACAAAATAAATTTTAATTTCCTATAAATTTGTTGAAAAAGTCGATTTTTGAATTATCCTATCTATTTGGTCAATGCCCCAACCGGAAATTTTAGAGTGTAATAATTATGGATATTTTCAACAATATATATTTCTATTTAACGTGGTCTCTTTACCTTTATAATCGTATTAATAATTAAACACATTTAAAGGTATACATTAAGTTATCAAAGTAAAAAGTTGTACATTAAATATTTACAAGGCTCTTTGAGAAGTTATAATCAATTTTAAATGACGCATCGTGTATAAAAGTTAAGTGACGTACATATATGTATCTCTCAGATTCCCAAGGTTCATCAGATTAAGCGCACGGGCGAAACGCGGGTGCCATTATTTTCGTCTAGAAACATCTCCTATAACAGTCTGATCAAAACTCATGACCCGCAGCTGTCACGCGCTCCCCCATTCTTCCTTTATAAATAACTTAATTACGTAGATCCGAAATCTAGCTGGGATAAAGTGCAATTTAAAAATAGTTGATCCATTGAGTAGTAACGAAATTTTATGTGAAATTTGTAATAAAAATTTTTATTGAGCTTTTGGTGAATGAATGTCATTCATTAGCTGAGCTTTTGTTAAAGTGAGGTTTAGATATATACATTTTTAATAACATTTATTACTTCTTTCGAAATATCTTTTTCATAGACCCATACAAATAAACATTTACCAATCACAGATCCCCATCAACTCTCAGATTATCGAGATAAATCACAGTTTCTATCATTCAAACGAAAGAGAGTCTCTTCCGCAGACAACGCAAATCGCCAAGGGCAGGAACTTATAGCATATATATAATCACGGGGGGACACTACTCGTTCGACGAAAAGCGTTTATTGCAAGGGCTCGGAGCCACGACGGACACACGGCAGTGCACGCGACTTCGGATCTAATTACCGATAACGCTAATAATGCCGACTTATCAGAGAGAGGGAGGGGGTGAGAGAGTGTGTGTGAGAGAGAGAGAGAGAGAGCAACTGATAAGCCGGGGCTATTTACATAATAACGCACTGCCGAATGCCGATAACCGGGCGCCACGCGCGCATTTGTATTGTTCGTCCCTTCTCTCCTCGGCCATGACGATGCAACAAGAGGCTGAGGAAGTCTCCTTTTCGCAATCGTGAAACTGTCTTGATATCTTTATCTTGTTTCTTTCACTGCGACCGAAGGAATTAATTAGTTTTGGGTACCTAATGATTGTCAATTATGAGTGGCAAATAAATGACCATAATGATATATCCAATGCGATTATTAAAGTATGTAAAAATAAAGAATTCAGGTTAAGTCTTATATGATATTTGAAATTACTATATTTAATAGATAAGTAAACTTATTTTAATAAGAATCGTGTAATAAATGTTAATAAAAGTTCTTGTAAATCTTGATAAGGATTGGTCGAACGGTGCTCAATTTTATTTCGCTGAGATGGTTTTCCATTAGTGAGTAAAATTCTCGGAATTATCTTGTACAATATCAGCTGAATAAAACTTAATTAAACATTTTCTTCAATCTCCCCGAGATAAATCAGATCTACTATCATCCATTTTATCCAGATTTTCCTTAAAAGCAAAATGAATCCCGTTATTCACAGGATGTACCCTGATTAATTATGATGGATCTGTCGTATATATTAACGTATAAAATGCATTTTTTTTAAATATAAAGTTAATTACCTTTTCAAATAAAGCTCTAAATAGAATTATTTTAATTAAAGATTTAAATGTGAAAGCCTTTAATCGAAAAGTTATACACTCCGATAAAATCAGCTTAATGGCCTTCCACGTTGTGAAACTTAATTAAATAGATAATCTCGGGAAAAAACGAGATTCGACTAAAGCATTGAAAACAAGGCATAGAAAGATAATAGGCAAAAAATATTTAGTGCTTTTAATTACGTTGATACGAACAAAGTGCTTATTAGAAAATGAAACTCTGCTCGCGTTTGTGTGTTTGTGCAAACTACGGTACGTAAGAAAATGTAAAACAGGTCAAAGTATTATTCTACTACCGACGGTGTTGACGTTTGTCATGATGTTTGGACTCTTAGAGTAGAGAAGAAAAGAAAGGGAGAGAGGGGGGGGGGAGAGAGAAAAGTGTACGTATATAGACGAAAATGCTAATGTGAGCTCGCGCTAACTTCGTACGCTCCAGTTTTTCAGCACCATCCGCCAACTTATTTTACCGTTATTTTAAAGTTTTTTAATCAAGTCCTCATTCAGGACTTTTAATAACTTTTTTAATATATATGAGGGATGAAGGATTATATTACACTTGTGTGCTCTTTCTCTCACTCTTTCGTCATTTTTCATTCAAAAGCTGGATGTGCGGAGAGATAGAGAAACGCTGAGAGCGCCAATTTCACCCGAGAGGTCATTGAATTTTCATACATTTTAATGGTATTCTGTCACTTGAGACTAAATACGTCAGCGTAATAAATGTATGTATGTAAAATCACATTTATTACACTTCACGTCATACATGAATTACAGCGACAATAGAATATACATAAAGTGGACTTCATTTTGTTTCTCGTAAAGCATAACACAAAATATACAAATAGAAACATTCTTTCTGAATAATATATAGAAAAAGAATTATTCACGTGACACGTCCATAATATTTTAGATAAATTATTGGCCTCTTACATGCACTAAAGAGTAATATTGTAGGAAACGATCTGTAAAATTTCCTCTAAGAGCATAACGGCTTCCATACTTAAGATGATTTACACATTTATTTTACAAAAATTTATGAAAGCAAAACGTCATATATGAAAATTTCCATCTCGCGTAGACCTGATAAGTTTGAAATAATGATTCCCGAGAAAAATGCTAAACATTTATGGCCAGCAGTATATTTATCAAGCGTACGGGCTAAGGCTTCTGCGCGATATTATGTGCAGACCGATAAAATAATTTGCTGGAGTTGCGGTTGCGATACTTACATGGAAGTGTATGTGTGCGTATGCTTATGTTTCCTTTGGGCTAAAAGGAAGCTGACTAATGGATTTGAGGCATAAATTTTAAACTAGTGCTTTTGGCGAATGCAATAAAGCTTTGCTTTCTCCTTTTATTTTTACTTTCGCAAAGACATCTTTTTAAAATTGTGCTATGCACCATTATCGCGTACATTTAGTTTTTGCTCTGATACAAAATCTCGTACAGAAAGCATGTTGGTAAATGTAGGACTGAGATACTCCCTTAAAAGAAGCAATGAAAAGCAATGACAACATTACAAGCACCGTCAGTCTTTGTTTTTCTATGTGACAATATCACCGAGCTATTTTGTGTCGCAGCTCCTCTCTATTTTTTTTGTCAACGAAAAACTTGTTCCTTTAACGGGAGAATTCACAAAATTTTCTACTTTCAATCGCGCAAGGCTTTTCATAATCATGATGAATGATTGATTGCCATCAATAGGGGGTTATTCACGGGGTGATTCTATTCTTTCGCTCCGTCTCACTCCACCCTCTTCTCTTCTCCTTCTCTCTTGCAGTGCTTTTGTGGTGTTCATCAAAGATTAAAGGACTCGTGGGTCTTCAGACTGACAGCACAATACCGAGGTCTGTGTATTTAACGCCTCGCGAATGAGAGAGAGGAAGAGAGGGGAGATGAAGAGAGAGATGGAGGCTACCACGAGAAAGAGAAAAAACTCTCGTGAATGCCCTTCGTTAAGCTCTTGAAAAGAGTTTCTCTGTGTACTTACGTCCTTATGCTCCGTATCGAGGGCGTCCCACATCGAGGCAACGATTTTCGAAACTTCGCCGAAGCTCGCGTTCGAGTTTTGACTTTTGATGGCCGCCTGTGTGTCCCTGAAGAACAGCGCGTACGCGGATACTGGCCTGAAATTGAGGAAAAGCAAAAACACGTGTTACTTTTCATGAAACAGTGAGACATGAGTTGTATACACAATCTCGTAAATATATAAATATACATTGGAATCTTAGGACTATGAGGGATCGAAACTAAAATGTTTTTAATATATAAATGTAATGTAGAAACAATAAATTAAGACTTGTTAACAACCATTATTATTTTCAATTAAATAGCGAGCTACTTAAAATCTTGTATAAACCTTTGCTTTAATTAGAAAATCGCAATTGCAGTCCTTAAACACAAACGCGCCGCTCATATTCATTAAATGAAAAGCCATTTTTTTTAATTACTTCTGTTAATTAAAATGCTCTGAAAAGTTGGAATCGTTATTTTTGTTTAAATTATACAGTGCTCCGCCCCATTCAAATTCGAAACACAATTATACTCGTACTTCGACAAAGTCCGGAAAATGATATCGTTAAAACTTTAAAAACGTTCATTATGCAACTTTGAATATCGTAAATTAAAAGTCCCTCCTTATTGCTTTTAATATTTCCTACGAGCGTGCGTCAGGGTCCGTATGCCAGGAGAGTGAGAGAGTGAGAGAGATAGAGAGAGCAGAAAAAATATAATTGCACACTAATTATATTTATAAGGAGCTTTAATTGAAATTGAGGAAAAAGTGGAGTCTTCTGAATAGATTTCCAGTCTCATCGTTTCTCTTCAGCTTCGCTTTGTTTCCATTGCACGCTGTTACATTGCATTTCTTTGTCCTTCCACCACCCCCGCTCGCTTCGTTGACTCCACTTGCGCTCTCTTCTAATTAAAGTAGCTCTCTAATTACGTTTAAACCATTAAACTTGCTTCGCTTATTGAGATTTCATGTCCGTTTTGCCCTTTGATTTGCAAAAACAACGCACTATAAATACTTCGAAATGTAGATTGTTTTTAAGTTTCATTTGAACGCTAGAATCGAAGTTGCACAAGGTTTTGGTTATATTCGAGCCTTTAATATTTACTTTAAAACAATTCATCAATGACAAAATACGCGGAAATAACTTTTCATAGTTAGCTGATAATATTGCTATGAACGTATATACCTTAAAAGTCGATGGAAAATTAATTAACAAGAAAGATAAAGTAGTATTTCTATATGATTCTAAGAACATAAGCTCTAGGGTAAAACGTTTACAAATCAAACAAGTATTTCGACCTAAGAATCATGGGCGACAGCTACCGAGAGAATGGCGCAACAGCAGCCTGTTTTACGAGGCTTTAAAGCCAAAATTGATGGACGCGGCAAGAAAGAGTCTTTTACTTCTGCGGGGTGAAAGAAAAAGGACGATAAGAGAGAGAGAGAGAGAGAGAGAGAGAGAGAGAAAAAAGTGAAGGAGCCAATAGAGATAACAATGTAAAGGGAAGCCAATCGATAGGTTTCGACCTTCCATTGCGTTTTTTTTATTTCGTAGGGTCCCGAGAATAAACTCGTGCAGGACGAGGAAAAATATAACGAGACGCGAAAGAGAGAGAGAGCGACGAAGGCGAAGCGCGGAAATGGATTTACTACCCGAGCAAGACGAGCGCGTTGACATTGCATAACTCGAGAGGTCGAGGTACTCGTCTCCCCCTCTCTATCTCCATCTTTTTCCGGCTCTTTCTCGCTTTCCTTTTTTTTCACATTGACTGAGTAAATACGGAGCGCGGAATAATGGAAGAGGAGAATCAAGAAGCTTTTAAAGAGAAGGAGAAATTACTTTTCGATCCGGGTGGATATAGAAGGGGAATACCAGTGCCGAAGTATTTTATGTCGCGCGAAAGTTTAGCGATGCATTCGGACATCGCAGAGGAACGAATGAAAATTGAAGTTCTTCGCTTTGAAGCGGGAATCCATTATATATTGCCAAGAGCACCATCCGCGAATCTTAATTTCCTTTTTAAAGAAATACATTATGCTTCTTTAGTCGTTAAATTAAAACGAAACCTTTGTTTAATCTTGAGCTAAGGTCGCGGCAAAGTGAACGTTAGAGCAAATTAAATCGGAATCACGGTTGATCTAAACGTCGTCGCGCAATAACGTCGGTGTAATTCGTTTCGGGCGGAAATCAACGGGATGTATTTATTAAGCTTTTTATCGCGGCGACGAGGTACTTGCGCGGAAGGAGTCCAGCAAATTCCCTCCATGGCGCTCGCGAGCTTTTACGGGTCCGGTGGCGCAGAGCGCGAGCACGGATGCGAGCAAAGACAATGCTCGTAAAAGACGCGCCGGTCGCTATATAGATGCATCGGACCTTTTATTTTTTTACGGCCATATACGATTCTCGCGGTTTCTTCCAAACATCCAGACATCCTCTCGTTTCCGTTAGAATTTGATCGCGCATAACGTTTGTTTGGAATGGTTCGCCGAGTTTTGCACTTTAGTTGACTTCTGTTATTCGAGATACAGAAAGAGAGAGAGGGAGAGAGAGAGAGGGAAAAAGATCTTGTGCACAGTGGGAAAGTAAATAAAGCTTGCGTGCACAAAATAGGTTTTACTTCTGTGTATACTACTTCTTACACAATGCCACTTTCCTCGAGACTTTCTTTATGGCTTCGTCCATTCATACTCGGTGCGCGATTAAAGGACCGCGGGTCAACATTGTTCGAGATTTAAATTGAGCACGATTGAATGTTATCTTATCCCGAGAGTTCATTAATTACAATCAACAGTGGCAACCTTAATAAAAGTTAATTAAAACCGATAAATTCATTTAATCAGCCTCTCGTAAACCCATTCCCATCGATCCCGATATAGAATTCGTTATATACCTATAATCTGCGATAAACAAAATCATATATCACAGGGCAACTCGGCAAAAATAGATAAATCCTCCACAGAGAAATGAAGCGCAGAAAAATCAGTAAACATCCTTTTTCGCGTATTACAGTGGCTGCTGTCCCACTTCTTTGTGCCGAATGTGCGGGAGAGACAAAGAGTGAGAGAGACAGAGAGAGAGAGAGAGAGAGAAAGAGAGAGAGAGGAAGAGAGAGGGAGAGAGGGCTGAAGATTTATCGAGCAGACTGTGGCGAACGAAAGCGGCCGGCGGCAGATCTCGCTAATCCCCGACCATAACCGTGTAATCTGGTTCAACTATTGCACCATCATTACAATACTCGCGCGCTCGCAACCACGATAGAGAGAAAGAGAGAGCGACACGAGTATACGTACCAGCTATTTCCCGGCCCGCAATGCAACAATGCGTACAACCCTCCCCCGCGCGCTCACCTATCGTCGCTCTCTCTCTCTCTCTCTCTCTCTCTCTTTCGTTCTCGAGTGCAGCTGGACCCGGAGGCCATGTAGCCGTAGCTGCTGCTGTTGTTGCCGTCGTCGTCGTCGTTGTCGTCTCTCACTCGCGCATTTACGGCGTTGCGACAATAACGGTAATTGCCAATTCACAGGGGTAATAACTTACACCCCCCGGCTTCCCCGGTCTTTGGTCTACAGCGCATTTCGGAAGACTCTAAACGGTTTTCTCATGCAGTTTTTAACGCGAAACGGGCGACCTGGCGACAAATCGTCCGTTAAAACGGATAAACATTTTGCGTCAAGTTGTAAATTGAAACTTTAGCAACACGGAGATTTATTAATGACGTATACCTGGCCTACGTTTCGAATGAATATAAGATTTTTTGATGAATAATGTATTTTGAACCGAAGTAATTGAAATTACATTGATGACTAATGTACAAGTCTTGAGAATGAAAAACGATTAATTTATGTTCAGCAAAGTTGCTCAAGTTGTATGTTGAATTATATTATTTTTTCCTACAATTGGCAACTCAAACGAAAATTCTCGACTGAATTTGAAGAACAATCGCTTTATATTGCAAATTTCTTTTATTCTTTAAACGAGTTGAATAGTCAAGGTGATATAACAGTTATAAGCTTGCCAAGGTATGACTTAACAGAGCTGAATTGTACCGAGGTATGTCGTCACAATAGACCCATTATGCTGAATGGCTTTCATAAATTTTGCCCGGTTCAAAATGGAAAAAATTACGATTAATCTATATAATACCATCTTGCTACATACTATAAAAATAATTAGCTAATTATTATAAAAGCATTTCACGAATAAAGTAGAAACTATTTTCTAAATTAGTGTTTCATTCTCTAATAAAAGATAAAAAATGAAATAAAGTAAAAACTATAAAGAAAATTATAAAAAGAGGGGAACAAGAGAAAGGTAAAGAGAAAGAGACGGGATGAAAGTACAATGACTCGATTATATAGTAAACGGATTCGGTGAGTAATTTAGAAAATATTTCAGTGGCAATGGGAACAAGCGATAAAAAAGAGAATAGAACGAGGTCTTTCACAGCGATTGCGCCGCGTCGACTCCGGCGGGATTTTTTTCGTCAAGTGGTTTCTCTCTAAGAACATTTTTCGTATATTACAAAGTCTAATCTGCATATACCTCTGTAGAATTGTTTCGATTCCTTAAAGTCTTAAAATACGTTTTACATTATGTCAATTTCCCAATTTTGTAAAATTAAGAAAACTTTTGTTTTATTTATCTAGGTCCAGAATCAAATATATATGTTTAACCGTCTATTATGATTCATTTTAAACTCAATAAACTCGAATCGTTGTAATTACTCGTGATAATAAACCACAACTTCAGTGAATGCCAGCCGTTAATTGCAGTTCTATAGAACCTCATTAAACTAATAACCACGAAAAATCATAAACACATCTCGTAACTTCGATTCGTCGACAACCTACCAAAACGCTTGAGCAATTCGTTCTCAAGAAAAAAAAAAAAAAAAAAAAAAACTAATCATAATGCATGTGCATTACCAAAATACATTTAAATTATGCGCGTATAGGCGATCAGCGATCGGCAAATTAAATGGCTTTCCTCGGACCCGCAACAAACAAACAAAAACGATGCATCGAAGACGAGAGTATATACGACGAGAGGCTCTTGGGTTGCTGCCTCCTTATAAATAATAATTTCGCCTAACATCTAATTATCCGGGGCGAAATGAGATTCCCCCGAGGGGCGATCGAAATAATTTAGATAGGTAGGTAGGTAGATATAGGGCTGTGTTTTGCTGCTTACTTTTGTGGCTCGTTGGGATCCCGCTTCTTTTTTTTCTTCTGGGCCTTTGGTTTCTTTTGCGCCTTGCTCATCGTGTCGGCTGGCTCCGGGGACGGTCTCTTGATACCCGTTATCTGCAACAGCAAGTACAAACGAAATATAGATATATATATATGTATATATATATATGTACATGTGTTGATTGTTATGACGTTAAAAGTAGATAGCGAAGTCATATTTTTTCTCTCTTTAATAAAACTGTATGTATTATTTTGCAAAAGGAAACATTGATGCTATGAACACGTTGATTATGACAAGAAAGAAGTAAACAAAGGTATTAAAAGTATTTTTTTACTCCTAAAAATCAGTACTATTATTATTATTTTCAACTGAATTCCTAGAATTATATTCTCGTAATTGCTGTAATAATCATGACAATGATAGGTGATTATGTCAGTTATATATCTTTAAAAACCTTGATTAAATTATTTCCACGAAATGTATTTTGATATAATTAAAACTATTTGTTTTAAAGAAATATAATCCAACAATTGTGTAATTCATCACTCTTTAAAGTAAAAAGATATCAATTACTTTTTTAAAGAAAATTAATGGTCCTAATAAAGCATTCGTAATTATGGTTTCATTTATACTCGAGAAAAAAAAGAAAAAAACAGTCGATAAAACGAATGCCAAAATGGTTGGTGATCAAAGAATATTTATTTTTGTTAATCCATTAAGATGATATAACGATTACTTGGCAACCACGGTAATAATTGAGATGAAATATAATGTAACAATTTCTTTCTTTTTCTTCGTCGATCAATAGACCGTTCTCATTTTAAAATGGAACATTAAAATGACAAAGTGCTCTTCGGACGAAAGAATATCACAGTAATCAAAGGTACTTTATTTGTGTCAGCATAATTGCTTTTAACTTCTAAGGCCGTTTGAGATCAAAAGAGATTCTAAAAGTGAAAGTTGGCGTTGCCCGATAGGAGAGGAGTGAGAGAAAGAGAGAAAGAAAAAAGAAATAGTGCGTCCAGGCGGAATAGAAAACTGGTCGCGACGTGACCTTAAAAAGCTTTTTGGTATTCAAAACGCTTTGGGATATTTCTCAAATTTTATAAGAACGCAAAGTCGTATTTACATGTTACATAGATATATAGTTTTATAGATACGAGCATAGCCTTGACGCGTCATCCTTTTTTGCCTTTATCAGTGCGCTTATTTATACCCGGACCGGAAAAAGAAAACTCATTTGCATAAAAACATAGCTAACGCTCTTGAAACTTGAAATGTAATATTTTTCTGTAATTGTTTCTCTAAAATTATTTGTTGCTTTACGAAAGAAAAATGGTATGAATCGTTATTTTTCATAGACCATATATCAAAAATGTATTTCTAGATTGCCAATACTGTTGTAAAATAAATATTTTCCAAAATAATAGTAAAAAGTAGACAAGCATAAAAATACTAAACGGACACAATGAACTGTAATGTTCTACAGAATATCGCGATGTTGTTGTAAAGCTAAATAAATGCCTGCTTGTCAATTTCTCTTGCACTTTTCGGTCATTAACGTTCATTTTTATAACTTTGAAATTTTACATTCCTGAATAATTTTCCGTCATAAATAATGCATAAGTCCTTTTATTACCGGCAATTTAGAGTTTAACTTCATAACAAATTCCCTACGGTAATGGAGGGTACCAAAAATGCTCTAGAGGGATTGAAGCTATTGTCTGCAAGTTATGCCTTTAATGTAATTTTAGTGAAATTTTCAATCGAGTAAATCCGAATTAATTTTTTAAAGCCAATTACCTGCTTATGAAAATTTATGTTATTAGTCAGATTATAGCTGGATGAAATGAAACATTTTTGAGAATAATAGTATTATTTCGTTTTTTAGCACAACATAATTATTATATCATTGTTTTTGCACATTCGTCAATACTTATTTATACATTTTCCTAGTAAAATATTGAAAATATATAGAAAGTACATTTGAAAATGAAATATATATATATTTTTTTTTTAAATACAATGCTACTGTTATACTGACTTTGTTTATAAATGTAAAAGAGAAAAGAATAAAAAGGGTATTCATATTTATCATAACAGCACGTCACTATGAATTCTTAATGTAGAGATTAAGTTATTTTTCCAAATACTTGAAAAAAGCTGCTAAGATTTTGTTTGAATTTTATAAGGATTTACAGACTTAGAGTACTTGACTCGAAGACCTCATTTTGACTTAAAATGTTCCAGTTGCATAGCAAATATATCAAGACTTCTTTTAATATGAGAACATACGTTTAGATTTCATTTTAAAAAAATTGTATTGTTTAGTTAATTTTCCATCAATTTTATTGTTTATTAAAAAAAGTATGTTTCAAAATTGAAAAATTAAATAGTGTTTATAGTTTCTTACATTAAAAGAAGTCCTTTAAGCTCAGTTTCAATAGAATTCATAAATGTGCTATGCGCATGGATCTTTTAAGTAAAATTGAGGTCTTTGGATAAATCATCCATCGGTGAGTGGTTCAGGTACTCGTAGTCAACAAAACATTCTTAACATATTCTCCACGTAATAAAAATGTTGAAAAATTCATTTCAAACAAAATCTCAAAAATAACAGCGATTTCAAAGTATATTTGGAAAAAATCACCTAGGGTCCCACTTTAAAGTGAAGAACAGATGCGTTACTATCCTACTCACCATGGCCGAGTGTGGCGTGCTGTCGTCACTGTCCTCACTGGTCGTCGTGTTCTCGGGCACGCCGGTCTGTTGCATCGCTGGTGGACTGCCGCCCGCCGGACTCCTGTACTGCAACTGTTGCTGCTGCTGCTGCTGTTGTTGCTGCTGCTGCTGCTGTTGCTGCTGCAGGTGCTGCTGCGAGTGCAGGTACTGCATGTGTTGCATCTGTTGTTGCTGCTGTTGCTGCTGTTGCTGCTGCTGCATGAGCAGCATCTGTTGCTGGCCACTGTGCTGGTGGCCCGGCGAGCTCATCGTCGTGTAAGAACTCTGAGGACTGCTGTATGCCGAACTGCAACAGCAAAAAGGATTTATCGTTATTGTAAAGTCTACCTAGGTGTACGAGAAATTCCATCGATTATCGTCGTCGTCGGTTCATCTACGTTTGCTACGATTACTTTAACGGTGATAGAAATATTAACGTAATTTTTTCCAGATTTCGAAGTATATAATAATGAAAATTAACCTGAATGTGACTGAAGAATAAGATGGAATAAGCGAATTTTCCTATGATTGACACTTTATACAACAGCGGATCTCCGTACGACTAAGAGATCGAGCGCGGACGTTGGACCTGTGTTACCAACTTAATAATTGCGACCGCATGGTACGCGACGGTCAGAAAGGAGAGAGGCATAATTTTAAGTTGGTAACACTGGTCCAACGTCCGCGCTCACTCGCTTAGTTACGGAGACCCGATCTTGTATAAAGTGCCATAGGGTAACATAACCTATTGGGAGAACAAATTTAGTTCGAGGACAGACAAATTTTTCGCTCTAAGGAATATTTTACCATTGCGAGTATATCTTTCGAACGCCACATTGAAACTATCAAATGGCGCACAATAAATTTGAATTCACGATAAGTCACACCACCAGAGAAAGATTATAAAAATCAATTTTTTTAGTTTTATTTTACTGCAGACAGTCAATCATAAGAAAATAAAAATAGGTTGAAGACCTATACTTAATGTACTATAAATTCAAGCGGAAACATTTTGACTCGTGAATAACTTACGAGCTTGTTTCTTAGTCAGTTTTTAATAATTTCAGAATTTTTAGGTGACAATCTTATTCTTGGAATTCCGAATAATAAACGTCAAAGCGATCATCTATTTAAATATTAACATTGTTTTACATATTTTAAACAGTTATAATTAATTAATGTTTTATAGGTGTTTCGAAAGTTATTTTACATAAAATGCAGAACAATCGTTACAGGTTACGATCCTAGAACAGGAATAAGGAGGATTATAGGAAAATACCTTATTCTTTTAACGTGCAATAATCCAAGGTGTCAAAGTTATAAAATATCAATTAGCACTTAAAAACGTAAAAAAGCAGAGATATCCAGACAAAAGTGTTCGAAAATATTTATTTTTAGCTTATTATCGGTTTATTTAAAATCATGCTATAAATTTTAAAGCTTTTTGTAAGCATATAAATCAAACAACACGCATTTTACATTTCTAAAATTCTAACATTGTCAACAAAGTGAACGAAAAAAACATTATTTATTGGAAAACGTCATCTATTTACAGAACTCGAGTTTAAAATTAGCGAGAACGCAATGTCGATGCCGTAATATAACGACGGCATTAAAAATGTAAACATCAAAAGCTCAATACAAAAGTCCGTTGATGCATTCCGCCTCGTAATTTCAATAATTGCAAAAACTTCAAAGTATTACGAAAATAAACGCAACAAACTTAATAAATATACGCGCGCGTATATAATCAAGACCGAGTATTTCAAGGCGAACTGTTTTCGTACGTCGATCGATTTAAGCAGCAGCATAGGAGGCAACGGCAGCAGCGCCGGCGGCTCGCAAAATATTTACGCATTCAATATTTCATCAGAATCGCGCACGGAAATTCAAAATCATGAGGGCAGATATTTGCTCTGCATTTTGTAACTAGCAGCTTTACTTGCGTTTCAAATGCCTAGCCCGCCACGCTTTATTTGGTGAAAAAACATTAGTAATGGAATAACATGAACGATGAAGAGGAAACACTTTGCTCGTTATAAAAACAGATGATATGCATACAAAAGAGTCGTAATAAGAGTCTTACGACTTACCATAATTGTTCGGTTACGTTTGAATAAAATACTTATAGATAATAAATTTTTATATCCATATGTTGAATTTATTTAAAGTTTCCTGCTCTCCGTCAAACATACATCGTTATTGATTAATACTATATGACGCAGACAAGGACGCTATAAGACCGCGTTAAATCGATTTCTTTTACATTTGACTACTTTGCGAAATTCACAAGAATAAAAGGATTATAGACATTTCTATTTCCATCCGTGAGCAATTATTCACGAAATTGCAAAATTAATAATTAGATTCCGCGAAATCGGATTGTAAATCTTGAATCACAGACAATCTTAAAAGCGACTAATAAGTTTTACGACTGCATTATTCAATCTAAAACGTCGAGCGAGCAATAAACGAACAAGGAAATTTCAATCACATGACGTTAGTCATCCATGATATATACACATACAGCAGACGGAAAAAAATTGTAGCTACTAGCTCGCGCGGCGGCGGAAGTAGTATTCTTATGATTGCAACTACGCTATATACCATGCTTAAACAGTCGCGATTGTTGCTCTAACAACATGTTGCTGTAATAACCATGTAGACGTACTTTAGTTATATTGGAATTACAATGCTAAGAAGAGCTGTAAATTTTTTTTTCTTACTCATCAAAACGACATTGGGAAAAATTACAAAGCAATCATGCAAAAATATATGAGGACGTAGTTAATAAACCAACACTAATTATGTTTCAATTATTTGAAAATTAAAAGTTTCTTTTTAAATGTTAAAGTATTTTATAAAATATTAAAAGAAAATTAATTATTTTTAGTAAATGGTAGGAAAGCGTGAAAAGGAATAATACAAACAAGAGTCAATTTATGAATCTCTTTGTGCACAAGTCTCTGTACCCCCCAAAAGCGGCATAACGGAAACAATATAATTAGCGCACCGACGCATGCACATACACGGCAAATAAAGATGCCGCGCGGTGCGCTCATAGGAAGTTGAAAGAAAGAAAAAAGAAATTGGGGAGGGGTAGGGAGGAGAAGAAAAAGTGCAAAATTACCCAGTGTGTCGGTACGTGCACACGCGCGCGCGCGAATGCTATTTTAACACAAATTGGATAACTTATGAGATATGGCCGGTGCTGCGTCAGCGTCGCAGGATTTACGGGCCATTCTACATCGGTGCACCTCCTCTCTTTCTACCTCGCCCCTAGCCCCCCACCCCCTCGCGCGTCTCTTTCGGCGCCTTTTATTCGCCGCCATCTCAAATTAAATTTGCCTGAACGATAAATTTTCTCGGTTCCTACTAGCGTCTTTCCCCCCCCCCCCCACTTTTTTAATAAAATGCCCGCGCCCCGCCCCCGTTTACTACTCCGGCGCTATACGGTATCAAACGATCCGTACATAAAGATTTGTTAAGGAACTAATTTCGCGCGCCGGTTGACTTCTTCGTCGTTCGCTCTTCGCTTCGTTTTTCTTTTTTTACTATTTTCGCGAGAGTTGGTATATATACCTAGTGTGTATAAGCGCTTCGAGTTCGAATTTAAAAACGAGTTGGAAAGAGAGTGAGAAAGAGGGAGGGGAGGGGGAGAAAGCGAGATAGAGAGTAATTTCGTTTTGGAACTTTTGTTTCATTAAAAGTTCAAGTTGTAAAAGTTAACAAAACTCTCTCTCTTTCTTTCTCTCTTTCTCGCTCTCTCTCTCTCTCTCTCGCGCGCGCGCGCGAGCCGACAAAGTTATTTCTTACTCTAACAGGATCAACATATAAGCAAGATATTCGTGTGATTTACGTTTTTACGAACGTTCTAAAACTCCTGGCGGGGAAGGGAAGTTTTAAAGTAAGTTGCTACCTCCATTAAAGTTAAATTTATATCCTTTTGCCGAGTCAGCCGTTTTTAAAATATGTATAGAAATAAAGTACACTTAGTGCCGCGGGCCTGAAAGAGAAATGTTTCTTTTTAAAATGCAACTACCCGCGTGGAGAAATTTTTCATTCGGTCGAGCGCGCCTAATGCAACTTTATTATATACCTGTCCTGAATTTTTCGCAAAAGGCATGTATTAACGATCAAGGAGGCATTCACCTGACTCGTATCAATCTGCCTTCAATATTCGCAAATGCAGTAACAATAAATTTGTGCCTTATTATACATTTATGTGAAATATTTTGTCTATGACCCTGTTATACTCGTAAGTCAAGGACCTATTATACTGCTTTGTGAAGAAAATTAAATTATAAATTCGTATTTTCGTAACCTTCGTACAAAACTGTTTTCACAAATGAACTTAATGAATGTCGCAATTTAAATGCCAAATCATGATGTGCTTAAAAAAGAAACATTTAAAAATTGATTAGCTGGCATTCTACACTGCAGTAGAAAATATAAATAAAAAAATACTCGTTTCATTTTTCATTCTAAAAAGTAGCTATAATATGAAATGGCGCATTTATATTTAGACTATAAGATTGATGGTATTCTTCTAACTAAATAATTTAATATCTGTATAAAAAGGAGATTGAGCAAACAAGAAGAAAATCATTAATTTCAATTCAAACTTATGATTACTTTCGATAGAATCCAATAGTGAAGTAGCAGAAATGTCAAGAAAAATTGTATTTCACCCTGACTTACGAATCGATAACTGCCTAACCAGCCCGCAAAAGAAATTCTATATCCCGCGTAAAGAAAGTACTAACTTCCTAATAACCTTCTTTATACTTCCGTGCTCACAGAAAGATTATTTAATATAGCGTAAAAACTTTTCTTATTACAGTACTCAAGATCGTCGTTCATATTACTCCATAATAACCTTTAGCAATTTATTCAATCAAGTTCAAACATAAATTTTTTTTTCATTCTAAATTGACTACATTCTAATGTATTATTATTGTATGTCATTATCGCACGTTACCATTGTTATAGAATACTACAATAACACTTTCATGCAAAACTCACTTTACATTTCTTAATATCTTCGAAACAGAATAATTAAAAGTCACCCTCCTATTTAACCCACAACGACTAATTAGATACACTTCGTTTAACTTGAACAAAAAATGCAAATAACGATTAACAATAAGCCCGCCTTGAATAACAAAAAAAGTGCAAATAAGCACTGTGGCCGCGCGAGCGGTAAATAATTATCGTCTCGCAGGCAGGAAAAAAAAAGAAGGAGGCTGCTCCGCGTACCTGACGTTGATCGACTGCATAGGATGCTCCTGCTGAAGGTAGAGCGGCTGCTGGTATCCGCCTGGATCGAGGCTCAGGCCGTCCGGCGACTGCTGCATGCCGGCCCCCGACATCATCTGCAACGACGAAAACGTCATGGTCATTAGTATAGGCACAGGTGCAACTCCGACTCTCTCTCTCTCTCTCTCTCTCTCGTATCCTGAGAGTTCAAGACGTGTGCGCACAGGATTTAAGGATTTTTCAGAAAGAGAGAGGCAGAGCTCGGAGGTTTTACTTTTATTTAGTACAAGGGAGGATGTATGTAATGCGCGCTCAGGGGGAAAAATACAATGACGCGTAATGGTAGACTATTACGGAGTCAGGAAGTGATGCTTGATGCTCGTCGATGTCGATTCGAGGGTTCTATGTGCGTTTGAGACGAGTATGGGAGACTTGCTTGTAATTTTCTTTTTTCTATTTTTGTGTTGAGACAGAGTATATTTAGGTTTTTATTTCGATTGATGCTGAAACACTTTACTTTATGACAATTTAAGTTTTTCGAGTTTGCTGTGTTTTAACTTCGCTTAACTGTTTAACTTATGTTTAATGAGAGTTGGGAGAGAACTGGAAAGAGCACAATTAATTTTAAAAGCTATTAGTTCATTTATTTTCTGAAAGTTGACAAAAACCATTTGTCTTATTTAAGACGTAAAACCTTGATTTCGCACAGAGAAATACAAAAAGTTATAGGAGAAATTAATGATTTTAGTTATGCATAATGTATCAAGATAAATTATTTCGTGCGTAACGTGAGAAACTTTATAAACGCTGTTCGAGAACAATTATTATTTTTATGAAAACTTGGTTTATACAATATTCTTCATTTATTTTAAAAACCTTAATTATACATTACAAGTATCTAAAGTTAGTTATAACTTAGAACAAGAAGAAATAAATTTTAATATGAAAGCGATTGTTTCATTAGATAAGTTTAATTTTAATTACGCTATTCAACTTTTTGTGTTCGAGCAGTTTACTACATTTATTATTCTTCTTTATTGAGCAATGACTACAAGGTAATAAACTACTACAACAGAGAATTTCGAATTGGAAAGAGTGAAAGTCATAAATGTGTGCCAGTAATACAGAGGAGGTTATAGGAACGGCATTGAAAGTTCAATAGAAATTCTTATGCGATTATTTGATATCTAATCCGCGAAGCCTACAAATCTTCGGATAATTTTCTTGCAAAGGCAGTTATTTAGTTAAGTATTTAATCAAAGTTTTATATTTCATGCATTCAGTATATTAAAAAATAAATTAAATACTTTATAAACCAGTCTTAAAATATTAATGTAAAATATTAAACGACTGGTACGACATGATCATAATTTTCATGAAACTTTAAACGATCCCATATTTTTCAACTCGATCACACATAAACAAGTTTGAGAAAAAAAAAACAACCAGAACAGAAACAAAATAGCAACAAGGATACATTCATCGACAAATAATAGCTTAACTATCGATAAGATAAGATACGCGACTCGCTAGTATAGGAGAAAAAACGCGAGGAAAAAATCCCGTAAAAGTAATAAACAATGACGGATTTAATAAATTAATCAACGATAAGATAAAGGCATTAATCAAACACAGTTCACGTAGAGCGAGAGGGAGAGATAGTTTAACGACCGAAATAAGAGAAAAAAATTCCACGGCTCGTTCGAGAAAGTGTATAATATAACCTCACCGTGCATTTCGACTACTAAGCGAGAGCGCACGGTGACGTTTTCAATTGGCGCTCGAATACACAATGAGTCGCTCGCGAAATACGTCAGAAATGATGAATCGCCCCGATTTACGCACATATGCGTACGTGCATGAGCGTTAGGCATAACCAAGAAGATGGGACGACACATTTTAGATGCTGCGAAATACACGATTTTTTCTGTTCACATTGGTATTATTTAAAAAAGTTATATATATTACGAACACCGATATTTACCAAGCCAAAACTATTTCATGCTTTTGTATTTATTTTATATACTCATTATTTATTGCCCGAGAAAACCTTTCAGAAGTTAAAATATCATATCTATTCATAATATGCTATAATCGCATTCCATATCCTTGAGAAACGTTGTTATGAAATAAAGTTCGCTTTAAATATTTTCAAGTCATCAAACTTCAAGGATAGTTTTTATTTTCATATTTGTCAAGTTAAAGCGTGTGTACACATTTTTATCACGCTCGAGGTTACGTCAACGTGTGTCTAAATAATAAAAACGTTATTAAATATTTGCAAAAATAATATATTGATACCTACGCATTTTTCTTCGTATAAAAGTAAAAATGTTTTTCAAAATACTATCAAAGCAATAATCTTCAATTGTTTATTTCAGTAATCATTTACATAAATTTACAAGAAATTGTAATTAAAAAAAATTTAACTTAGTATATCACTAGAAATACTATCTTTACAAAATATTTCATTCAACACTGAAGATTCGTCTCAATATTTGAAGTTTTACGCATTTAAATCGTCGCCATTATTTAGAGCTTCCCGAATCCGTATATTTTTAGCGATTCAATTGCAATTTTTGAGCGCGAGATAAAACGAGAGACGGATAGACGGAAGGAGATAAAGAGAGACAATCGAAATCGAGAATATCCGCAACTAGTCAAGAGAGAGAGAGAGAGAGATATGGCGTAATATCGAGTTACATTATATGCGGCGCACTCGATTACGCTAATAGCTTTCGAGTATGTACAGTGCCGATGCGATGCGATTTTCGTTTTGTATCAATCAAAGTCGGATTTGGCCTCTCTCGCATCTCTTCGCTCCCACCTCTATACGGGAATTAATCGCTGGTAATGAGGAAACTGAATGTCGCGCGTCCGTCCGCGTAATTAGACGAGGCCTTCCCATTTGTGTCAGAGAAGATGATGACGATATCCGCGCGACGCTCTTTATAACGTTCGATAATTGCGACGTCTGGCACTTTGCTTTTTCTTTGCCACTTTTCGAAGTAAAATTCCGATTTTTAATTAATTTCGTTAATACACTTCCCGGGGTATCGGGCTGCTCGATGAGAATGGGTCTTATGTCGAATTATCGGGCGAATTTCTCAATTCGAGGGAAAGATCGTTTGCCGTTAATTAGACAAATCTGCTTAGTGCCGTAGCGAGATATCACACGGGCAAAGTCTCATTACTACTGAGAATCTGTGAAAATTTAATTTGTAGTCATCAATTTTATAGTAATGTAACTCAATTAACTTCTTTTTTCTTTAGCAGATGAAAATTTATACTTATCGAGTGTAATAATTTCTTTAAAGTCAACTATTTTACGATTAGCTCTTTAATATTAGAAACATAAATCTTGATTTATATCGGCGATCAAAATGTTAGATATTTATTAACTTTCTAAGCAAACTTTCTAAAAAAATCGCGTTATAAATTATGCTTATAAATTTCATGAAAGTTCTTATTTTAATGGAATAAATCAGAAAATTAATTTAACTCCTCTTGCATTATTAATCGTCAAAGTTATAATTTCCATGAAGAATTTCGTTAGAAGAGCAAAATCCTGTTTACAATGCGGCGAGATGAAGTCTTCTAAAAATAGAACTCATAAATATGTCATCGCATATCGCAAGAGAGAAATTCACGTTAAACAAGTGCTTCAAGTCGATAAAAGAAGGTATAACCTTAAATAAAAGCTCGTATTATATTGTTTTTTTATATTTGAATACTTTTTATATAAATTTATTCCGTTACTTCAAATAGAATATGCATTATTTTAATTGGAAGAGTAAATTTTATTGGATGAAGCAAAGCATTTTTATCCCATTAGTAAATTGTAATACGCTGTATTAATATTAAATTTAGAGCAGTGAGTAACAAATTCTGTTATTACCATAAACTTTTTCCTAGTAAAAAATGAGAAACAATTCTGTTTAGACATATCTTTATTTAATAGGAAATGTATAGCCTTGTAATTTATAGCAATGCTCAAATATTGGCGCAATTCCAATGAGGTCTGCTATGTCATAATATTATATTTCTTATTACATAAAAAGCCAATACAATAGCATACCTTGTACCTTGCAACATTATGTTAAACAAATGAAATATTTTCGTTAAAACGCAGCAACGCATCAAAATATTATATAAATCTCCATAAATGAATGGTGCAACAATTATCGATAAGGTAGAAATTTGCGCATTGCATTAACCCGTTGAGTCACACATTTTATATATGCCACCGATTTTTTCGAAATTTTGTATAAGATGAGTTTTTGGGTGTCTGATGGCAAAATAACAATTAAAAATGCCGAATTTAATACGTCGGACCGAAATTCCAAAATATCAATGTTTTCTTTATTAATATAATGAATAAATAATAAAGCAAAAAAAATATTCTGTAGAAGGCTATCCAAATAATTTGAAAAGATTCAGAGAAAATGAAATTCAGCGATTTCTTTATGTTTAACAGCTAAACAAATACGAATGCTCTCAGTTGTTTGCATTATTTCATGTATATCTCTGTTTTCATGGAGTCTAAAAATGGAAAAACCGAGAATAAACGTCAAAAAAGTTGTTTGTTACATATGTTTACAAACCGATGAAATCTGGGGAGAGGTCACGTATAAAGCGCGTGCAAAACTCTTATCTGGTGAAAAAACAGATAAAATCTCCAATACTTACACGTATATGTACCTGCGACTGGTATGCGTGGTTCATCGGGTCGTGGGGCTGCTGCTGCTGCGGCGGCGGCTGGTGATGCTGCTGCTGGGACTGCTGGTGCTGTTGCTGCTGTTGATGCGGGTGCGAGTGCATCGTCGGTATGTCGAAGTCCTCGTCGCCGAAGCTGGGCGTGTGAAACGTCTGCAATCGGACAAGCGGAAATCCTCAGTTAAAAATCAATTTTCGACGAGTTTCAATTGCGCGGAGCAATCGAGCGAATGAAGCCTTATGATTTGCTTTTTTATCTTTTCTTTTTTACATTTGAACTTCAAAGTATAATGTGTAAGTAGGAATAAAGGTTCGGAAGATTCCGACTTGTGAGGCATTATCATCATCGCATTTTTTCGTAATTGATCCTGCATAAAGAGACAAGAGTGTATACAGAAAGAAGAATCTGAAGAAGCAAAAGAAGACGGGAATTCCTTTTTTCTTGAATGTGCTTCGGCAGATAAAAAAGACGAGACTGAGCTGTGTATGAAAGGGAAGTTCGGGACAGTACGAGTGCAAGGCTGAATGGAATCAAGGGCTTGTCAGTCGGAATCAAATAACGCGCGAGCCTTTCTTTTGTCTCAATTCTTTCGCGCACTCTTCCCTGTACTTCTTCTGAACTATAAAATACGTACGCACGGTCTGAAAAAATCTCTTTGAATACAGGGATCAGTGAGATTCAATTTTTCGAATACACCATTTTATTATGAAAAGTCTAATCAAATAATTTCTTTTTGAAAACACTAACTATAAAAGATAATAATTGATAAATAATAATAATTTCACTTAGATTTTAAAATGCTTCTTTCGATAAAATCACTTGAGTGGTATTTTAAAAATGTTAGAGTTAAAAACCTGATTATTTTACACTTTGTATGTATACATAAGCTAGTGGTTATAGCATAGTTTCAAATACGAACGTAAATAAGAATTTATAGATTTTGCACTGGTCCATGCCTCCAGGAGTTTGTGCTCCTCCTCGTACTTTTCGAAAAACTCGCGCACATCGCAGGAGAAGAAGAATTCGCGGGAAAAAGGCGCGGTGCGCCGGGGAGGAGCAGGGAGAATATAAAACTTTTCAAATTGAATTTAATAGCACCAGGAATTTTCCCTTTGAAGGAAAGCCTCGACGGCGCCACTATCGATCGGTTTGCCTCGCTCTCTTCCCCTCCGTTTCTTAGGCTTCTCGCTCTCTTCTTCTCTCGTGTACCCTTCTCTCTCTCCCTCTCTCCCCCTCGCGCGCGTCGACACAACGAGGACGACGCGAGCTGCTTACACCACTCTCTGGCCGCTAATTTATTTTATGGCGATACACTTCTTCGGAGTACCCCACGCCCCCTCCTACCTCCCAGCCCCTCGTCTCTCGCGTTTTCGCAGCGGAAGCTGGAGGTTTCTTTGGGAGAGCGTCTCTTATATAAGTATACATTTTCTTTGCCGAGGAGATGAAACAAGTGTCTTGATTGCCTTTTTCCTTTCGGCTGAAGAGGCCGGAGCACGGGAATTACTCGTGAAATTAATTACGCGTTCTTTATGCTGATTTTTAATTGTCAGCGGGATCAGAGAGAAGATAGAGGCAAGTGTCTAATAACAACGTATGATTTTAGTTACATGTACAGTATTACTATTATCTAGTATTTGTACTGTTTCTACATTGGGGTTCAAAGACTGCTTTAATTAACAAGATTGGAAGCACAACGAGTGTACGATAGAGCGTGGGTGTTAATTAATTCAATCATAAATTTACGATGATAACACAAATAACGTCGCTGCTAAATTTACCAAACTACAGCATCGATCGCATGCATGTAAATTAACAATATCGAGAACCATGCAACCGCAAACTCTCCCGGGACAAGATGAAAACTGCGATTGCATGTAAGGAAAAGTAACGCATGAGGGGAAAAATTAATTAAACGGCGGAATTTCGGAAGCACGTTTACTTTAACGAGACTTGAGAACTCGCGAGGCCTGCAGTCAGACTTGGCAGAGAAAAATGCTGAAATGTCTGCAGTGACATAATTCTCAAATGGAAAAAGTACAGAAGTAAGAAGAAGAAGTAAAACAAGTAGACGAACGAACGAAGAAGAAGTATAAGAAGTATAAGCTGGAAGGATTCGGGGGAGGGTGCAGGTACGGAGGGTCATTTTTCTTTACCAAGAGAAACCAAGACTCCCTCTTTTTCTCCCTCCCCTCTCTTTCTCTCTCTCTCTCTCTCTTGCTCCCCCTCTTGGTCTTCCATCTCGTTAAAACTTGTGCTCAAGAGTTACTATATCTCTCTTTCGTTGGAAATATTATTTAGATGGTTTCAGTTAGTCTTGACTCTCTTTCTCCTCCCTTCTTCGTTTCTCTCTCTCTCTCTCTCTCTCTCTTTCTCTCTTGATCATCTCACACACAAGCAGCAAACTTAGACTCTTGTTTTACATTAAGAGTTCGATGCCGCCTTCTTGCATAAATACACATTTTATAATCGAATTCAACGTTGTTCTTGTATTCTTTTCGCGTTAGCTTAAGACGGAGTTTAACGTTTTGTAGAAGTAAAAAAGAGCCAAGAAAAGGAAAGAAAAAGCGAAAAAGAGCCGCTATATTCGATTTATGTTGGGAGAGCTACGAGGCTTTATTTAATAGGGCTTCGCTAATATTTTTTAAAGGCAATTTACAGGCAAATTAGAGTTACTTTGAGCTAATCGCGTTAAGAGGCTTGTCGGAGAGGATATTTAATCAATGTTGTTAACTATTTTTTACGGAGAAGCTTACGCAACATATGAGCGTTTTGCCATTCGTTTATTACTACGTTTATATTATTCTTTTAAACTATTAATTTTAATACATTTTTTATGACGATAAATATATCATGAAACAAACAAATATCAGAATTCAAATTAAAAGTAATAAAAGTTATCAGTTACTTAAAGTATGCACAGATATGTGTTGAGCAAAATTAAAAAAATGAATAAATAAATAAATAAAAATAAATAAATGAAAAGCAACGTAGAACAATGATATGTCTTAGCAAAGCTCAATCAGAACACATTGTACCAAAAGGCAATGGAATCTAAAACTCATGAAATAACGACTCTAGTCCTCGAAATTTTACATCCTCATCGCAGCGAGCATTACAACCCCAAAATCAACAGACGCACCGGACTGAACATTAAATATTATTACTGCGGCTGGACAGAGAAGGAGCAGGGGACATGAGTAAGACCCAGGAAAATATTATCACAGGTGGCGGCGACGGCGACGGCAGTCATTGGTCACTGCGTCTCGTGTTTGAGCTGAAAATATTGGGGAACGAGCGCGCGAGGAGAGAAAGTTTTGGGAAAGCGCGGTGCTTTTGAAATGGGAAGAGCAGCTGTTAGCGTGATGGTGTGGCAATCGGGAGGAAATCGCTGAAAATTGTATAAATATCTAGGTAATTCATTGATTTCTAACGGCTCTTGGATATTTATGATTATCGAGGAATTCAACGTGGCGCTGCAAATGGGTTTTATGGCTTTTATTGAATTTTATATAAAGAAATAGTGAAAATTTTGATGTCGATATGCACAATGTTTAATGTAATCTTAGTTACTTGAATTATTAACCGTTAAACGTGAATTTTACAATCATTAAATTCTAAAATTCACATTCATATTCGTATTTAGCGTTCAATAAGCGTAATAATATTACTTTATCAATTTAGAAAGTTAGTCAAGAGATTTCTTGAAGCGTTTTACCTTAGATAAAAGAATTTCAAACATTTCGGTCAGCGCGTCAATTATTACTAAGAATACAGTAATTTTTTGAGTAGGAAAATTATAGTTTCTACTGTATTTCACGGCTTCTCGATTATAGTAATCAGCGAAATGACGAAATTTTTCAGGGAAAATTACGTGCTAGTTTTAAAAAGGAAAATAAATAATTCATGTTCTTATTTATAATTTGCAACAATTAACGTACGTTTTTGGCCATTTAAATTTTATGCAATTACTTTTACGACTTTGCAGTTCCACGCGGAAACGTCAAAAAGTTATTGACATGTAAATTGGCAGACGTATTATACAACGAACAAGAATTTTATAATTTTAAATACTTCGCTTTTTCGTAACAAATGAAGTAATAATCTCTCGAAATCGTTTAAATCTATAATCGTGTTTTATAGTTAAGAAACTTTACAATCAATTAGACCTTTAGGTGTTCATAATTCACGTGCACTTTACCTATAATGACACTGATTAACCTTAAAAAAAAACGCTAATCATTCTATACTGGTGCACATAGTAATAAATTCGTTTAAAAAGCAGAAAGCCCAAGAGTAAAAGTAAAAGATACAAAAAAAATAAAAAAACAACTAAAAGAAAAACTACTTGCAGAACGGAAAAAATTAGAAGAACCGGCAGAAAAAGGCAGAAGATAAAAAGTTATTGCTCCCCCTTCCATCCCTGCACATTGGAAGACAGTTTAGCGAGTAAGGTATTCGGTCGTTTACGACTTGGTAATGACGTGTCCGGAATTGCGGGAAATTACACGTTACTGCACCACTGCCGTTGCAACAACAAGCGGGCAACGGCGCCGAACGGAAAAAAGAGTAAGGAAGGAAACACTATACAGGGAGAAGGAGACGATCGAGGGGGAGAGTAAGAGAGAAACGCATTGTTGTAAGCGATCGAGTGGGATTTCAGGTTTGTTTTTCTGCGCTGGCGCGATAAAAGTGACGCTTCGGCTGCACTGCAGAGGGTATACTGAGTCGAGGTGGACGATGGGAATGAAGGGATCGAAGGGGGCTGCGAGTGACTTTTTCCTTGAGGGGCTTGAGAAATCAAACGAAAGCGAATGAGAGCCTATGGAGGAATCGGAAAGATGTTTACTGAATGACTTTTAGGCGCTATATATTAGTGTCTTTGTTGGTGTGCAAAATAATATATTGTACGTTCGTGGAATTACTTGCAGGTTTAAGTATTCGTACTGAATTACGTATAATTACGCTTATTAAGGAAACGAGAAGAATATTTGACGGCACTTAAATTTCTAACTAATACTTTTCATAATTATAATCTAACAAATGATCTTTCTTAGAGAACTTTCAAAGCGATATGTTTCAGCCATTGTTAATACAATATTCATACCGATATTTACTTAAAACTTACGTTTGCACGTATTTTATACATTGTTAGAGTTTCCAGATGCAGGTCTTTCTCTCGTTTTCAATGATTGATTACACCTCCGCAGTGAAAAGAGCTTTATAAAAATGCGGAAGATTTATCGCGAGGAATTTATATGAAAAAACAAAGACTTTTTCGTTTTTTATTCATTCCTTTCTTTCTTTTTTCCATTCGTTTACAGCGGATTTTGATGAATGGCTTTAAGGCAAAAATTTATGACGAGGTATTTTTACCCGGCGCGCACAATGCATAAGAGTACAGTGGATCTGGCAACAAATTGAAAAGCAATTCATGATCGAATACTTTTATTTCGAGTTCGCCTATTGTCCTTTGTCTGAATGAAGCACGACAAGAAACTATTCAAACGCAACAAAAGAAGAATTAAAAGCCCTGTGTGTTATTCTTAATAATAGTTTTAATATATGCTAACAGTATAAAAGAAAAGACAAATACAACGAAAATATTATTTCGCAAAAGCTTCGTCGTCCTTAAAACGGGCACAAAGTATATTATCGTCGACCCACTTTATCGCTATCAGTCCGTAAAATCAAATGCATTAGAACGAGAAGAATTGCAAAAGAGCGCACAATAAGAGCCCTAATAAAAGCCGAATTAAAATAGTGACGTTATTTACAACAATAGTTCGTTAGATATAGAATGCAATGATAAAAAGCAATGAAAAATTTCGTTGCAATTTCGCTGGTGCGCGTGCGCGCTAGAATGGAACTGGAGTTACTCCGTGGGGATTTATTGCGTTATTAAAGTGTATAACTGCATCGAATTGCCGCTGCACATAGACACACACGCACACACATTTCGCAAACATTAGATTATCTCGTAAAGTATAAACAACGAAATTAGTTACCGAGCAGAGCGCGAAAGCAGCATTCGCTAATAATAACGCTAGCTCGCGAAATATCGTCTCATTAACGTTTCGCTAAAGTGGATCTCTTTTCACTCGTTAAGTGCTAAACATAGACAACGCGATCCTTCGCGCCTGCGACTGCAACTGATTCGTATTAAAAAGCGCGATGCACCTTCGAGAAGAGTGGGGGAATTTTGCGAAGAAACCGAGAGTCAAAGTAAAAGTCGCGGGAACATTGATTGCATTGAGAAATGAAGATTTTTTTCAGTGGTTTTCATCGCTGATTGAAAAGAAAGTCATGCATTTTAGCTTGATGCTTTTGCAATTGTTGCGAGAGGCAGTACTGAGTAATTTAAAGATGGTGTGAATGATTTCTGTACCGATTAACTTCACAAATTTAATAATGATAATAAAAACAATATAAGCTCAAACCAACGGTGTATATAAATCACCAACAAGTAACTTGAAGTACATAATGGCATTTGATTTCCATTGCACCAGAGATTTCATATAATACATTACACTGATAAAGCTGTATTTATTTTGTAATTATAGATGCATTAGTCGATAATTAATGCTGAGTTATGTACATCAAACGTCAGTAAAAACTATTACGCCCGTATAGTAATCTTGATAATTTTATTAAAATGATTTATTTTCCAATTTCCATGACATTAGAATATTTTGCCTTGTTTATTTTAACGCATTCGTAGGCGTATACGAACTGCGAAAGTTATGCTAATATAACTCGAACGATGCAATGAAGTATAAAAATAATGCACAATAAACATCCAGCTATGACGTTCGAGCTATTTAAACTTGTTAAAACGAGACATTTTAAGTATCGATTTCATATTTATGCCGGAATAAACTGCTTAATACAAAATGGCACATCGTATATTATTTTATATGACGTGTTTAACTCTGTAACCATATAGATAATGCATAAATAAATTTAAAATATGAGGCAATCGGTGAATAATTAATAACGATTTTTTATACTGAAATTTATCAAAGTTATAATAATATACTGTCCAATCAAAATATTTCTCAAAATATCATAGCATCAATTCATCAAAAAAGTCATGCACTTTACCAGAGCTTCATTAATCAGCCTTAGAGAAAAAAAATACTCGAGCACAAATCTAATGCGTACAAGGTGCACCTGATGTACAACCACCAAGAATCCAGCTTCACTGCGCTCACTGCCTTACACTTTCTTGCTTCCTTCCTTCCTTCCGTCCTCTCTCTCCCTCTCTCTCTCTCGTTCGGCTTAGCGCGACACGCGATGTTGTGTCGCGATAGGCCGTCCGTCCGGCCGAGCTTTACGAGGTCGTTTCACTTAGTGCGCGTAAAAAAAAGCTCATCTAATTCCGCGAAAGCTTTACGAGGGCGATTCGCTCTAATGGCGCTGTACATATACACGCGCGCGCACGCGTACATTGAGCAAAGAATCGAGCTTTTTGAGCGGAGCTAACTGAGCCACCCCCCGATGAGACGACAGTCTGTTTACTTTGACAATTGATTGGAAGTCCCTTTCGATCGGATAGCTATACGAGAGAAGCGTTCGAATTTATTTGAACTTTGTGCTTATGTCCTATATCTTCTGATACAGATCTGTGGAGACTCGAATTAAGTTTCGATGTTGGATAACGCTCGTATGATGATTGTTAAGCTACTTTGAGAATCTAGAGTAAATATAGATTATGTTTTCCTTTATGTTACGAGTAATTAACTTTCCTTTGCATAGACCAGATAAGCGTTATTTGATGAGAAAAGATAAATAGAGACTCTACCGATCTGTGTGCGGAGACAGAGTATTAGTAATTGCCTGAAACAGGAAGTGCGAAATTTGTTGTTGCTTGGATATTAGTTTATGAGTTTAAGCAATAGTAAAAATATTAATTACATTGACATAATAGAAATAAAATTATAAAGAAATAAATGAATTTTATTTTTTACAAAAACATTTGATTTATTATATATATTTATAAAGGGCAATTAATGGAATAATGAATAATGCAACAGCGAATAATGATACAGTGTATAATAGATAATAACTGCATTATTTTCACGAAATATGCGACTGCGCACTTAAAAAAGTGACGTTGTTTTAGTTACCACGAAACTCTGAAAATATAATAAAGCGATAAATAAAAGCACTCTCGTCCGCAAAGTGAAAACATATCTTTATAGTTTCATCGGTAATTAGTGTAATTAATTTAATTGCAAAATGCTAATGCAAGAATTTCATCACCCTCAATAAAATGTGTGTTACATACGTGTTTATTACGAGAAATCCGTTTCTCTCGCTCTCTCTCTCTCTCTCTCTCTCTCTCTCACACACACACGCACGTGCGCGTGTTAATTGAACACAACAACGCTGCACACAACGCGCTCGATTCATTATTATTTACACCGCGTCGGCGACAGCTAAACGGACATAAATAAACTGCGCCCTGTGTGCACCAAAGGACCAAAAGATGCAACATCAACAGACAATAGTATAATAGTAGCGTGTGGCAAAGAGAGAAGAGAGGCGAATAAAAAGAAATGCGCGCAAAAGCCGTTTCTTTGCTCAGTGAAGCTGATCGACGATTTCTTAATGCTATCCATAGCAGCTCGAACAAAGTATCATATATATCAATCAATTGTGACCTAACCTTATAAGAAATCGAACAAAAGAGATTGTACGTGTTAGTAAGAAAATATAGTATATAGAAAAATATAAGGAGATTATTTATCCTATCGGTGCATACATATCGAGTTGAGGGTATATTTATTTACGGACGGACCTTGCGAGCGTTGGTATTAGATGGAATCAATATGATAAATTATTTAAAACAAAAGTACCTTGAGAAAATAATATTTTAATTAAAAAATAATGATATGAGCGTTTGAAATAAACAAAAAAAAACAAAAGTGTAAACTAAAAATAGAATAGAGGATAGTAAGTTACAAAGATATTATCATTTATTACGACACAGCCCATTCGAACGCCCAATAAATATCAATACAGCATAAGATTTATATGTATAATATTATCTTGAATTAGTTTTGTTACGTAAATGTATGTAAATACATATTGTACGCAATTAGGATATGCATACAATTTACATATCCAGCATGTAATATTCAGCGTCGCAACATAACAGGAAAGGAATGAACCGAATAGTTTTAAGGTGATGCTAAAGCCAGCTGTCACCGACAAATACTAGGATCCAGTTTTCTTATTTCATTTTCAATTTTGAATAATTAACTCTATGGAAAGTTGTTTCCCAATCAAACAGAACAACTTTCCATAGAGATATTTTCTTAAGATTGAAAAATGAATGAAAAAAGTGGTTCCCCGTATTTACCAGTAACAACACCTTTGGTTTAACATCACCTTACTCATATAAAAACAAAATAGATATGTGTGCGCTGATTAACTCCGATTGCGCATTGTATATTTCTGTAAAAGAAGATTATGCTAATGTACACTTCTGCACACAGCGGCAATAATCATTAATAAATGCATATAAAGATAAAACTCAAAGCCAACGCTCGATAATGATCATTACAGCGATCGGTCGTTAATAAAAATATCGTAGCGAATCGATTATGCTTTGAATAATTCAAGCAATCGTAAAACGAGATTTGAAACCTCTCACAAAGCTGCAACAAAAGACAAATAGACGTATAAATATGAAGCTGCAGAATCCACGACAGAGTTTACGAGATAGAATGAAAAATGCAAAGTGCCAAGAAAGAAAGAGAGATAAAGAGAGAGAAGAAGAGAAAATAAAAGAAAGATAGTCTGTAGTTCGTTCGATCGTTAAAATACTGAAAATTATAGCCCGTGAAGTTATTTATTGCAGATTGCCAATTACCGAGCGCCTAGATTGCATTGACTGATCGAGCCTAGTGATTCTTCTCTCTCTCTCTCTCTCTCTCTCTTCTTTCCTTTCTCCAACCATCCGCAAGAAGGAGGGAGCACGTATATTTCTCTCTCCTGCAAACTTCGCATCGTCGTTGTCGCTCTCCCCATAATATTATTTCGTTCTAAGCGAGTAACAGACAGAAAGGGCAATCGCGAGTGCTCTGTAACAACGTTGTAGGCGATAAAGGGCGTCATATATCGTGGGTAACACGATGTCGAACAAGTGAATGATATCGCAGAATTGAGTGTCAAATGAAATCAGTGGTATAAAATGATTTTTTGGATTTGTCTTTGAAAAGCAATATATTCGCAAGATATATACACAAAGCAACTCGGAATCTGATACATTAGAAAATGCTTGCTCGTAACTTTGGATATTTTTGGTCATTACTCTTGTATAAGAAAAATAACTCAAAAAGTTTCGTTCTCTTTTGCACAGTAGATTTAACCAAAGAGACGGAACGGAGAATCGGGCAAAACTTTTCTCAGGACCGACGGAGGAGTTGGCACACAAGATCTCTCGGTTCTCTCACTCTATCTCTCTTTCTCTCTCTATTTCCTTGTATGACGAGGTTCTCTTCATGAAAGATTCAATGTCGTTACTTTGATTCGCGATTCTTATCGCCTCGCGAGTTTCCTCATACTCTGCTCTCGCCGTGCTCCGCTCCCTATCACAATCGCGGAATATATTTTCAGTTTTTCCCTTTATATTCAAATTTCAAGCATGTTTTGTATGCTTTTTTGCCGAAACTTTTTTCTAAAGCATTTTTTTGTTCGCCGTATTTGGTTACAAAATAGGAATTTAACATAAATTGCGAAAAGTTCATATTTAAAGATAGGTTAGTTTTTACTGTGCATTATTCTTGACTTATTTTTAACATTTCTTGTATTGTTCGTGCGCGTTCTTGACACTGACGCAATAAGCCAATCAATTTGATTCCTTGAGCTGCTTAATTTAATGTTAATAAATAGATGAGATCAATTCTCATTAGTCTTATCCGCTTATTAATAAATCTATACGGCATTATTCACTACAGCCAAATTAGAAAAATGAGAGGAGTGCATAGAGATTGAGGTTACCATTATAATTTAAGATTACTGCATTCATAATTGAAGTGAATTGTGCTTCTATCATGTGTCAAATTTATTATGCTAATATCATTTATAAAGGATATAAATAAATACTACATAAGCGTAGTTCAAAAAGTTTTTGATTTATTTCAAAATTTACTTTGCTTTTACTCGTACAATATTTTAGTCAGCGGAAAAAAGAGAAACAAACGTCATAATAACGAAATAGCATATTGCCATTTCAACCGCGCGAGTTTGATTTATCGACAAGCTGAGCTTAAAATTAGCAACTCGCATAAATAATAGAATAACTGCGCGTACACGTCGCCATGCAGAAAACTCTTTAATGATATCTTGAAAATAAATCTGCAAATTGCTCCTACGAAAATTTAATTTCGCAATTCCAGATATCGCAAAAAGCATATAATGCACAAATTGACGTGATTAATCACCTTCAAGGGGCGATAACAACGACAACAATAAAAGCAGTATAAGTAATAAAATACCCGTAGCAGCCTTAACGATTCTCACTTTTCAGATTCAATAAGATTCCATTCTTTAGTCTGCGCGTATATATACACGATTTAACGAGATCGAGCCCCGCAGCGAAGCCTCGTACGAATGAAAAATTACGCGAACATTCCATTCCACGATAATCTTTACCAAAAGAAAAAAGGAACGTAGAAGGGGATGAAACGGAATTTTACAGAAGCGTATATATATATATATAAAATCTCAAAGTCTAAAGAGATTGAAAACGCGAGCTCGCGCTAATGGCTCGCGATGTAAATGAGCGAGACTTTCAGAAGCCGGGCTCCAATGGCAGAAGGGAGTAAGAGAAAGAAATAAAACATCATTATCATTCACCTCGAACGATTCGATTTTCTATATATCCGTTAAAACTATTCGCCAATGTACGCGCAGCGACGTCTAAATGACTTTTAATAATCCAAATGCAATCTAACGATTTATAATAATGTCTTCGATCGTTACTTTTTCAGCGAAATGCTTTGGATCGTTAATTGTTTATCTCGTCGGTGGAATGTCGCGCGCGCGTCTGTAAAGTGCAAAGCTCCCTGTTTTTCTTTTATTTATTTTTTTTTCTGCCGCGCATTTATTCTTCGGCGGTCTCGCGGTCTTTGCGCCGCGTATTACGTGACGTTAATTCGCCCTTCGCTTTTCTGCTCGTTACGCTTCGAGCGCCTCCGACCTTTTCATTCGCTGTTGTGTTGCAATCAGTAGGATTTTATCGTGATAGTTTTGCAGATGTGAGTTGCACGTCCTCAAGGTGCATTAGTCATTATTTTCTTAGGTTTTAGATTTACTCGCTTCTAGAAGTTATTTTGCACGAAATAAATAATATTGCTCTCATTAAAAGAATAAATGATAAATATAAATGATTCAACAAAGAAGGATGCCCATGGGTGGCCTATGCCGGCCGCATGTAAAACATTGATAGAGGACCTATCAAACTGATGTGAGTATGAAGGATCCATAAAATCTTAAGCATTTAAACAAAAATTTCCTTCCGAATAAAGTGAAGAACATAAAAAGAAAATCATTTTCTTAATTTTTACTACTGAATGTCTGGTAAAATCTCGATTTTTTCACTTATTTTATCAGATTTGACCCTCTTATTTTAAAGTTTTCTTTCACTTTCCCGGATTAAATCTTTTTTAAATAATCATATTTTGACAAACTCTAAATAATAGAGTCAGTTTTGTACGTCCCCTTGCGTCCCCTTACTTACTACGCGTCCGTGGGCATCCTCCTTTAAATTCATGGAATAGGTTTAACAGATTATCTTTTAGATTATTGACGTTTAAAATGGATGAGGGTATTTACTTTTAGTTTTCCAATAAAAGTTTTACGCGTTTAGACTTCAATAAAACTTAACTGCATAATCCAAGTTATTTTATGCTAACTGGAAAAATATTTAAGGTACTTTATAAATGGTAAAAAGTGGTAGAGAAAGCGAAAAATTCTGATAAAATAGAGATTTTCCTGTGCTAGTTTTAGGATAGCAGATACAAACGAATATTAGAATTTCAAAAGTATAATAACGCAAATAATCGATTAAATTCATCAACATAATATCAAGAAATTAAAAGCTCTCAAAAAGTAATATTTCATCTTTAATCAGTACTTTTCAAGTTACCGTCTCCAAGAACAAACATAACAAGTGCCAGACCTCACAAATGCAGCTCGTACAAGTAGAAGAGAAGCAAAAGGAAGTAGGGAGAGCAAGATAAAAACTAGAATTGCGCTAGTAAATAATTAACGAACAGCTGTTATTATCCCTTCGTCAATTTCAGTACAGTCTCTCTCCTTGTTACGTAAAGAGCAAGAGAGTGCAAGAAGAAGAAAGAGCGCCCAAGAAGAACAGGAACAAGAACAAAAACAAAAACAAGAGCAGCCAGCAAGAATAAGAATGAGAGTATAAGCAATAAAAGAAGTAGAAGTAGTAGAAGAAGAAGAAGAAGAAGAAGAAGAAGAAGAAGAAGTAGAAGAAGAAGAAGAATAAAGAGGAGGCGAAGCTTGTATATAAGAGTGCGTGTGTACCTGCTCGGCCATGCTGTAGCCGCCGTGGTGGTGATGGTGGTGGTTGTACGACGGCTGGTGGTGGTGGGGTTGTTGGTGGTGATGGTGGTGGTGTTGTTGCGGCACGTTCAGGGACAGGTCGAGGTTCTCGCTTCTCTGCAACACAGAACAACACAACGTGCAAGTTTTACTATTTCTGTTTTCGTCTGCGCGTGATTTATCAATTTGCGCGCGCGCGCGATCGCATAATCGAAGGGCTTTAATTGCCCCCGCCTCGCGTGTTCCTTCTCAATAATGCCATTCATTGATTATTTGGACTTTATTGGACCCTCCCCCAAGCTCTTCGAGCGATTCAATCTAATTGAATTGATCATTTCTTTCAATTTTTGCTCGTTTTCTATGATGCGCATGCGTGCGAGAATCGACGGATGGGCGTAATAAGATTGTTGTTTTATGCAGTAATTGGATTTTTTTTAATATATCGGAATAATTATCGAGGAACGTTAGATGATGTGCTTTTAGAAAGCTTAAATTGATAGACGAGTATTTCTTTACAATTTTACCGACAACGTACTAATTAAAACTGTTGAATAGTATAAAACGTAACAGTGGAACGAATTTAATTACATTAGAAACGCGGAAACAAATACTACACGTCAACTACACACCATTCCCCGAGTTATAAACGACATTAATATGTATACAGTATAATTCTGCTGAATTTGCATGAATATTTCAGGTTGATAAGGATATAAAACGCATTGTTCTCATGCAAACTAAACTAGAATGCATCATCTAAAAGCAAAGAATACAGAATTAAGCTGAAAACTCCGCATCTATTCGATTCTCGGCGGTACAGCATCCGCAGCAGCTTCGCAAGCAGGACGTAAAAGCTCTCCATTCAATTTCGATCGACTGCAGCGACTGTAATCGCATTACAAACCAATATTGAAAAGAGGGAATAAATATGCAAACGCGATATGCCCAAGTCGATGACTTTTCGCGTTCCCTGTAATTCGAGAAAAGCCAAAGAAACAAGAGGAGAAATGAAAATACGGCGAGACCACTCATAGTAACCAGATCGATGTAGGAACGTGCGCGAGCGGGGGGATCGACCGGAAACGCGCAGGACGAGGAGAAGTATACGTATAGGAGGAGAGGACTAAACACGAGAGGCGAGAGGCATGCAGGCGTGCGCGCACAGTGTTTCGTCAAATTTCACGTCACTGCCGCTTCTACTGCCGCCGCAACAACCGCGAAACGCGAATAAATTAATTAAGTTCGGGCTTGCGTCAGGAGCGCGAGCCAATTGAACTCATCGATCAAACGCGACAAGACAGCGCTTCTAATGGAATTTCCTGTTATCTACAACTTTGTTGACTTTAATTCGACGATGCGGGAGGGGGGAGAAAGGAATGCGAAGGATTTACGCCATTTGCGGCATTCCATCGGGTACTTCCGCTTTTTATGCTTTTTCGTTTTATTGCCTTGAAGTTTGTGAATTTTTTTACGAGTATTAGATTCTTTATCGGAAAATTTGTTTCTATTAATAAGTTCTAGGTTTCATAGTAATAATAACCATGCATTTCAATTAGTTATGTTGAATAATAAATAATATTTATAAATAATGTTTTTATGTGATTTTGTAATGCGTTATTTCAGCAAAAAGTGCGTAAATATGCAACCAACAGCATTATTTATTTTCATACTAATTCTGAACTTTTAAGACAGGGAAGAGTCGAGTAACGGTATACAGATTGGCATTGAAACTAATAAAATTTAATAATATTTTGGCATTAAGTACGAAAATCCGATCATGTGAATTATTATTACATTAATAATTTCCACTCTTTCTTTTTTGAGAAGCGTGTATGCATTTAATATTAAATAACCATTGTCATGAATCAACGTTGTAGAGTGATCAAGCTTTCACATTACACTCTTAATTTATCAAAAATACACAAATCGCATCCATCTGATAATATTAACATAGTTATATATAAATACAAGCATGTCCCAAAAAGCAATTTATATAAAAAAAGGAGAAACCCCACTTTTTCTCTCTCGTCCGATTAATATTAATGTATTCTATCTAATGCATGGATACCAGGAGAAAGAATCGAAAGTCCTAAATTGCATAAATTACGCTTCGGAGGCGGATTTTAACGCGATTTCTGGCTTCTTCGATACAATCGCGCGCCGTTACGCAAACTCGAGCCTAAGCACGCTGACTTCAATTACCGGACATTCTCGTTGCGCAGTACCTCTCCAAGCAACTTGCACACGAGCATACACATCACGCGTGCTTGTGCTTACAATGTACAACTGTAGCCCGCAAAAGGAGCGCGTTAAATGAGCACTGCTCTCCCGTGTCCTTACTCTCGTTAATCCGCCGCTGGCTTTTCTCTTTTCGTTGTTTTGTTCATAGATTTCGCTGATGCTCGCTTGGGACTTGTGAATTTTTAATTTTGAGCCTTCGATGGTGTGGAATGCGTATACTCGCGAATAAGTGGAGAATAAAAGTTGATTCGTTGCACATTTCTTGTTTGACTTTTAATTATTTATGTACCAAAGTTATGCAAAGTTTTAGACGACCTTATTTGAGTTGCGTTCGACTTTTTATGCAATAGCGCATGCACACTTTTCAACTTGCAAAATTAAGTTTATGTAATGTTGTGTATTATGACACTTTTGAGCCATTAGGATATTCTATGCGCACAATTTAATTTTTTTAAGGTTTTTAGAAAATGTAATTTAGTAGAGCATTTGTTAGTTGTATGAATTCTTATACAACAAACAAATTTTTAAAAAATATTATATACGCAAATAATAGGCACAATTTAAAGTTTATTGCTTTTCGCCTTAGTACGTTTGGTATTGCAATATACAATTTACATGAAACGTACTTTTTGCCATAGCATCGAGCACTAAAGACCTCAATACACAATATACGGTATCTTTTTCAATGGATTGCTTTTTTGTCTCGCTCACCTACTCTTTCGTTTTTTCCTTCCTTTCAAAGTATACAGAGGTGCTTAGGGCAAACATTAGTGAGAGCTCGAAGAAAAAGAGAAATATAAGAGAGAGAGAGCGAGAGAGAGAGAGAGAGAGAGAGAGAGAAAGGGAGAGAAGTTGGGATAGTCTTGCGTGTACACAGCTGTATCTCAGATAATAAAAAAGAGGAAAGAACATAACCAATCAACTTGCATTTCCATGCGCGTTCTTATGAAATGAGTTTCGGAATATTTGTCGTGGCTCAACACTTCTCCTCTTCCTCTAATGCCTACCGCGTGAGGGAGAAGGAGAGAGAGAGAGAGAGCGAGAGAGTTTGATGAATTTTCTTATTACACGCAACATCCAAGAAGGTCGAACTTTGCTTAGTTTGCTTGTGTGCGCTTATATAATTACGAATCGCGCATTTTATTATACTTCGTTATTATTGTTATTGTTATTGTTGTTGTTGTTGTTGTTATTGTGATGGTTGTTTGTATTGCATTATCAGTAAAAACCATCGATATAGAGGTACATATAATATAATTCTATATAAAATGAGCAAATATGCAGGTATTAAATTTTTTAGATATTAAATTTCTCTGAGGTATGAAATTTCGATTAAAATTTGCATAAAAAAATATATAAAACGGAAATTTTTAATTAAAAAATATTATCATGATATCGATCGACCAAATGGCTATTATATTGAAATACTGCGCGCAGACGAAGTTTTAAGCTTCTGCAACTGAAATATTTTTAATTATAACATTTCATTTTTAATTAAAGTTTTTCCTTTTATTCTCGTTCCACATAACGCAGTTCCTTATTAAATTACAATTGTTCGTAGAATTTTAATCAATTCAAGTATTTTCTTTTCTGCTTGGCTCCGTCACTGCACTTGCAAAAGAAATTTAATTCTATATACTTCGCAATTCTTGTAATACATCATCGTACTGCAGAAAACAAATTGAATCAGTACTTACCAAGAAATATAATATTAAGAAATTATATAACAGATTTTTCCAATTTAAATCTTTCTTTTAATAACAACAAACAAACTGTCTAATGTTCGTTCAAGCCCTTATATAATACCAACGTTGTACGCTAAACTGAGACGCTTGAAAAACGAAATTAACAAAGAGATTGAGATCATTTAACTTTCTTCAAATTAAACCGCAAACGACAGACCACTCGAATCCCTTATGCAACCTTCTCCCACTAACAATCCACCACGAACCGCGAAAACTTCAATGTCACGGATATACAGATAATAGATAATTTTCGGGTGTATCGAATCGCGATTATAGCGTTGACCAAACCGCAGCTCTCTCTCTCTCTCTCTCTCTCTCTCTCTGTCTCTCGTCGCGGCGGTAACGGCAATGATAACAATAACAAATACTTTCTCGCTCCGACGAGCGTCGCGCGTCTTGGGCCGCGATTGCGAGAGCATTCTCTCCGCGCTCCAATTCCGGCTTTTCGTAAGAGACCGCACACGCGCGCTATAGGTATACACCGGCCGCGCGAAGCTTTATGCACGCTCGCGCAACCGTCTGTGCGAGCGAGCGAGAGAGAGGAACTCGAAATGAGTTTGCAAGAGGATGTACATTTTATGCGTTTCGCGCGCGGGCCGACCTATGTATACGAGAGATGAATGATAAAAATCGCTTCCGCTATTGTTCTTCGGCTGCCTCTTCTTCGACTTCTTCTTCTACTTTGTGTGGGAGTGGAAAGATGGTGCGAGATCGTCTCGTGAGATCGATCGAGATGAGAAATACAAGGCAGCCTATGGTGAAATGACGTATTCCATTTAGATAAATATTTATCACACTGATATATCGTCTTCATCATCTAGCTTTATATATGATTGAAGACATTCTTTCCAGTTCATCGGTGTAATTAGATTTATTCAAGGTAACCGAGCTCGTTTACTTTTTGATACATTATGGAGCTACGATTTCATCCGTTATCTCTCTAGAATTTCATATCAATAGCAATAACCTAGAAAACGCAATTTATCCGCAAATATAGAAATAAGATAAGCTATAAAGTTCAAAATCATAAATTTAATCGTAATTAACAGTATATTTTATTTTCTGATAAAAAATCACAAATCATTTATGATAGCACTTACACACGCGTGTAACAGTAACCGCATAAAAAGAAAGACAGAGAGAACTTTAATCAAGTTAAATTGGATTGCTCTATATAGAGTTCTACTTTATACATGAGGCTCTCTACCTTCTCCTCTTCTCATTTCCACTACTATAACACATCGTTTGCCGGTGTGCAAAGTACTTTGTCTAACGTTTTATCTGCATTTCGAATCGATTTCACGATGTTGAGAATGTTTCCTCGGATCGCCATTATACACGCACACACACACACACGCGCGCGCGCGTTTAAACTAATGTGACCGATTTTTCCAACGAGTGGAAGTATATAATATAACCTTCGCATTACATCGCGATGTTTCGAAACCATCAAGTTTTAGTTTTAGTCTCAATTTTAGTATGATTTACACATTTTTTCGCTCTTTTTCGCCGAGCTGCATCGTGAGAAGTTCCGCATTATCGTCGTAGCTCAAATTTTCTCGCTCAATTTTTCGAAACAATGTGTTACACGCGAATGAGACTCTCAACGCGTGTATAATTAAATTCAGAGCTTCGCGCGCGTTAAATTAAGGAAAGTATTTCAATTGCAAATGCGCGAGACCCTAATAAAAAAATAAAACAGAAGACGAAGGGGGAAAATAATATCATTATATTTCATCTATTAAGACCCGCGCATAATTAAATCGTAATTGCTATCCTGAAATACTGTCGAGTTTTTGAATTTGCCTTACAATGCATCAAATCAAATTGCAAAATACATTTAAATTGCTAATTACGACCTCAAAACGATAATAATTTAATAAATAATTACGGCTGGCCGTGCTCCGCACCGAATACATTTGCACTGCTACAGCAGCAGCAGCGGCAGCACCGGGAACTGCTGTCAATTAAAAACGTCATTCAATTACAATTTGCACTTCCATTAGCCTTGTTAAAATTAGAACTTAAATAATGCAACATAATGAAATACTATGGGCTGTTGTCGACGACGCATAAAAGGCAGCCTCTCTCTCTCTCTCTCTCTCGCTCTCCTGCTTTATCGATTGTGTGTTTGCGCTCGCGCCTCGTCATTTCAATGCAACGATCCGCTGAATACCGACATTGTTTTCTTGAGAAAAAAATCGTTTCAATTGGATTCCTTGGCTTTTTGTTATTCTTGTTATTTATTGCGCTGTTTCCGTTTTATACGGGCGGAAATTATAATTCAATTTAGCGAGTTAGAGCGCTATTCGCTGCCTTTATTTGGGTTTAATTAAAATAACATAATTGAATTATCTTACATGTTAATCCTTAGAAACAGAGTCCCAACTTAATTAACGTCATGTCATGTCAATGTCATCCATGAGTGAATTCAATTAAGGCCGCGAGATAGCAGAGCTATACACTTTAACAAATCGGAAATGACTGTTGAAAATTTGATGAGGAAAAAAAGTGCCTGTATAATTTAACGCAAACATTTATTACGACAGCGCGTTTCTGTATATACATAAATTATATTGCGTAAGCGCGATGTTATCGGATATACACGTCAGAGTCGTCGTCGTTGACCTGAAATTTTTGGTGTGAAAGCCTTTTCACTCCAAGCGCAGATTGACATAAGCTGTAGACGTTCTTAGACTGCTTATTTTAAGGTCATGCTGCTACTTCGTAGACTAATGTATGTTAACAAGACAGCGATTGTTCCTACGACTCATTTAGCAAGGATAAACAAAACAGACAATTGTTTATTGTTTTTTTAAAGTTTGAGAAATAATATATCTAATTACTTCTTTGCACAAAGGCAAAACTTTTCAGCCGATAAAAGCTAAAGCAGAGCAAAACGGAACACAGAACAACCCCCGCCCCGTCCCGTTAACATAATACTTTTGCGCGAGTTTACAACAATGGAAGGTAAACTGTTATGCTTTTACGGGGGGCGCGCGCGCGCGCGGAGAGAGAGAAACAAGCGGGTAATGAAGTCAAAACTACCACCTCTCGCTCGAACTATAACCTAAATGAAAGTATCATTTTACGGGCTCGCGCTCGCTTCGTACATTATTGATCGTTGAGACGTCGTGTAGGCCAGGCCGTCACTATACTGAACAAGGCATCAACCTTAAGTCTTTTGTCTTTGGCGAAACGTATTGTTTTTAAGTATTGGACCCGATAGTAAGCTCGCATTGTTAGCTATACTTTATTAGCTTTATTTTGAGTAATTCGGTGCCAAGTTTATAATCGAGGATAGTGTAGGTTGGGATGTCGAAATGTCTTTGAAAATTTTGCAAAGGGGTATTTGTAATCTAATTTTGCAATATCATTTTTATGTTTTTCATATATCAAATAAAATTTGTAATTTTAAATGATTCGGAATCCTACTTATCGTTTACTTTTTCCACTCGTTCTACTCATTATTTGCTAATTTATTATTGTGGTAAGTAATTAACGATGCTTTATCTAGTTATTTAAAACCATTTATGCAAATGTAAGCAATTGAAAATTCAATTTGTCATGTCGTGAGCACTGAGTCACGTTATATTATCTTAATTGTCAATGCTGTATGTAATTTTAATACAAAAAAAAATAGCTAAAGTTACGACGCAATATCGCACTAATAATACATTTTAGAAGTGAAAGGAAATTGTAAAATTATTCTGAATACCATGTTTAATATAGTCAACGTGCATAAAATTGCATATAAGACTCGTATTATATAGGCAGAAAATAATCGTAAAGGGAAGAGACGCTGGCGAGAAAGGACACAACAGTGGTTAATAAGGGTCTAAATTTATAATGTGACTTAACAGATATAATAGCCATTCCAATAAAGATCTATACATGAGCGCCTAGGCTCTATACGGCACTTCGAAATGACTTTCACCACCTGTACACACACTTAATAAATGACCCAGAATATCTAACTTTCGCCGTAAGCGCGCTCGTCTTATTGACTGCCGAGAGTCCGACAAAATCATACTCTGTGTCCGGGACATAAAGTGTCTTTTAAAATTACACGAGATTTCATTATTCTTTTTCTGCTACTTAATTTATTGCAATCTTGCGGGTAAATTACGGCATATAATGAAATTTGCGATTCTAAAAGTCACCGTTTATTAATAATTTTCGTTTTTCTTTTTGAGAAAGCAATATCATAATTATTATAATTAAATTTGATATTAAAGAAAGTTTATAATCTCGAAATTCCATTTTATTCGCTTTCTCTATATCAATCTACTTTATACCAGTACCACCAAAACAATTGTAAATTTCTACTAATTCATCAAGTACAGTATTACGTTTTTAGCCACCCCTCACTGATAAATCTCAACTCCAAGGAATGGTACGCGAGTATACGCTGCAGCATACATCGCGCATAGGAAAATTGATCATTCAGAATTTTGTTATACACAACCGCGGCGCGAAACCACTAGAATAGAAAGCAGTGCAAGAGATAGAGAAAGACAGAGAGAGAATGAGCGAGGGAGAGAGAGAACAATGTTCGCGAACGCGTGCGCAGGAATTCATGCGCGGCTTAGATATGCGGCGGGGATTCCCCGGATTATTTCCGCCCTCGTGCAATAGAACACACGCGTAATGCCCGATAGATAGCAGCAGCAGTACTATGGTAGCCGGGTTATAGGTTAACAATCGCAAAAGAGAGGGAGGGAGGGAGGATAGACGCGGATTCGATGTTGCATACTTGCTCTGCGTTGGACAGTTGGAATCTAGTTTTAGCGATTGGCGTGTTGGAAATTCCATCTTCATCGATTCTATTAGCGCACTGTTTAGGAAAGCGGTACAGGAACAAGTTTAAAAATCTATAGATATTAATGAAGGTATTTATATTTTGTAAAAAGTAAAGTAAAGTTTTTTGCATTATTTATTTTTCGACGAATAAGCATAAATGCGCACAGTAGCTTGTAAAATAAACCGAAAAGAGAAATTTTACTCACATTATAAACAGGATATAAAACAGGATACAATATTTCGAAATACAGCTCATCTTTAAAAGTGTTAATGCGTTTTATTAGGGTTAGCGCACTGGTGGTATAGACATAGAAGAGCTCCTGAAAGTTTCTTTTACTGCAATTAAGGTTTATTAGTACGTTCGTATTTTATTTTTTCAAGAAGTTTACACTGCAACGCTAGAATCACTAACTAAAACCAAAAATATTATTCCACGCATTATTCCGACTAAAAATACGAGTTTAAATTCTTCCTATATCTGTACAAATATACAAAACGAGACTGCAAACAAAGCACACAACGAAACTTTTGCTCAGCAACACCCCTGAAAAAAGAATACGACCCATTATGCATGCGCACACACATCAGTCCAAGAGTATCGGAGGGGGATTTCAATGCGCACAAATCGCGACAATGTACCATTCTATCCAGTGAACATATTATATTCCGCGGACTCGTGCGCTTTCTCCGCTCGCGAAACACGATACATTCTATTAATATCATTAAAATTGCCCGCAATATAAACTATATACGCGCTCAGAGTCTAGGCATTTACTTTAATATTTGTGTAACGCGCCCGGTGAGGCAGCGATGATAAATCGCGACGCGCGAGCGTATAAATTTAAATTAAAATTACACCTGAACGGCGAGACTCGACTCCGCAGGAATCATCGAGGCGCAAAGCTGTATACCGCGCCGGGGACGTGCTACGGACATTCGATTAATTGGAAATTTCGCAAAGGGCAAAAACACGCGCGCTCTTGTGTGTGTGTGTGTGTGGGTGTATGGTATACGTATCGCGCACTTTTTGCAGGGTGTACGTTTGAAATTAGTTTTCGTACGCCCACGCGAGCATCGTGCAGTTGATGTACACGTGTATGTGTGTGTGTGTACGCGAAGAAGCGAGGGTAGGGCGCGGAAGAAAGGGAGAAAATAAAGGAGCACTGCCGCCGGAATGCGAGCGCGTTTTGCGATGATTGATGGCATGCGGATATGATGGAAGAATATTTTGTTTTTCACGGGATTTCCGAAAAAGGAAAATGGACGGAGCAACGCGAGATCGAATATTTTTGATAGAGGCTACAAGGGAAAAAGATTGCGAGCATATTTGAATTGCAAATGCGTGTCGTCTAATCTGCTCGAGAAGCTGATTTACTCGTAGCAGCTAAAATTCAAATAACCATTTATAAAGCTAAACGGCCCATTGAGAAAAAAATACCGTTTCCTCGCAAAAATATGCCAAACATCTAAAAAGACAAAAATCTAAAAATGAAGCATAGTCAGTGTTTTCGTTACGAGCGCGAAACATTCCGTTCGCAAGGCAGCAACAAAAAAGAGAGCAAAGAGAAGGAGGGAGGCATGGTAACAGCAGATTGGCGGATAAAGCTGTAGGGGAAGCGAGAGAGAGGTAGGAAGAGGAGGAGGAAGGAGGAAGAAAGGCACGGCAGCTATGCGCGCGATGTCGATTCTATTTTCTATATAGTCGTCGTCGCTCTGTTTTCGCCCTGTTCTCGTTTGGGCCCACTCAAATCGTTCGTTCGATCTTCTAATTCGTGTTTGCCATTCCTCCACCGTAATTTTCTATATTCCAGGCATATTTTTCTCTTTTCTTGTATTTTAGAGTCTATAGAGAATTATAAGGAAACTGAAACTTGAGCGAATTATATATACAGTGCAACCCAATATCATTCTGTACGTTGATTTCATTTAATTTAGTATATGGACGGAATTGCCATGAAAATTGCGCGGAGATGAAAGGAGATCATATTTTTCTTTTGCCCTCTCTTCTATCTTTCTCTCTGTCGCTCTCTGCGCTCTCGTTTCTCGTTTTCTCCCGAATAGGAGAAGCTTTCAGATAAATTGAAGTTTTTCGTTTTATCCACTTTTTGGCGCGATATTAAAACGCTTTTTCCCTCTCTTTCTCGTTCTCTTTTACTTTATTAGAAAATTTCAAATGGAAAATGCATAAAGGAAGGAGAAGAGGAGAAAGGGAGAAACGGGCTATTTTTTTTGAAAATTATGCAACACACACCGGTACCGTTCTATTTATATATACACAGTTGCACATGTGTGCACTCGTTTACATTTAACACATGTATGTATGCTGCGCGCGAGCCCAAACTCTCCTCACGATCTAGTTCAAGTAAACATTCGTACGAGTCTTTTATTTATTTCTTTTCTTTTTCTATTTGTACTGTGATACTCTACTTGGAAAACATGCCACTGAATAGTTATGCAATTACAGAACCGTATTAATTGTTTTTCAAAAAGGTAAAAAATTCCAATTCTTTTACAAATTATCTTCAACTTCTCATCCACTCATACTATCGCAATAGCACAAGGTATATGATACGTATCTCTATATAAAGGAAACTGTATCAATTTGTTGAAACGCACGATAAAACCATTATCTACGATATCATTAATAATAATCTAGAAAAAAATCGCATTTTGTGGGCATTACCTAAAAGAAAACCCAGTATCTTGCAGGTACAAAAATAAGTTTTAAAAAAGGGATTTCTACCGCAGTTACCTCATAAACCTAGTCATAAAAAAATGTTTTTAAAGACTATATTAACTTAATATTTTCGGACAATTATAAGTATCTTAGCATTACTTCACCTAAATATAAATGCCCTTGATTTTCGCCAATTTTAGTAAAATCCTATCCTTTATATTTATTCTAGTTATAAATTAGTTTCCTAAACATTTGAAACCTTTCAGATTTGCTATCAGGGGTACTTATACAGATCAAAAGTTCACGAGCGACGCAAGCATTAAATATAAACGAGGAAAAATCCTTTTAACGGTAGCATTATGGTCGCGTCGGGCGCCTTGGCGCGCGCGCATCAATTTTTTAACGGAGCATCGCGCGTCGTCTATACGGCGGACCCCTTCATACCTACGTATTTATCCGCGACGTAGTAACAGACGTCGGCGTCGTCGACGTAATAGGCCGTTGGCGCGCGCTGCCTCCCCGGAATACACAAGTGATTACACTTACACAGACGTAGAGTTACGGTAAATAAAACTCGCTCGTTTGATGTCCTCGTCGTCGTCGTCGAGATGCTTTTGGAAAATATCGAAGCATAACTTCCAGAGCTTTCTCATGCAATTTGTGTCTATATTTACTTGTTTGAACAATTTTGTAAAATGGACATTTCTTTCTGGTAAATGGAAAAAACCAAGTTTATTTTAATTGAGAGTACGAGTATTTATTCTTTCGGAATATGAAAGTATATACGAAATATCGCGAAGTAAACTTTCCGGAATTGAGTTTTTACTTTATTCTTTTTTTTTGTGCTGCTTGATGCTGTGTAAAAAACAGGTTTACTTTTTAGATTGGGAAAATACGTTAAAGTAGCTTAATTTAGGTTACTTTCTCGAATATGCAAATAACAGTTTCGAAATGGAAAAAATATTTGTTTATACTTGCGTTTTGATATATAAAATAATTATTCATGGAATAAAAAGCTGGTTATGTTAATGCACGAGATCTAATTAAATTTCATAAATATACATCGCCAGTTGATTATAAAATTCATATTTATTACACTGTTGCTCAATTATGAAAAAAAGAAGGATATGTATATGTTTATGTCGTCCGCACGAGTAATTAAGCGTAACAAATGCGCAATAAAAAAGTCAAACAATTTATGCAAACAGCTGTTGAAACAACAACAACCACACTGACACAAAGAAACTTTTAAGATAATAAAATCGACAAAAACAAAGCTGCTTTTTTTTAAACACACGGCATATTTAAATAAGTCAGAGCAAATATTGTTTAGCGAGCTCTCTCGACGTAAAATAAACACTGTTTCACATGAATGTGTATGCATTTGAAAAATTGCGAAATTCAGGCATGTAAAATTTGAATAAAGAAATATTGTTTAAAAGAATTGTATAAAAAGAATATGTAAAACCAGCTATTTCCATTTACTTAATTGTCACAACAACCAAGAAATGCAATTTACATCCAGTATAAAAATTAAAGTTATTTAATATATACAAAATGTACAAAATCCACTAAACACTGACATCCGCTATAAAAAAAACTATTTAGAAACATTAACAGGGGAAAACGGACAGCTCAAAGGAACGCAAAGCTAGTGTGTCACCTTCGCGTTTCAAAGGCAACTCCTCGCGCGCTCAACATATCTAACGCAAATAGCTCGTACAGCAGGTATTTCACTTGTAAAAGACACATGCATGTACGCGACAAAGGTATAAACGGGTATATACTTGATTTTTTCCTCCTCCTCTTGTGTACAGGTAAAAATTAAGTAACAATCTCCAAGGTACAAAGGGGCGCTGACACATTCTCTCCCCCTTTTCTTTCCTCTCCCCCTCGCGGAACGAAACGACTCTTCCCCCATTTGTGCGCAATTTGCGCTCTGTGTGCTTTTAATCTTGTACGTGGGCAGGTCGATGGACATAAAGCGCGACTCGTGTGCGTGTAGCCGCGGTGTACATGTGTAGTGCGTGTGCGCACACGGATCGTTTGTTCGGACGAAATGAATTCTCGCGGTGCGGGGGCGAAGCAGAAGAAGAAAAAAGAGTTGAGGGCAGAAAAAATTGATGACAAAGCCCAGGGAGGAAAAGAAGAGCGAGGTACAAAACGCCGGAAGAGACGAGAGTCTGAGCTAGCGATATGAAATCGATTTGTCTTTCTTTTTTGTCTCTGGTCTTTCTTTTTTCGACAGGTTGTTTTGTACAAGTGTGTGTGTGTGTGTGTGTGTATGTGTGTGTGTGTGTGTGTGTTGTCCGTGTGTGTGTGTTTGTTCGTATGTATGTGTGTGTGTGTGTTTGTACAGAGTATGAGTATGTGTGTGTGTGCGCGACTGTTTGCGAGAGTAAAGTGCAAGCAACTCACCCTCAAAGCCGTATTGATTCTTCGAGTTTGCGTAGCTGTCTTTCGCGCTCTCGAAGCTTTCGAGTTTTGTGCGTGTGCAAGGAAAGTTGTTAAACGTTTTATTACGATTTGTTTGGCATCAAGCACACAAATTAACCTGATTTGATGAAGAATGTTCTTTCTTTTTCTTTGGCCGAAATGGAAGTAAGTTTCATGGCTGCAAAGACTGTAATTATACGTATTTTGTCCCTAGTTACAGGCTATTATTTAGAACTCTCTTAAATAAAATGAGTCGTATATACTTAATTCTCTTTACAACTCTTGAGATATTACAATAATTTAAAAAAATGATTTCGAAGAAAGAATGAATAATATACTGAACGTATAGCTATCAAACATTTTAAGCAGATGCACAAAACGACGAGAGGCGTGTATACATTCGGGGTGGGCGTGTGTGCAAGCGTTCATTTTTCTCGCATCCCTCTTATTACCATCCATCATCATACGCTATACACGTATACACGGAATGCAATTTTCTAATACGTCGTTCATTTTTCTCAATTTCGTCAGAGATAGACGCAATAATGAAACGGGGGCACGCGTATGTGTAATACGTGTGTATATGCATTATGCGCCGCGTTCGTTCCAGTATTTTCTTATTAAATCCATCTGACGTGACTCCACAATGCTTGTATACACGTGTGTAGGTGTACGTGCGCGCGAGCATGTATTTGTGCTCTTTAATGAATTTGCTTTTAGAACGTTCATTATATTCTCCGAGAGTCCAAGTAATAAAGGACGTATAACAATATATCAGACCTTTATCCCTCTCTGTGTATGTCTTGGTTTTGATTGTGATCCTCTTTCTATTTTCGTTGTGTACCCGTGCGGTCTCGTCTTTTATTCAGTCGGTACAATCCTAGTCGAGGGTACACAATGTAAAATTAATGAATTTGTTATTTATTTCACTGTTCTTGAAAAAACAGCTTTGTGAGGGATATTATTATTTCTATTGCGTATGGATAACTCGATTTATTTTATTTCGAATGTGTATTATTATTATTGTTATTGTTGTTATTATTGTTACTACATAGCATCAACGATATAAATTTATATACTTTGGCTTTGATATTGCGAAATAATTGCAAAGCTTTGATATACACGGAAAATGTATTAATACACTTTGCCAGTTTATTTTATCGTTCTTAAAATAGTTTCCGTGTATCCTTTATGGGCGGTTTAATTTTTATCGGGCAATCGAAATTCAATTTATTTAATCTTTATTTTTACCGCATGAATGTTATCTTTATCAGCCAGCATAAACAATTTCAACTTTATTTTCGTTTTAAAAAGCTTTAAAATTTCAATATCTTTAGAAAGACTATTTATGAATGAAATCTCATCTAATCTAATCCTCCTTCTCTCCGTCCGACACTTTACTGCGCACCTGCCCACGTAAAAACCCATTTAAATATAGATTCAGTTGTATTACAAGTCTGCCACGCCATATTCGTATCAACTTTCTACTAATATCTACGTATGTCGTTTATGAAAGAAAAAACATATTTATCTACGTATGTCGTTTATGAAAGAAAAAACATATTTATAGTGTTTCAAAAATAGTTGAAAAATTTAAATAAACATTGTCAAGTATTTACATCTTTAGAAAGTACACGTTCATTTCCGATGTCTTATCTAATCTAATTCTCGCCTTGCCTTCTTTGCGCAAGTGTTACGTAAAAAAACAAAAAGTAAAAAATTGAGAGAATTGTATCAAAGCACGCGGACACGCAACACTTGTGAAATCTATTTACCACTTTTTCCAGGTAAAAAAATTTCACCTCCAATTTCTCGCAACGGCTAATTGAATTGTTGCGAGAGCTCTCAACATGTCCATCACCCAAGAATTATTAATGTAAAAGTACAACAAAATAAAAATAAATAAAATAATAAAAAGGAATGAACACGGAAATTCATACAGTTTTGAAAAGGTTACAATCGATGAATATATTTCAGCCAAATCTGGTCCAAACAACTGACCGTAACTCAGAAGATACTTCCATTTGGCAATGGTCTCCCTATAAATAAACAATGCATTCGCAAAATCAATTACCGAGTGTGTGTGTGTGTGTGTGTGTGTGAGAGAGAGAGAGAGAGAGAGAGTGTGCAGTCGCAAGTCAACGGAAGTCTCACGATGCGAATCGAAATGCCTTCTCGTATTATCGCGCCTCGCCGTTGTGCAAAGTAAAGTGTATAAAGGCTACTTTCACGCGTTCGATCCTCAAGAGGTGTATACAAATGCGCGCGACCGCTTTTACCGTCCGATTGGTTAGAAAATAATGAGGAGTCGCCTTCTTTGAGATGATGTAGGAGAGTGCAAAAGCGTCTGAATATTTAATGGGGTTGAAAAATAAAACGTAAAAACAGGCAATCACAATACTGCATTTATATTTGAAATGTCTTGAATGAAAAAATGAAATTGCAAATATTTAAAGCTATAAATTGAATTTGCGTTTTAAATTCAAGTCCTACTTTTCGCCCGTTGCGATAATTTCAGTAGCGTAAATTGAAACATTAATATACACGCAGCCCAGATTGATATTAATAAATTCGCTGTGAAAAATTGCGATCCTAAAAGTCGGACGACGACGATTGCCGCGGGGAGTTGTAACACTGACAAACGAGAGGCGCGATATAGACAAACATAGATCAGAACAGTTTTAGCCGGGCAATTAACGACGCTAATAATTCACTCGAAACAAGTTTTGCTTTATGCAACGCGCGCCTCGCTTTTAAAGCTAAGTTAGACTCGTTATTCACTTGAACGTCATAAAAGATCATTATCCTCGCGCGCGAGGTCCACGGAGTGCAATTTTCTAATTACGCATAAATAAAATAACACTGTCTGTATAAACTTTAAATTAGAACATTAAAAATGACTAATGAAAAGTCTATTATCACTGTGTATCTTTCTCTCTCTCTCTTTCTCAGCTCTCTCGCACATTCGACAAAACGACATTAGCCCGCAAACTCAATTTTCTCGCTCGCCGCCAGGCGGACAACTCGTTAAAACGACAATCTCATAACAAAGTGTACACACAGACACACACGCACACAGGCCCGGGCTTCAATCATTGGGAAAACGAAGGGTGTGAGTGCGCAAACGCAAATGTTACACCAAGTCAGCATAGCCAGCGATTAATCGAGCGTTTAAGGGGCGATACATATAAACGCTGTATAACACGACAAGCGAAAGAAAGGGTAGCGAGAATATAATCAGATCGAATTCACGCGCGCGCGCGCGAAAGTGGGAAGTGCAATGTCCTCTGCCTCTAGCGAATGACGAGCCTATATAGGCTCCGCTATAGCAGCGGCTCTATCCGGATCGAAGCTCTCTCGCAAGCGCGCGCGCGCACGCCTGCGGGAAGAGGAAGGCGAGGCATAAAGCTGGATAATTCGGGAAATCGAATTCTCCGCCCACGTCGATGAGATATGAAAGGATTCTCCTCCACCTATTCCTCCTACTCTATCCATTTCTAAGCCATAAGCGCGCGCGCACACACACACCTGCAAATGCATCTTATATACCACGATTCCATAACTCGTAAGTGAGAATGCTGCGCGCGCGCGTGTGTGTGTATGGTTGGGTACGTGTGAGTTATATGTACAATGTTTAGAATGAAAGATAAATGTGTAGAGCAGATGGATAAATTGAGATGAGAAAGAGAGGATCTATGAAAAAGATGATGGGCATTAGCGTTTAGTTATACCTGCGTATATAATATCCAGTTACGAAGAGAGAGACTGCTGCTTATTAATATGCTCGGCTCGCAATTGTGTCAGGCTCGCGCGGAATGCCGTGTCATTATGTGAGTATAGATCTCGCGCATAGGTATTATACACGGAATTCCAAAGATTGCGCGAGACTTCGAGAATGGGGTGAGAGAGTTTCGATAACTGCTTATATATATTGTGGTTATCGGGAGTAGTTGTGATAAATCACGGCTCTCGTTAATTTAACAAATGGATCACTTATCGGGTACTGTAAAAGGATGTATTTTTAACTGAACTCGAAGCTGCAGTAAGGCTGGAAATAGTATCATCGAACATTGTGTGTAATTAATTAGGAGCTTAAATTAGATGCCACGTTGCAGTGGATAATAGATCTTGCAATTGCGTTTTATGGAAGCGAATACACGATATAATTAGCTAAAATAGATTTCTCGCTTCAAATATAGCGCTGCTCCACATAAAAATTCGTTATAATGAATATTGGAAATATTGATTTCGTTAAAAATACACCTCGCAAGTTGCGACCTACTAAAACAACGGAGGACAGGCATACGTGGCATAAAGTACGTCGAGAGAATATAAGAGACACGGAGAGACGATAACATCGTTATAAAATATGTTGTTTCGCTAATTAATTAAAACGACTTATTAATTCGAGCGAATAAACCGCTGGGCATACAAAGTCGTTTCGCGCGCATTGTGAAATCCGTGCACTGGTGATTCGGCGGCGGCGCTGCTGATGAACGACAAATAAAGTATGTACCATTTAATTACCGGAAAGTTAAAATACAGTTAAACCGAAAATACAATTTTACATCCGTTCCCCCGCTCTGTCTCTCTTTCTCCTCCTCCGCGACCTGGCAATCAATAAAGTTTTGTACAAGTCCATAAATTATTCATTGCGCGCAATACATAAATGTAAATCGAGTGAATTTTCAAAATGGCCGCGTCTCCCCTTTCCCCCCCATTCCCAAAGCAAACTTTACTGGCTTTATCGCATTTATAACAAATTATTATCGATTCGACACTTTAATACAGCAAAATGACTGCCATTTCGATAACGGCCCGCGCGCGTTTCTAATATTACAGCCGTTGAATGCATAATTAATTTCGCCTCATCTCGCTCCATCTTCCTTCTCGTTTTCCTTCTCCCCTCCGCGAAACACAATAATGAGCATCTCGGCGCTGGCGGAGAAGAGAGGCTGCGCTGTTCTCGTCGCAGTTTGTATACTTTGAGGACGTTGCTCACGAAATCTGCTCTATACAGTTGTGCGCAAGCAGATAATTAGAATATTTTCTTACCGAAGCAGTTATTATGCTCGCTTGACGAAATGCTTCAGCGATACCGTTTGTACATCAAGAGAGATATAGACAAAAAATGTTTCTTTTATATTTAATGCAAAGCAACGAATATGCACGTTGCACCTTGACTTTACCATGTGAAATCCACGTGGTAAAATTATATATGTACAGCAGACGTGACCCCGGAAAAGGAAAACGTAAACGAGGGAGAATCAATATTGAAGCAATAAACACACAGAGACAAGTGAAACAAAGAACGCACGAAGAAGAGAAAGAGAAGTTCGCGCGGGAGAGGGCGGAAGTCCTGGAGGGATTCAAACACACTCTGCTACACACATGCATGCCCAAGACAGAGGAAAAGATAGAAAGATCGAGATAGAGAGAGAGACAGATGATAAATCGCCGGGGTGATAAGATTACTGTCGGCCGCCCGTGGAGGAAATACCACTAAACCCTTACAGAGTCGAATAATAAGACATGAAAATGGCCCCACTATACTGACAGTTCATAAATTTCGAATTTTATGACATTTGAAAATTCAATAAATAATATAAACTGTATGAAAACGTAAGTTAATACGCGCGCTTATCTGATAAAATATCTTTGTTCGCGAAAGTTTTCAATAATAAATTGAAATATGAGATGGAATAATATAACCGTACTGTCATTAATAGACGAGCACTTGCTGTAAGACGCGCCAACTACTAACTGACATCGATAATTAATTAGAGAAGATACAACATTTGTTAACAAATTCATGATAAGCAAAGTAATAATCGTATTGGGAGGTTAAATTTACTATGCGACCTCTGGCGGCCTGCCCCTTCGTTGGCCACTTTTCATATATATAGTTATAGTATCCTATGTTATACAAGAGAAACATGGCGGTCGAGGGGGCATTTTTACTAGCGGCACCATTTTCACTAGTGGATTATTTCCCCCCAAATGGAAGATACTATTATTGTAACCTGATAATGAACAATAACTACTTAATTATATTTGTTGAATATTGGAAATACATGAGTAACTTTGCGGCATGTCAAAGTTAATCGGATGTCAGAAATTACTAGGTCATTTATCCAACTACGTGTGTAAGTGAAAACCTCGACGATCGGACTTTTTGAGTAAAAATCCGTGAAAGAAGCAACAGATCGTTCATTATTATCATCGGAGATCTGATCTGCGACGTTCGCGATGTGCGCCAAGTGCAGCGCCTCGTTATCGCAGAGTGAAAGAGAAACGGAGTTAACACCCTGTTTACCAACTCCTACGCTGCTCTGTCTTATCGTGGGTTGCGTGGGAGAGAGAGAGAGAGTGTGTGTGTGTGTATGTGCGTACGTCGCGGTGGATGACAAGTCGACCGGATCCTATTTATGGGGCTCTCGCCCTCACACAAAAGTTGGACGCACGAAATGATGCTTTCTACTTTGCCGACGTTTTAATTTTGTTTTAGAAAGGTTGTTTTCAGAAGCGTGAATTTACGAGAGTTACAGCAATTGTACTTCATTATTGATTAGTTTCTTTTTTTAACACTACATGTACTGTATTTTTATTAAAAAAAATAATAATAAAAAATGTATGTAAAACATGATATATATATAGCGATGATATTATTATACATAATTTTACGTTTTATTAGTTTGCATAAATTGTACCATAAATGAGAAAATATTGTACTCGAGAGACTGAATAATAGGAATTTATATTGGAAATTTGTGATAATCAATAATACAGAATAATGTTCGATGTTTATAGATAATGCAGAATCATGATTGCGCGTGTACATAATTTATGCTTAAATTCAGTTTACGACTAAATATCGAAATCAATATAATGTTATACTTTTTTCTTTTAATTACATTGTACTTTATCAGCTAAATGTAGGAATGCATAAACATTATAATTTGAAACAATTATTATAATGACCTATAGTATATATGCCATAAAAAAGGAGTTCCTTTGCAAAATTTACTCGATAAAATTGGTCTTATATTTTCGTAATAACAGGTAGTAGCGCAATTATTTATAACTTCCAGTCACATGTAATAAAACGGAAAAAGGCTGAATAACGTCGTTTTTTATGATATATATTTCACTTGTCTCCTTTTCTATTATTAAACGCGCGTTTGTTTCCCTTTCTCTTTGATTGCGCCTTGGCCGGAAAGTAGGTTTTTAGTACACTGAAATAAAGAATCTAATAAAATTATCATAATGTGGATCGTGGTCATTCTTCTTTTTAGAGATCTTTTTTCCAACATCGCTGTCCACTAACACATAATGAACGATAAAAACTTTTTAAGCCAAAATTATGCGCTCTAAAATTATCTCAGCCAATTTATCGCTTCAAAAGGGAGAACGAATGTATTTGATTTAATTTATACGACAAACTGGTTTGTTTTGCTTCTAATGAGCATACACCTTGTTAAAAATCTGCTGCTGACGTATTTTTGTAATAATTCTCAAAACAATTTTTTATGAATGTATGTATTAAATTTCGTTAACGTTAAAGTTCCCGGAATACGAAAATAATTTACATATCTCCCTGTTTAATTTCCTCCGCTGAGTGTGTGAAAAAATAACAGCTCTTAACTGATCAAATTTGAATTTCCATTTGAGAAACACACTGTTATCACAACATTACAATCAACACATATATATTTTTCTTCCCAACTTATCTCTCAATTACGCCAACGCGCTAATTTTCTCGATGTTACGCTAGCGCGTACATTAGAGAAGAATGACGATCACCACTTCTTCCACGTCTTCATTATTTTCAGATAGCGATCTCGCCTGCTCTCTTTCGCCAAGTCTATATTCCTTCTCTCATCGCCACGTATACACACGGCGAAGCCTTATTACGTAGGATTTTCCAGCGTGCACACATATACTGTACAGTGTACACACAACTGGGTGTATTTATAGCGCGTCATTGTGATGCGTTAATCATTCGGCGCTGCCGCGAAGATCGCTCAACTCGATAGCGCCCGAGCGTGATTCATTTGCGATAGACGTTTTCGATATTGTGTCCGTGTGCTATGCTACAATACGGCTTTTCCTCTTTTGCTTCTTCTCTCGACTCTCCTTGATTTATCGCTTTCTTCACTTTTGCGGAATATATATACCATGCACTCGCGGAGAGATTGAGAAAACGCTGCGTGTCTCGCTAATTTACATGGATCGAACGAGGCGTTTCGAGATCGTGGCCAGGGAGGGAGAGGGGTGCATTTTATAAGGAGACCAGGAATTCGATAAATCTTGGAAATATACTCGCGCTGACTTTTGTGTGTATAGTGACTTTTCGACATTCCGCGCGTTGTTAATTATGTACATATATACCTAGACGTTTCACAACGTGATTTATATCATTTAATAATATTTAACTCGCGAGTGTGTTTATATTCAAATTGATGGTATTTTCGTTTTGTAATTTATACAAAAACTTAAATGCGATAGCAATTTTTTCCCCCTGCATTTTGAAATGATCGAGGCGAAGGACTCAATTAGCTGCACGAATGTTCTCATGATTTATTGTTTCGAATCAGCAATTTACAATGTCGCATTAACGTATTATATACCGGTATAGGATTATTTATCGACCTGACCCAGTGAATAAATATGTAAAAAAACTTTTTTGAAGTATTGTTGAGAAGTCGGTTACTTTACTCTACCTGTCAATCATACATGGAATCAACTATTAATAATACAAACGTAATTTCAAAGCGAAGTTGTATCGATTTTATAATTTATATATATAAAATTTCACCGTGAATGAAACTCACAATAACTATTATAGACGCGCAATCAACGGCTCTGCCCAATTACGATTCCGCACGCGTGCACAAATAAAAGGGCGCGAATCATCAATCACGAACAATAAAATCAAGCCGTCACTTTTCAATCTACTCCCACGAGCGAGCGAATCAATCGCCTACAGCGTGAAACAAAAAGCGAAGATTGAGCAATTCAACCGCGGATTAATAACCGCGAGAGCTATGCGAGTGCAGGACAATCTGATTTAGATAAAGACAGCCGACACGCGACATGAAGTTTAGTCGTCGCGACAACATTAACTATACAGCGCGTACTATACCGTCGGTGGAATTGAGCGTTGGCTGCTGCTAGCTGATGGCTTGCATACGGATTAGTGTATTTGCACGTATTTTTTGATAGGCAGGATCATATCGATTTTTTGCTCCATTTACATACTTTGTGTATATTTTCAAACCTTGGTTTAGAATGTTAAGAATTCTAAATGATTTTTTGTAAAAATACTGGTTTTAAGGTAGGGATCTAGAGAAAAATTCAATTTTTTGGATGTTCATTTAGCGTTTTGAAAATTTAGTAAATGATTATTAAAATAAAACTAAGATTTTTATCAATTTTGGGCAAGTTTTACCCAGAAACGTCCAGCATGTGCATTCAGTTGTATACTACAGGGTTCTGAAAGTTATTTTTCTAATAGTCTACAAGTATGAGTTAGTACATTAACATGAGGAAATATATATGAACAACAATTATTCTCGACAAGTAATTGAAAAGATTCACAAAAGAAATGTAATCCATAAAGTCAGCAATAATTATATGTACACTGTAATGAAAACAACCTTCTAACGATAATTTTTGCAGAGAGGCAAAGAACCGAATTCATCAACGTTTCTTCACCCCGACGGATCAAATTTATTCCCGGCAAAGAAAGTCAGACGCAAAAAAAAGCGAGGAGCATCGCACAGCTCGTCTCATTATTCGCGGCGCTGCAATCAACTGTTGACTTAATGAAAAATAATTTTCGTTTAATTAGCGCGAGTAGCCGAGTCGCTCGCTCGCGGCATTAATAAAATTTAACGCAAACACTCGAATGAAATTTGCTTTTCAAATTCCGCGCCCTCGCGATCCTCGCGATTGTTTCTCGTCGCGTACAAGGAAAAAAGCAGCGAGCTGGCGTAAATCACGGATTTTCATTCGGTAACCTGCACGGCTGCTGCAAATGAGCACATAAACGCGCGGAGTAAAGCGCGCAATAGAGTAAAAAAGCGCGCTAGTCCTCGCGGCTAATGAACCCTCGAGCGTCTGTCGTTCGGTTTCTTATTCGACATTGTATATGAACGTAAATACACACGCACGTTCGTTTGTCCGTTGAGCATTTTTGAGATGTTGTAGATAGATATTTTTTGTTTTATTGTTTTCGGTGTGTGGAAAGTACACGTTGTATGTGAAAGTTACGATGTTCGTTGAACTAGAGAACAAGTGTACTGTTAGATAGATAATAGATATAACGCTTAAAGTTTATGTTAATTTTTCATAGTATTAGGCATTTATTAAAATGCTACGAAATCATTTGAACAATTAATTTAATTAAAACATGTTCATTCAAAGCGTTAAGTTAAGTTAGATTTTATGTTATTTTATAAAAATGGGTTAAAATTATTTAATTTTTTTATATAAATTGTGAAATTTAATTTTCTTTTTAATATTACATTACATATACATTAAAAATTAAAATACATATAACAAAGTTTCAAAATTATACGCTTTCTATGGCGGAAACGACCGTGCAGTGTAATTTATTTTTAATGTACTTTTAATAATTTGGACTTCATTCAAACTTGTTCATTAGCCGCTTTAAAGAGCAGCTTGTGAATATTACTGTGAGAATTATAACAATGAGTTACAGAAGGAAAAGGCAAATAAGCGTTCATTTGGAAGTGAAAATACACAGTGTGCTTTCTAAAACTTCTCTTAACAAACCTCCGCGCTGCGGCAGCTCAACTTGCAATGTTTGCATAGCATTAAAAAGGATGAGGATTCTCTATTTAAAGTATACTTTTTTTAGGTTCTGCTTTTTTATTATACTTTTAATTGCCGCATTTAATTTTGAGTAGACTGAGAGTAAAAAGTAGTTTATCGCAGTAACAATTTTAATTTAGATATGACTTTTTTCCTATAAATATCATTCACCGGCAGAAGCGTATATCTGTAAATTAGAATAACAAATTTACTACTAAAAATTTAATATACTTTTATTGCCTTCAATAAAGTTTAAGATATATCTTGTTTCTACGCAGTCAACTTTTTATTGGCTGTAACTTCTTTTTTATGAAAACGAGCTATTTGCAAGAAAATTTTTAAGGAGGTGGGGACCGATCGCGGGGGGAGTGCGGTGCGAGGGGAAAGTTTAAATTCTGAATGTTGTGAGGGTGGTGTGCGTGAAAATGTAGTAACTACTACCCGTGTCTAAAAACATTAGACCAACGCCTATATTACTCGAAAACACGTCGATAAAAAGTTTTGAAAATTTGACACAATATCATTCAAGATATCTAATTCCGTACGGCATAGCTAAAACATTTGAAATGCATTCTGTAAAAGCATAAAGAATATAAAGTTAAAATATTATTTTTAATCCGCGTATTCTTTCCTTTCATCGATAAAAGTCTGTTGGAAATTTTCGAAAAACTAATAGTTTCAATTGTAGATACATTATAAAAGGATTCTAGACGTCTTTTTGTTACGGATGCATCGGCAGGCGTTAACGCGTGTTCTGATTCCGTAGGTATTGTAGCGTTTAGAGTTCCAAATTGATTTTTACGCTTTCGCTTATGTCTTTGAAAGTAATGTGGTAACCTGGATCTTTTAAACGGTAAATCATATGAAGTATACATGTACTTTAATTTGCAATGTTTTTTGTAAACATGTTCCTCTTGTAAATATTAAAAAGTTGATCGAAAAGCATTCATTTTGGTGGTATCCTACTATTACTGTACAAAATACACAATCTTTGAACGTTATTATCTCATAAACAAATGCGATAAAGTCTCCTAAAATTTTAACAAGGTTTAGCTTATAACTAAAACAATGTTATACTGCAATATCAAATAATTATTCCACATTTTACTTTAGTCACCAACCTCCTTAAATTCTTGAATAAATTAATCGTTGGAGCGTAATATTTATTCATTTTCTTATCAAAATTGCAACAAACGTAAGTTTTTATGTTTCATTATATTTTCATTACTAGTATTGGACATAAGAATCAATATGATTTATCCTTCTAATTTTTTGCAATTCAACATATATTTTATCTTAACGTGCAATGTAAAGTTACAATTTTCAATTACGGTTAAATAAAAGCAGATCAAATAACAAAAATGTATTTCACTTTTGAATGGAAAACAATTTCTTTTATGAGAATTTCACAATCCAATGAAAACCCCGACATCTGGATACATAATATAAAAAAGACGATACAATAACCGTCGATCGTACGCTTCACATCTAGGATCCACATAAAAATACGTTCACACGCGTGTAACAGATTCATATAAATACATTTATGTGTAATATTATATACCGGCTACTCGAATCCATTTGAACTTTATGAATGCATTACATTTACACGTATGCACGCGCACTTGCGTCACCCCGACGAGGGGAATGATTTATTCCCGTGAAATTTCGGACAGAGAGAAGACGAAGAAAGAAGAAAAGTTTACCCCCAGGATCCCGTGGTTAGATTTCGTGTTTTCTTTTTTGTTGCCGCTGTCTGGCGGTAGGCCTCGCGTGATTTATGGACTTTAATTAGGACTCGTTAATATGCCTAATAAAGCCAAAAAATCTTGAAGCCTGCTTCGTTCCGCTTGTCCTTTTCTCGCTTGCGTGTGAATGTGTGTGAGTAGTGTGTGTGCGTGGGTGTGTGCGTAGTGTGTGTGTATTGTAAGGTTTAATGTGGAACCAAAAGGTATTAAAGGAAAAAAGAGCATTGGATCTTGTATAAATGGACTTTCAGTTCTCGCACAAATAAGTTTCTAAATTAGTTCTCGACTTTTGTTTTCGAGAAGATGATTAAAAAGTGTGTGTGTGTGTGTGTGTGTGTGTGTGTGTGTGTGTGTGTGTGTGTGTGTGAGTGTGTATGTGGGTGGGTGTGTGAGTGTGTGTGTATATATGTATGCATGTGTATGTGCGCGCTAGTCCAGCGAGACGCAATTCAAGAGAAAAGTTTTCTGTGCATCTTGATTTTTTTTCTTTATGTTCCGTGAGTAAGGCTTTTTTACCTACATTTTAAACATCTTTGGGATGCTTATTAAAGTAATTTTAGGTTTCTTGATTAATTTGCAAGAATCACTGCTTATTTTTTAATTAGTGTTTGCTACCTCGTTTATATTTTTTGCTATATTTAAATAACTAATTGAATAATAAAATTTTTTTAGATAAAATTGATGTAAAAATGATTGATCATTAATGCAGACTGTTACTGAACGATCACATTAAATTTCCATATTTCGATCTCGAAACCATAAATCTTCATAATTCACTAGAAAATTATAAAAGAAAAGTTATATACCTCATAAATTACATTAATAAAAAAGACACCTACCAACGTCGTTAAATCAATTTCGTCGATGCGCCATCGCATCGGATTAATAAATCCAACCAGCAATTCGAGGATAAAATGGACAAAGGGGGTCAAGAGGGGAGGGGGGGGGGGGGCAAAATTCGCGCAAGAAACGTTATTACAGCAGCAGCGTAAAACGAGACTTTAAACATCCCCTAAAGAAGCATCGAAAGGAGAAGTAGATTTGACATTTCGAAGATCGAGGGGGCAGATAGTCGGGCGGCGAGAGGTGAGTTATCGATTTGCGATTATCATAAATTACATGGCCTGCGCTCCAGCCTCCGCGAGAGAAAGAGAGAAGCGATTAACCCGGAGCTGGGCAGAAAGAGCTGTGAGGCAGAGTTAACGATAAGTTACCATCAGCGAAGCGTCGACCACTGATGCGCTTCTTCGATGTATTCTTTTTCTTTTTCGAGCTACTCGTCTTGCTCTGTTACCCTTTGCGCCTTTGCCTTTGTGTGCCAAGCTTGTTGCGCGATTGTTTACATGTGCTCTGCTGCTGTTGTGATGGAGATACGATTTACGCAGGTGTATTGGGTATTCTTTTGATATGTATAAAAAATAATCAATGAACATTGGACTTGTAAACTTACGTAGCCCAAGAGTACTTAGTTATAAGTATAGTGCAGCAGTTTGTGTAACTTACCTGAAACATAAAGAAAAAGTTACGATAAGTTACGAGTCATAAATAAGGTATTATGTAGATTATGAAAATTAATATAATATGGGTATTGGCTGTTCATATCATAGTGTATTCATTTTAAATTCAGACGATAATATTTTCATTTTATGCGGGGGATGCAATTCTACTGTAATGGAATTTAGAGAGTATTAAGATAAATTGGAAAAGTCGCGATAAATATTTATCATATTTAATTTTAATACAATGAAATTTATGGATGAGTTATGCATTTATGCATTAAATTCCGCTCGTTTTAGTTTCGCTTGTATTACATTTTTTATGCAGTCGCAAAAAGAAAAACGCGCAAATCCATAAATAACGTTTATGGATTAAGAAACTAAATTCTTTATTTTCATCCAACAAACTTTTATTCGCAATATAAAAAAAAGTATAGACACGTATTCAACCCGAATCGATAAAATATATGACGTTCGTAAATCTAATTTTTTCATCCATTAAAGCTTAAGTAACGTTTGTTTGCGCAATTTTTCTTTTTTTTTGTAACTTCTCGACAATAAAAAACAATGTAAAAAAGGGACGTCGAACGTATAAAAAACTGATCGGAATTATGGCTCGTGCTTATAAATAAAATTGCGCGTATGAAGCTTTGTGCATTGTAAAATAGAGCCCGCAAAACTCGATCGCCCGGGCGCCGGGCGATTTATTATTCATTGTTATTTCAAAAGTTAATTTTTGTAATCCCAATAAAATGAACCTCACAAATCACATTTTGTTTCTACGCGCGCGAGCGCGCGCAATATCGGGGCAATTTATCTTACGGCGTTATTTTCATTAATTTTCTCGTATTGTATACCCCTGCGTCGTTCCTCGATAAACGTCACCACTTATCCTCGCCAATCGCTATAATAAATCCCTCCTTCCTCCCCCCTCCCCCTTCTCGCTCCCACCGCCGATGCTTCCACAGGGAGGACAAGCAATAACGAAAATCTTCTCTCGCTGTCGTTCCCATTTTCCTTGTCGATTTTTCAAACGAACGACGAGAAGAAAAGGACGAGGCATAATGCGAGCCTTTAAAATTGACGTTTCGCAATCTCCGGATGGAATTGGCCTTTGTTAACGACGTGTATGAGCATTCTTTTTCTCCCTTTCTTCGAGGAAAGACTAGAATTTTCGTGATCTCAGATATTTTACTGATTGCTAAGAGATTCTCTTTCCTCAATTTTCCTTCTTTTCCATGTTTGTATTTCATTTCTTTCATCTCGAATAATAATATGTGCATGCATTTAATGAATTCTCAGAAAAGTAGTACATTTCTTCGTATAATTTTGTTATTCTAAGAAACTTTTATAAACGTAGAATTATTATATATGCGATTAAAAGTATTATGTTTTAAAAATAAATTGGATTTCGTTCATAATAAATCGTAAAATATATATTTTTGTATTTTATTACGATACCTCTCGGCCATTAGCATTACTTTTACATTTACTCGTGACCATATAAGTCTCTTTATTACCGAGTTTAAGGAAAGGCAGAAAAACAAGACGAAAACATCGCGCAGAACAATAAATTCCGAAGTAACATGAAAAGCTACGTATTTTCTCTAAAAGAAGTGAAGAAAAATCCAGGTATACTATATTCGTCGTCGTACACGACTATACAGTATCGGTATAGTCTCTCTTTCTCTCTCACACGAAAATTTATCGCTCCTTTATATAATCATATGCAGCGCCATTAAAGTATCAAAGTACATAAAGAAAACGCGGGACGCTGTGGATTATCTTTCGTATATATCCCCTCTATATAACGTAACAGTGCATCTCTTGCTCGGCAGTCCATAGGTAGGCAGCGGCAGCGGCAGCACTGTTACTTCATAAAATAAAAGCTCTAAAGTCAGTGGAAATGATAAAGAGCCCGTGGAGCTCGCATATATATATATATATATATATATATATATATATATATATATATATATATATATATATATATATATATATATGTAGAGGAGCACACACACATACACACACGAGCACAATAAATTCCAATCTATAAGACACATCGTCGCGCGATAAGAATCGTGGAAACGGAATTAGAAAATCGATGACGCAGCAGCAGCACGTATACATACAGGCACACGTTCGTCCTTTCTCCTCGCGCTGCCTCTCCTTCTTCGTTTATCATCGTTTTCCATGCATGTATACGCGAGCTATGAGAAAATGGTTGCAGTCGTACGAGTGTATGTGTGAAGCAGAAAATGAAGGAAAAAATATGCGCTTTGTTACGCGCGTCAGTCATAATTTATAAATAGAAAATAATGTCCTTTGCCGTTATTTTTTCACACTTTAGTTGCACATTTTTTATTATCGACTTTATACGAGAAATTGTTTTATTTCTGCTCTCAATAAGTCCTATTTTACGAAAATAAATGTAATTTAATAAAGTAAAAGAAAAATAATGTGCCAAGCCATCAGTGAAATGTTAAGAATTCACACAAGTCTGACATTCAGGATAAGTAAAAGAAAATCAATATAGATGGAGAAAAGCTTCAGTAGACTTCCAATCTTCCAATAAAAGTTTCTTACGTCAGAAATAAATGAATCACTGTCATCGAGATTGCAATAGTGTAATAAATAAAGTGAAATCCAATTTTATTTCTGTTTGACTTATAACTAAGAGACTCTTTCTAATTAAAGTCAGACCGAATAAAAGACATTAGTTATGGGCATTCTTCATCATAAAAATAACTTTTCTTCTTAAACTTTTTTCATCCAGAACAATTGAAAGCAATTAAGCTAAGCTTTAATTAAGATAAGAGAAGATGATCATTATAAAAACTACATATTCATCTTAAAAATAAAAAGTGAATTTTTTTGTGAACTTCTGTTTATACCTTTTTATTTGTTCACAACTGATTAAATTAAAATAGATGATGAATTTCGGTTTCGTGTTGTTAAAATAGTCGAGATAGTTGATTTTTGATTAATCAAAAAGAGATATACACGACCTCCGTTCTTTACATAAGCTACCCAATAGCAATAATAAAACTTCTTAATCTCCTAGTTACTTAATACCATAAGAAAATCTAGCAAATCAGCCAAAAGCGTCAACGCACACCCGTAATCTCGCCCAACACGAAGAAAGATAATCCAGAAGCTGGCGCAACAGCAGAAGAAGTAATAAGACGAAGAACACAAAGAGAAAAGGTGGCAGAAGAGACACAGAAAAGACAAGTGTGAGAGCCATCTCTGGAAACCCGTTTCGCGGACAGCCAAGCATGGCGGCGAGGCGTCAGGGTAGCAAGCGGCAGCAGCGCGTTATGCTTCGATTAACGGCCGCAGAGAGAGGAAGAGAGGAAGCAGTTTTCGTTTCACCTGTCAGGAGCGCGCAGTTCGGGCTCTAATGAACTTTTTGGGAGTCAGTCGGTGGTCCCCCTCTTTTTTCCTTTCCTTTCCTCTCGCTTACTTCCGCGCGCTCGTTGCTCTCTTTTTCTCGCCTCTTAGCTTGCGAAATTTCGAGCCTTATTCAAGGCGGTCTACCTTTTCATTTTATTGTCTTTTTTTTATTTATCCATTGCTATGGTTTTATTCAATGTAAATGTCAGAATCAAAATTCTTTTGAGGAAAAAAATACTTTTTTCTTGGACTCATTTTTACAGTTATTGAGAACTATGATATATGAATAACTCACGAAAAAATATAAAAATTGTATAATTGAAGGTTCTACAAGCGAGTGATGAAATTTTAGCAAAAACAATGAGTATAATTATATAATAATTTGCTTTGTAAGATTTCTAATGTTGAAACTGCATTTAATGCTGACCTAATTCCGCGTGTTACGGATAGTTGATTGCAATCCTCCATTATGTTCCTAATCTGGGATACATTATGCTATGAAATTGGAAAATCATATAAACTACATAAAGAATAAAATGGACGTTAACAAATGAGAATGAAAATAAATTGCAATTTTACGATTACAGAAAAAGAAATCGATTACGTTGATTGCTTTTTCCTTTTTAAGTGGTTAAAGTAAATTAGAGAGGAAACAAACATTACTCTGGAATTGCAGTGACGTCGTAAACTATCAAGCAAATGAAAAATCCAAGAAAAAGGTCGATCCTCTGCAAAAATAGCGCCTGGAAATACTATTTTTAATCTAGACAAGTGGAATAAAGCAACCAGAACAGAACTTTTAACGTTATACTCGTGCAAAATAATAACAGTTCGTCCGCTGAGCGCACGACACGCTCGTTAAATATTTAAAGACCAATGTTTTCCTGCGATTTCGAAAAATAAAAAAATATTTAGTTCATCGGTCACGCAAGTCTTCGCGAACGACATACAGAACTTAAACTATAGAAATTATCGACTATCGAAACTTCTCAATTGCGGCTATCCATCTTCGTCGTTTCCGTGTCGCGAGAGAATATTTCCAAGAAAGGCCACGATAGCAGTTAAATGTAGGTTGCGTTACGGTGATTCTAGCCTCGATGTCTTCCTGCAATGTAGGATTTGCATATTACGTATATCAGAACAAATTCAAATTCGTGACTTTGCCGATGCGGAGCAAGTGCTGCTTTTAAAAAAAAATTAAAATCTAAAAAGCAAAATGGTAATAAACTGAAAATAGATTTGCATAAGAGGAGACGTTATTTTTCTTTTGTCTGCGCAGCTGCAATTTATACCGAAAGTGTAGAACAGAAAGAGAAAGAAGAGAACAGAACTTGTGTTTTTTCCCCTTTGTGTTATCTTTCGTAGGAGGTAAGAGCAGCAGGCCGTACCGAGAAGTTTTTCTTTAATCGGTAATTCAAAAAATGCTTCAAAGAAAAATGGTAATCGCTGCAAGCAAGGAAAACTACTTCAGCTTCTGGAGAAACTTTTTTCCGGCTTTTCTTTCTTTTTCTTGTCTGTCGAATATTTTTCCTTCCGCTTATGCACAGTTCGTTCAACGCAGAGGAAAATAAGTTTGAAGAGAGAAATATATATCCATTTATTGAGAGAAAGAGAGAGAGATAGAGAGAGAGAGAGAGAGAGAGAGAGAGAGAGAAACAGGAAGAAGTGTACATTGAAAGATTGACGGAGGATGAAACTGGAGAAAAGTTAAGTAGAGAGGGGGAGGAAAAAGAGTTGTGAGTTTATTGCTGCGGTCAAATTATACGGACAGGGCAGCTATAGGAACGATGATTTACATAGACTTTGATGCGAGTAATATGGGAAGAAAAAATGAGGATTATCATAATATATAGGGCACTTTAAACTGCGGCTATCTTTAAATAAATTGGAAGTGGAAAGAAAAAGTAATAATTTTTAATAAACGGAGAAACAAATGACGGGGCAGTAAATTCTTGTACTTTTTTCAAAAGATAAAAGGGCGAGATAAGATCGCATACAGTTTACTGCGTGTTTGCGGTTATCTCTACCTTTCACAAGATTCTAAAATATTAAGAACTTCGTTATCTCTATTCATAAACTAAGAGAACTTTTTCTGGTTAAGAAAACAGATAAGAGAACTTATCTGCGTTTATCTTCAGCACCAGGAATAATTTAAACGAGAGAAAAAGAAATAATTTTCGTAAGAAAGTGTAAAAAATGATGCTTGTATAATAAAGATCCCTTTTAAAGATAATTCAAATAAAGCACAATTTGTGAATAATCGATAAGAATATAACGTAAGTAAAACAAATGAAGATTAAAATTTCCCACCAAAAAAGTATAAAGAAAGAAACAAGTCGAGCAAAGTATATAGAGAACAAAAGCAGATGGGCGCAGGAGGGGTAGTAAGTACGAGGGGTGGGCGTCGAAAGAAAAAGTTGGATTGGAATTGTTTTCCTTAGTTTTAAGTGGTTTCCACCCCTCGCTCATCCCTTCCTTCGCCGCCTCTGACTCCCACTCTCCGGGACGGCTGTTCCCCCGACGCGCATCGCGCGCTTCCGGAACCGCGCATCGAATATATGCGAGAGTCGATGCCCTCGACTTTTTGTTCCCCTCTCCTTTCTCCTCCTCTCCTCTCTTTTTGTTGTCCTATGCTGTTGTTTAACACGAGGTTATTATTACAAACGACTCTGTAATTTTCCAATCTGTTACATCGGGAGAGACAGAGACAGTGATTTAAAGAATGGAAGCCTCGTTCAGCAAAAAGGAGTCGTTAAAGCGCATGCGATCTCTTTTCGACTTCTTTAGAACTTTGTATATGCACGTAATTATGATTCAGATAGAAGCGTTGCTAACAAAAAAAGGGATTTTTTAAGGAAACGAGAAAGAGGCAAAGAAGAGTCTTTTTAAAAATATAACCATCTGGATGCGGACGTTGCTGCTTTGGAGAATTGAAGAGAGAGAGAGAGAGAGAGAGAGAAAAACACGTTTTGTGCTACAGCGTTTCTCCAAGAGAAATTGATTTTAATAGCCGGGTTTGTGTACATTGCACAATCGTGTTGTAAAGCATTTTGTATAGTATCCTTTGGGGTTCTTGTTACTGCGTCTGATGCGCAATTCGTTTTTCGTGTTTGGATTTCAACGTTACATGAACAACAGTTTTTCTTAATAAATTCACAGATATACATCTTATTAACTCTCGTTCGAATTGAAGCTTTTCATGTTATATTCGGATTGAAATTTAATTTTTTAATAATATTTAATTTCAAAATTTGAAATATTCAAACGCCCCGTTAATTAACCGCTTCGCGAATCTCTTTTGATGAATTTCCACGAGACTGGCCGAAAATAAAAATCCATTTTCGATTGAATTAATTTCTCGATATTCATTACCTCAAAAATAAATATATATAATACGCATATATCCCTCGTCCTCCGTTCATTTCCAGTCGAGCTATAAAAAGCATCCCATAAAAGTCAGTCGCTCTCCTCTTTTGTTCCTGGGCCGCGTAATATAGACGTCGATGAATTGATCGCGGCCGGCGAAACCAATGAAAGTCCCTGCGAGCTAAAATTAACACGCTCGGCTACATTAATCGAATGCTCGCGCGCCGCGGCGAATCGTCTGCACATAAGCCAAATTGGCGGTGAAAATAATTAAATGGCCCGTGCGGCGCTGCGGGCTGAGTAATATTAACGCGTTTCGTGAAATCACACGCGTGTCTCCGCGTGCCGAGCCTTGATCTTCGCTCTCGCGCGTGTACACCGATCGCGTGCAAAAAGTCACCTATAAAAGAAAGTCGTATGGAGAGGAAAAAAAATAAGAAACACCGAAGCGTATATGTATACTTGTACACTTTCGACTTTCGTTGCGCTCGAACTTGATATGGTTTTTCTCGCGTTTGCGGCTGCACGTGATGTCTATGTGACGCGCACCGCAACATGGGAAAAAAACGCTGAAAGGGTGATTTCGAAATGCGTTGGACTCACTATCGCGCCGGCTTTTTACCATTAAGATTGTACGATTGCCTTTTTATAGGCCTTTTTGTGGGAAATTTTGGAAGACTGCTTTTCTACTTTACTTTTGAAGGTTTATTTATTATTATTATTTTCTCCAAGGATTTACATGTACTGTGTAATTACACAACAACGTAATTTCTCTTTGCATAAAATACAACTGTTATTTAACTGGAATAATTACGAAAAGGATTTGTATACCAATTTTAATTTGAAAAATTTATCACTTGTGAAAACAATAATGTTTGCTTTTAAGTATGCATTTACATTTACATTCAAAATGCATTTGCTATGCCGCGCCGCTGTCGCTGCAGCTGTTCGAAGAATGAACTGTTTTAAAACGTCAGTTTCTCCTTGTTGAAATTTAACTTTTTATTTATTCTGGACTTCTTCAAAGGAAAGAAAGAGAGAAAAAAAGCAAATGTATGTCTTTACTTTTGAGACCTGAAAAAGAATGTAAATGATTTTTTAAAACTTCAAATATATAAAAGGCCAGGTTTGTTCTGCCGTTTAACGGTTTTGAAAAAGTAATTGCTTTGAAATTACTGTTTCTTTTCACTGTAAATTGTAATTATGAAATGCGTATATAATTTAAAGTATATAATTGCCATGGAACTCTCAGTTCCTTTTTTTCATTCAAAACCATAAAATACTTGACTTTCGCTACAATGTGTACGAAACCCACCCAAAAAGCGATTTACGCGCGAGATACACATTTGTTGTGCGAACTGTACCGCGGGGAAAAACAATCGTTTCACGAGCCGTGACTACTTTGCCATCCATCCGTGCGCAACTTAACTTTTTAATTGCCATTCTTCGATTTCCCATTTAAAAAACCATATAAAGAAACGTCTGTAGTCGCTCGAGTGGTAGTAGTACAAGTACCAACATTTAGTCAAAAAACTTTAGTCACCGGCAATTACCTTTTCGAGCGTTATTCGAAAACACAAGCGTAAAGTTTGGTTCCCTCACTCGAGCTGCATTAAAAAGCGCTCACAAGCCCAGCGTCGACATTTAAATTCTCCCCTTCCCACCATTTTCTTTTCCCTCCCGTGAGCATGGGTGCACACCACAGTGACGACTTAGGAATGCAAGGAGGGAGAGGTTAAAAAGCTATAGGGGGTTAAAAAAGGACAGAGCTAGAGCGAGAGAATACATATTTATAGAAATGAAGTTCTTTTAAGTAACAGCAGGCAACACAGAGGAGGGAAAAAGGAGAGAGAGAGGAGAGGGAGAGAGAACGGGCAGCAGGCCAAAGCCATAATTTCACAATGGAGGTCCCTTCGGGCCTCGATTATTATACTCGAGCAGGTAGAATCGAAAAACCTTTGTGAGCGAGACTCTGGAACTGGCTCTCCCCGAGACGATAGAATATGAGAAGGAAGGAAGGAGGAAGGGAGGGAGAAACATCGAAAAATGCAGCGCCGTGGCTACACGGTTTATAAGTGCATTACGAAGAGAGGAAAATCGTTCCCTCTTCGCTCTCCCGCTTTTTTCTTACTCCCTCGCTCTGTGCCGCCGCCGGTGATTCATTTCGGAAATTGTATATAACGCGTACATAAATATTTATTTATGGAGCATGGTCCCGAAATTTATGATTGAAATACGGCCTTAAGAGCCTGAGAGAGTCTTCGCGGAACAAATTTTTATGGCACCTGTACAATTATGTCGCTCTGACTGTCTGAGGCAGAAAGAAAGAAAGAAAGAAAAAAAAGTAAGAAGGTAAATAACACGGTTCAATTGCAGTGGCGATTGTTTTTTTCTTCACTGAATATTGCAGGTTTTTAATGTTTTTATGGCTGTGAAAGGTGAATTTTGTTGTGTTTCGGGTATCGCATGACACGTTTAACTTTAACAAGTTCAAGAGAAATATGAGTCACTTTGAGACTGATTCATACGTTTGTAGGGGGAACATGCTTGCATTTGAATGTTATAATTATATGTATAGTGTTTAATTACTAGTTGTTTCACATATTATCAAGATATTCATGGTTAAGTGGACTTTTTATATTCTAATGCAATAATTAATTTACAAAGTATAAGGAAAGAATATATTCTGACTCGCTTTCATTACACGTTACACGTCTAATCAATTTTTTCCTCGTTGTGAAACATCTAATTTTCCAATGTTTACACGTTCAACAGCTTTAACCTTTATCTCGAACGATTCTGCGACGTTACGTTAACTGACGCGCAAAAAGTTCATTGGTAAAAAACCGAAGATCCTCATTACTCAATCATTCATTGCGAATGCACGGAATGTTAATAGAAAATTTCTCGAGCTATCGTGTATTTTCCTCTCTCGACCGTCGCGTAATTAATTTAAATGTAATTTTCATAAATTACAGGACTGAGCTCGCGACTCCATCGCGCACGGCCAACTCTTTCACGTACACCGAGTGATCCGCCCCTAACTTATTAAAAGATTATCGGATGATAGTCAATGTACACGCGAAGAACTAGAGATAGATAGTAAGAGAGGGAGGAACGGAGAAAGAGAGAGCGAGAGAGAGAGAGAGAGAAACGACGTGCACATATAGTAGGATGCATTAAACGGAGAATGCGCCTACTCGAAAGTATCGCGATAGGACGAGAGAGAAGGAAGGAATAATGGAGATGAATTCGACTGCTGACGAAAAAGTGACGATTGCAATTACGAACTGAAAGGCAGAGGCAGTGTGGACAGTGACATCAAAGGATATTTTCATTAATTCTTAATTATCATTTGTTCTCTGTATCTGTCTTCAATTTTCATTATCAAAATCTGATTCTGCCTGTGGAAGTAATTGATCTATATAACTTTTTTAATTCACATTTTCAGTATAACAATGTTATTTGATTAAAAATAGGTAATTTATATACAGTAAACAAGAGTTGAACAAATTTTCATCTCGCATTATTCTCATTAAATAAAAGAGCTTGTGATGTTACACCAATGTTCCTTAGAGCCCGTAAACTTAATAAAAACGTAAGAAGGAACAATAAAACGCAAGAACAAAAAAAAGTAGAGAGAGAGAGAGAGAGAGAGAGAGAGAGAGAGAGAGAGAAATAAAAGAGGTGTTAGGCTAGGATAAGCAAGACGAAGCGTGCAGCAAACGAAAAATAAGAAGAAGAGGTGGTAAAAGACTTTGACGGCAAAAGCGTGAGAACGAGCGTAAAGAGAGACGAAGACAGGCTGGTATATACAACGACTCATTAAAATTCATAGAAAACATCGTAATTACACGTACAATGAAGAGAGAAAGAGGTTACACGTTGCGTGAATTGCCTTTGCGCGCGCATATTACTCTGCAGCGACGCGAGCGTATAGCGAAACGAAACGATATGTCGCCCTGCCTCCCTCGCATTGTCACTCCGTCAGCTGACCAAGAAACGCGCAGAACCAAAGCTCGGCCGAGCGAGAGAAATGCGTGAATCTTATAACATTAAAATGACTGGATAGTGTTCGATTTTCATTTACGCACTATAACAGAATATTTTGTTATCTGGCAGTTTACATCGCTAACTTGTTAAAGTAATAAAATATTCTATCGTAATTATTGAAATTCATTATGCACCTTACAGAAAATTTTAATAGGAAATAGCAAGACTGTAGGAAACTTTTCCAATTAGTCTTATAGTCTGGCTATTGAAGCTAACATTACTATTAATTAATATCTAAAGAAACTTCAAGTATAAAAACTTTCGTCTAATTTAGTTCTGATTAAGATTAAATGTTATTTACTGATGAAACTAAGGATTTAAGATTTTATGAAAATCTTAACTACAAAATAACTTTGTTAATTAGAGCTATAGTTGTTTCTGGTGTAATTTAGATTTTTCTGTGCAAAGATGAGCGATGTTGCAGTAAATTGTTTTATGCCAGAAATAAAGCTTATCTTTACGACGAGCAGCCAGCGATTTTTATTACAATATTTTTGCAATGAGAAAATGAAGGGCGGTATCTACGAAAATATAAGTTGAATATAAAAGACCGGTAACTTTTATTTTAGTGTCTGCGGATTTTACTGTGGAAGTAAAGTAAAATTACTGGAATTCTAGTTACGTTAGTAGTAGCGTTGATATATAGATATACCGTAAAGCCCACACCAAAAGTCCAGTAAATTTTACTAACTGGCTGTAGATTTACTGTTAAGATAGTTATAATTATACTAGGAATTCAGGTTAAACTTTACAGGGCGGTCGTGTCATTCGTACTACATATTCGCTTGATTATTCGCCTTAATTTTCGTAAAATCTGCCGTTCGCATTTATGCGCACATGCTTGACAAATAGAAATCAAGCGTAAAGAAAAACGTAACGACATTTTCGTATCCTCGTGCTTAGAAACCATTTTTACATTACATTTCAATGACAGTGTGTTTTCACAGCTTGTACATTGTTACAACATGAAAAATGCATTAAAACATACCGTTTCATAAATATTTATAACCTCGTTTACGATACGGTCCTAATGTATGTGGCGTATCCTCGGAATACTGGTGCCCATATGTTTGAGATTTCGAGCCCGCACAGGTATATAATGCCCCCGTCACATCTGGACAAACCCTTCGCCGAGGTCTGAGAAAGAGGCCGGGATTCGAGCCGCGTTCACCTTTCAGGAGGATCATTCGAATTTATTGCCCCTATTTTCATATGTTGTGAACTATTTTGAACAAACTTTACTTTCCGTATAATCCCATCCAATTTCAGGTAAAATGAATGTGACCCTTAGGTAGCTTGAAACTACAATATCAAACTAAACAATGCGTTCCTATTAGTAGAATATGGCTACATTTATAAAATTTTGTTTAACGAGAAAAATAAGTTCCAGTAATTTGAATTGTTATTCCCATAACTTTGAAACATTGTTAAATTATTCAAATTGAAGCAAGTTTTTCATCACAGTTCAAAGCGAATTTTTCTCATTTACGCAATGCTTTGTAATTCAATGGCGTATTAACGTCAGCAATTTGCATGGAATTTTTGTCGACTAATTTTTTTCCGCTTTACTTTATATTTTAATAAAACGTGAATGCAGCTCGTGCGCGACGCTTATAATTGAGTCTCGAAATAATAGGATCGAATTTTTTAACAAGAAATAACCCTCTATAAAAAGCTCTTTGTTACCAACAATATGTATTTACATAAAACTTGATTAAGTCGGAAAAGAATTTAAATTGGATCGTTTTTAATAGCAATTATTCGCTGCAGCAGAGTACAAAAAAAAAGAACTTTCATAAGCCCTTTCACTTAATTAGCGTCGAGCTGGCGCTGACCTAACCTCGATTGCGGTGACTCGTGCCTCGTCGTCGTCGTCGTCGTCGTCGTCGTCGTCGACGAGTTTAAAATAACTTTACAAAAACGAATGATATAAAAGTGGTAAAGATGCTAAGATCTAACGATACAGAAAAAAGCCGAGAATACAACACACACACACACAAAAGCAAAATCCGAAGTTGAGTCAGTGTTAGAACGACAAAAAACAAGTTATCGGGCGATCTTATGTACGTTGCATTACTGAATTACAAAGCCGCTAATGTTCGATTCCTCGAATGCCACCTACTATGGTGGCATGCTGAAAAACATTTTGCGATTTAGATGTTTAAAGTCTACCTAACAAATGATATCTCGTGAGTCGAAATCAAGCTGCAGCTATGAGGTTCTCAGAAGAAATAATATAATATCTATTTCATCAAATTTACCTAATGCGAGTAATAAGAACGACGCAATCCTAACCTCGTAATTTCCTAAAGGGTCATCAAAATGGAATTAAGAGGGTCCTGGTAAACACCGATAAGATAGACCGTCCGTGAAAGAGAGCAAAAAAAAGTTAGATTAAGCTTTCTAGAACTCATCGATTAATTCTCCGAAAAAGAATACTTTGTGATATCGAGAGGGAATAAAAAAAACGTAGAGCGTGAAAAGACGATCGAACGACTTCACGGGGTTGCTTTTTACATTTACCCCCCCCCCCCCCCGCCCACTAGCTCTTTCATCGCGCTGCTGCCTTTTCTCCTCACTCTAGGCGTATTTTTCTCCCTTCCAAGGGTCTGGTATTTACATTCAGAGTGCATTGTTAACCTCCTCCTCCTCCTGTGGCTCGTTGCGTTTTTTTTGTAGTCTTTCCTCTCCGCGGAGTCGTTGCCCCCCTCCTACGGCCACGTCGTTACAATTTAAACATGCTCGCGCGCCTTATATTCTTGGCTGCCACGTCACTTAACTCTCTCTTTCTATCCCGTGGCTTATTAATTTCTTCGGCTCGGCGTATCAGATGGCTTGTTTTGCTCGTAAAGTCGTAACGCAGGCTGAAGGACAGGGAATTTCAGAAATATCTCTTCTGTCTTCTTTTTTGATTGGCAGTTTTAGATTGTTAGAAGAGACGATTACGTGCGCATCCACAATGATGTTTCACAAAATTCGACCTTTCTTCTATATGCAACGCAGCAAGAGCACGACTCGCGACACCCTTTAAAAGTGTAGTTAGATGCTCGACAGGCGATTCGCGCATGCAATTAACCCACTTTACGCCATAATCACTGTTGTAATTAATTGATTAATTGTTATACACGCGCGCGCGCACGAGCGTCTGCCCAGAAAAAGAGAAATTGCGAGGGAATCCGGTTTATATTCGCTGTTATCTCCGAATTGCACTATTTCATGAGCTCTTGCGTCGTTACTTTTCTTGCCCGACAAACAATCCTGGCCTACCCGACTCAAAAATTTAATTGCCATATAACGACTGTTTTATCATTATAACAAATATTGTAAATGTCGTCACCCTGTTTATTTATATTTTCGAGTTCTCTGTTTGCTGAAGTAAAAAACACTTGCATCAACATTCAACATCGTCTTCATCGCCGATATAATTTATTTACTCTAATTTATTATGATTCATTCGTTTCGTAAGATTTCCTTTATACGCATTACGCGCAAACACCGTTATATTAGACGATTTCTCTTGTACACACAGACACACAAAAGCTCTTCACGACGACGACGTTTCCTCGACGCTCGCTCACTTTAACGAACGCTCTTTCTCACAAATAGACACGAGATCCTTATTTATTTGACGTGCGCCAGCATTCACGGTAAATCTACTTTATTCCTTTTAAACTGCCATGAAAAAAAAGAAGAAATCTCCCGTTCTTCTCTTATAGATATGTACGCCACTGCTATTACTCAACGGCTGTAGAGCTACGTGCACGAAAAAAGGGAAGATATTATTATTGGAAGTGACACGTAATTCTCTGTCAACTTGTTTATATCTCGCTCGACGATAATAACGAATAACTCGATGATCGTTTTCAATTTGTTTCCCTCTGGCAACGAAGAAAAAAATGTAAAATTATATACATCGCGGGTACATAGATATAAAACGCCACGATTGTTTTCCTCGCATCAACGATCAGCTCGATTAATTAGGCGCTTCATTGTTTATTTAAAATGATAGAATTATGAGAAGAAATACGGATAAAGAAAGAGAGAAGAAACTAAAGACAAGATTAACAGTAGAGTCAGGGTACAGGGGTCAGAGTGGGAGAGAAAAAATTACGCAATAAACGACGTGTCCCAGTTATACTCGTTACTCTTAAGCTCGATAAAAACGTCGACATGATGCTGTATAAGCAATGAATATAATATATGAACGCGCGCGCATGTACATGTGCGCGAGTGTCCCAATCGTCCATAAAACCGGTTTATCTATCATGAAAATTGTATTGATGTTTGATATTCGCTTTTTTTAATGACATTTGAAAGAGAGAGAGAGAGGAGAGAGAGAGAGACGTACAATCGAAACATATGGAATCGATTATTCTTGTAGGGTTACCTCAGTGCGCGTGTCAATGAACGTGCGTGACTCCTCAAACTCGCAATTTTCGCGGATTTGCCAAAAGTTTTCATCGTTTATAATGGAGTTGACGGGGAGCTTAATCCAATATTATCGGCCGTTATACAGCCAAAGGCGTATAATGAATCACCACCAAGAGGTGTAATAACCAAGAAGGAGGGCATGGACACGAGGGAGAGATTTTTTTTATCGCACATAGGCGAGATGGAGAGAGTGAGAGGGAGAGAATATCGTGAAATAAATTTTTTAATTACCAAGCGCACCGCAAAAACTGATTACCACCATCCCGTAAGAAAGTAGAATCACATATAACTACACTTGGAAGTTAATCCTCGGCGAATCTTATACGCTAAAAAATGCAACTAGGTATAACATGCTAAGCTATTTTTGCTGCAATATTTTTTTAGTGTTAGAATAGAAGATAGAGTAAAAGACGAGTGTATATTCATTGTGTAATAATGTTTAAAATTCTTGTTTAACAGACAAGACTTAAAAATTTTAACCGCATACACTTGCCGAGAAGAGGAAATTAGTTTCAATTATCGCCGAGTCGAGAATAACCGAAACCGAACTCGTAATGCGAGATTGAGAGCATGGAGCAAAATGAGAGGAAGCGCGGTCGAAAGCAGAAGAAAAAACACGATATAATGGGAGAAGAGAGAAAGAAAGATAGAACTAATAATCCTGATGACAGCAGGATTATTATACCTACCTATATTGTGAGTTTAACATTATGACTAACTGTATATCTGAATTCCTTGTCGTCGAGTTTTCAGAATAGCAAAGAACGAGATGAGAGAAGGAAAATAACAAGACAATATTGTGCTCCTATTGCAAAGAGTTTTTGAGTGACTTATTCTTAAAGAAAAATTATTTTAAAACCTACCGCTTTTTAATTTACAAACGTATTTTTTATATTCTGAATAATTTTTAAAAACATTTTACATAGAATGCATGAATTACAGCTTAATGCATAAGGTAAATAAATCTTTGCTGGAATCAACAAACGTCCAATAATAAGATAGAAGGATGAGAAGGAGCGAACCAGAAAAAGGAATGGTAAAAACGAAGAAGAAGCTGGTGAATAAGCGAATGAAAAAAAGATAAAATGAGATAGGAGATGAAGAAGTAAAAGGAAGAGCAAAGAGGAATGATGTTATACGTTTAAGATATAAACAAGCTATCAAATAAAGATAAACGTTGGCATATCTAGCGTATACACAGAATCAGAAATATCATACGAAAATAAACCGAACAACACGTAATTCAAAGTATATTCTAAAATTAAAAACATCGAGAAGAGTTATCGAACGTTTATAAATAAGATAACGTGAATTTATGTTTCAAGCATGATTTCAGCAAGAAGTATGCAAGAGAAAAAGATTACTCGAATGTAGTAAATCACTGTTAACAAGACAAATGTAAAATTATGTAAACATACATTAAAACAAAACTAACAATTTCTCCGGCATGTACTTTATCAATTTGCAAGGCATTCGATTATGCATAAAATAATTATAAATGTGAACAATCTTCATGAAACAACAATAAACGATTATTCTTAAACTTCATTTTAAATAAAAATTCAACATCTCTGGGTAATCGCGGCCTTTCACAAAAACCTTAATTTCACAGAACCAAGCCTATTTTCTTACCATTAAATTATCTTGTATCTAAATTTCAAGCAGTCCCCAACATTTCGGATCTCCCGAAATTTGATGCCCCAGCAACATAATAACATCGAGAAAGAAAGAAAAATAACCGATATGGACAATAACACGAGCCAAGAAAGAAGAATAAGGGCGAAGAAACACAGACTGGAAGGAGGAGGAGGAGGAGGAGAAGAATGAAAGGAGACAGAAAGAGACGAAGACACATAGGTATGAGGGAACAGATGGTACTACCTGACCTGTTCCCTCTCTGTCTCTCTCTCTCTCTCTCTCCTCCTTCCTTCTAGCTTATAGTTTTCGGTACGCGCGGTCGAGCCACACCAGATCTAATAGATACCGAAAAAAAGGAAGGGCCAAAACTGTCTAACCTTCAACAAGCGTGACCAGAAACCGGTTTCTGTTTCGATCTCTGTCTCCCTCTCTCCCTTCTCCCCTTCTGCGTCTCTCTAAACTCTCCTTCGAAGAGAGAAAAATATATACGCACACTGGAGACCCTTTTTCGAGGGAGCCTTTTAAAAACTCTGCTGCAGCACTACACGAAAAGCAAGGAGAGCAGCAGCAGCAGTTCAAGTCTCCTGCTGCAGGTTAGGGGCTCCCGAATTATGCTAATGAAACGCCACCTTTAAAAACCTATAAATATGATAATTCGGCAGGCGCATTTTTCCCTTTTTTCCCATACTGGCGCAGGACCGAGCGGAGAGCGGAGGCGCACGGAGTGTCACGTAGCAATTTGCCTCGCGATTATTTTCAATGTCGAGCGAAGCCGAAGGGACGAGAGATGAATGTACTTTCGATTTATGCAGTTGTACAGCGCGTAAATCATGTATACAAAAGTTACGCGCTCTTGGTTATGCAATCGCGCGCGCGAGTTATAGGTTAGAGTTCGACTGGTTAGCACTCAGTTGTTTCTTTCTTTTTCGTTGGAGTGGATACACGTTGTGCGCGCAAGTATTGAAGAAATACGGAGCGCGACTCTCTTTTTGCAGGGTGCGAAGTGAAGCCGCGTGACGAATCACTTTTACAGAGACGCTTTTCGATGATGCCGATTTTGGAGGTTGAGGTATATCGTAATGGGAGTATAATAATATGGATAATAAAATTTTGACGTTTTCGATTTAGTGCAAGGAATTTATCTACTTAGAATTTCGAATACCGATTTCGGGTATATTTTTTACCCTTCGTTAATAGTCGAGACACCAGACCTATCTTTATTTTTATTTTATGTTATATGCTTAGGCGGTATGATTCACTCAACGGAATATCTATTATGTAATGGAAATTTTTTCTTGTACGAGAAACGGAATTTTTATTCATTTCGTATACGGTAGAACAAGCGTAAAAAACTTGAATTTAAAAAAGCCAGTATGCCGAAATTATTTTTCACTCTCAACATTACCGTTTTACCAGCGGTATACCACCTACTTCATGTAAGTGCGTTTATTGATGGCGGCATTAGAAATGCGCGAGATCGAATGGGAAAATACCTACTATGTCAAAGCCGACACATTTTCGTAACCGCTGTACACACGCGACAATGGACTCGCGTTCCTAAAAGCATTTTGTAAAGAGAGAAAACGTCGTAAAAAACGCCGAGAGAAAAGCCTCGCAAATCGAGTCGCAATTTTCAATTTACTTTTAATGTTCCTCCATTAGCCGGTAAATCGAAATTTACGATAAGCCAATATTTGAACGTGGGGCGCTTTTACAAAGGAGCGTATAGATTAGAAAGGGCGGATACACAAATCACGAGTAATAAACTTGCGATATATTACGTTTACAATAAGACATAGTAACGTATAAAATCTTTTAAAATATAACTACCGGATGATTCTTAAATTAAAAATTCTTGATACCATTTTCCGAGAAAAAATGATTTTAAGTTGAAAATTGTCTTTTTATAAAGACGCGTAGCAAACAATGTCATTCGTCTCTACATCTTTTTTTTCTTTAACATCATTAAAACCTACGCCGGACGCGAGTCGTAACCGAAGCCGCGAAAGTTTCGACATGTGTAATTTAATTACCCTCCTCCTACCTACGGTAAACCACCGGCTCGCGCACTCTCGATAAGTTTAAAGGTAAACTCGAGCGACTGGATTTTTGCGTAAAGTATCGGGAGTAGAAGAAGAATTCGTCGCACAAGCTTAGTTTTAGCAAACGAGCTATGTAATTGAATTATGCAAACTTTCGTGAACGGGAATGAAGAAAATGTACGAGGAATGTTTGTTCGTTGTCAAGGGCTATCAATTTTCAAAATTCTCGAAGTAACTTTAAATGAATTTCGTAAATGGATGAATAATTGCATCACGAACTAAAGCGATTAGTCACTTCAGTTCGAGTTGGAAGTCTAATCATAGGATGAATAATCATTCAAAATAGATAATGTAGTAATATCCATGCAGGATCAACTTTGAAATCAACTAAAAATAAAAAAAGAAATTCAATTTAAAACTTCGACGTACATAGTTATAATGTGATATCACTCCTACAAATGGAATTTCACTTTCTAAATGACGACTGCATGACATGGAAAACAATTTAATGTACTAAAGCCAGTTTCTAACGGCATTCTTAATTCCCAAGATAAGATCTTAAATTAAATGATTATACTTTCAAAACTATTTAAGTTTGAACAAGCTATTTTAACGAGATGGCTTTTCTCGATATAAAACATTTTACGTACGTCAATAAAATTTTCATTACTACAGAAGGATATTTTATATTCACGATAAAATCAGAATGATTATAGTTTTTACTGTAGGTTATTGCATAGAAAAATTTTTTTATGATAAAAAGAATTGTCAACAAATTGCGTTTGCATTCTGTTTAATGAAAATTTGCAAATGTCGATAAATGTTTATAGTTGTAGGAAAAGTTAAAATCGATGCTTCTAAGTAAGCAAAAAATCACGACCTTTCGAAAACTTCTAATCCTGCTTAATAATACCACCGTGGGATTACACCTGCACTGATACAACGCTTTAAACTTTGAAAACTTTATAACGCTGTTGTTTTGTCAAGGAAAAAGTATGTTTCTATAATGCTTAGTAATAAAACATGATTTAACTCCTCAAACTTCTGACTTAATAAGAATTAACTATCCTAAGTTTTAGAAAGTCTTACTGAAAGTACTAAAGTTTAAGCGTCGTAAGATTAAACTTGCACTGAGGTAATTTCGAAAACACCTTTGTTGAAGGAAATTATGCTAAACTTCATTATGCTTTTAAAACAATTTAAATAAGAACTTAAATACATTTTGTAATTTGATAATCGCAGATATTGTTCATATTTATTTATTACTTTTATAATAATGACTAATTTACATTAATTATATAATACTATGTATATAATCTATAAAGTCAAGTAGTTTAGTTTTATTGCTTTATTAATAATGAAATATTTTTATAAATTCAAAAAAGCCGAACATTGGTTTACATTTTGATCATTCGTTAGAAATAGAACGAAACTGCTTTTTAAATCCACGTATAATTTAAAACACAATCGTAAAGAAGCATATCTGTAAACTTTTTCAATAAAAATGTAAATTCCCACTCGCCCTCCGCGGAGGCATTGCGTGAAAAAAAAAGAGTCTCGGAGTATAAAAATACATCCCGACAGACTAAAATACCGAGAAATCCTCGAAAAAAGAGCTCTGAAAGAGCCCGTAAAACCTCATAAACTAAATACCAAAGCCTCAAATTTAAGTCTCGCATCGACCGCCGGACAGAAAAAAAACGAGAAACATAAAAAGAGGATAAAAAGGGAAATAGATCCGTAACTATGAGATGAAGGGAATGTCAAGTTTTCTAATGGGTGTAGAAGTTCCAAGATAATTGTTAGTAACAACTTTCCGACGTATTGCAAAGTTTTAGAATTAGTAATGAACAATTCTAATTTCCATTAAATGTTAATTATTTTGCATTATTAATGTTCATGAACTTAAATAAACGAAGAGATCGCGTGTTTAAACTTGGAAATTACAAATTTTTAACTTATTAAATTTTAGTTATCTGATTTCAAAGCCAGCATAAAATCTAATTTGAAATATCGGATAGAATATTAATTACTAACGTTTCTTTACGATTCTAATTTCGTTCCGTCAGTAATTCAGAGAACTAATATCCCACTACTAAAACTTTAATCGAATATTTCATTCATCAAATACTCTCTGTCCAAATTAACCACTAAATTGTTCGCTGGAAAAACTGAAAAAATCGAAATTGCGTGAGTTACACTAATCAAGAAAAAAAAATCCAATAGCCCTTCGCCCACGCAAACCCAAAAACTCGAGGCATCAGCGGTACTCTTTGAAAAACCGGCCGCCACGCTACATTCCACATTATACCCAGAGTTTTCGGGAATTTTCCACTGTCGCGCTCGCGCCGCCAGCAGACGAACCCGCATCGCCTCCGCTCGTACCCGCAAGATGGCGGCAGGCTGTACGTCCCAGCGCGCGCTCGAGAGTCCAGTCACCCCCTCGCCAGCGCGCCGCGCGTAATGTATATACACCTATATAGCTCCTACACACGCAGCGCGAAAATCGGGCAGCAGCACGCGGAAAACACGTTTTCCCCCGTCGGACTGTTCTAACCTCAACGCCGCCCCGGCGTTGTTTATCATCCTTGAAATACTACTTGTCGTCGTCTGTCGCAAAGTGCACGTACATAGGTGAATAGGTGCACAAGGCTCCAGGTACCTGTATAATGCGAGGATAGTGTTTGTTTGGACTTACCGGCGCGGCGAGACGGTCGGTGAGAACGAAATCCAGCTTAACGCAATTTGTCCACACGGTGCATGCGAAGAAAAACTTTGCGAGCGAGCTATGCTATGCTGTGCTAGCACCCGCTGCCTGAGGCCGCCTCTCCTGCACAAGGCGAATGTCTCGGCGCAGCTGCTCCTGCACGGAGAGAGAGAGAGAGAGAGAGAGAGGGGATCCACACTCTACGCGTGGCTATCACGACGATGCCACGCCGCCGCTCCGTGCACTCAACGAACAATCACAGTTTTGCCTTGTATATAATCTCGTGCTTGTATACATACACAGCACCAGTATGTAAAACGATATCAGATATATCAGGCAACGAATTTCACAAATACAATATTTTAAACACAGATTCTTTCTTTTTATTTCTTTTTTATGTTATTCACACGCGCGCAGTCCACGTCTTCTCCTGCTCCGAAACGAAGAACTAGTATGTAGGTAAAAGTATACCTACTTCTAGCTCCTAGAAAGACACCTTCACTTGGAAAGAAAAAACCAAACCGAATTACTAAACTGCCCCGTCGGCCCGTGCGAACGCGCGGTTCTACCTACGATCGAAAGAATAGGTAATCAATTGCGTTTGCTGGGCGAGCGCGCGCGCGGTCGTGTGTCAACTCTCTGCTGTTGCTGTTGCTGCTTCTGGTGGCTGGCTGCACGGCCGACCGGGAACGCAAGCGGCAAGAGGAGAGCGAGAGAGTGAGACAGGCAGACAGACAGACAGAGAGATCGAAGAACCCAGACGGAACGAAACGCGCACCAGCGGCGCTCGACGCGGAATGAGCGAGGCATGGCCGCCGTGGATCGGCAGCGGTGGTGGGGAGGGGGGGGGGAGAATAGGTTCTGGTGTGTGGCGCGCGCGCGCTTGCTCTACGCCCGGAGTGGGGGGAGATAGAGAGAGAGGTGGGGGTGGGTGCGCGGGGGTGGGGACGAAGAGAGAGAAATTATATTGGGGGGTGGGCCGGTGAACGGGGGGAGGTGGGGGTGGATAGAAAAAGAGAGCGAGAGAGAGAGAGTGACTCTATAACAGCCTGTCGAGAGCAGGGACTTTGCTTGTCACAAAGAGCCCCGTTTTCCACTTCGTTCTGTATGTAAGGCTATGTGTGTATGTGTGCATTTCGATCGTAAATATACATCATATATAATATGTATGTATGAGATGGGAGGGAGGAACAAATACGCGGGCCGTTTTCGTTGGCTAACGATGTAATTTTCTGATTTATGGAAAAGCCGAGTGTGTGTGTATGTGTATGTGTTGTAAGTGTGTCTGTGTATAACGTGTTTCTGTATGGCTGCGCGCTTATGAGGTTAAAAGTTTGACCGTATAGCTGTTGCTTGGCTGCTCTCCTTTTTGTCTTCGTTGTTCGAGGCCTTTTTCTTTTCGAGCTTTGCTTTGTGCGCGCGTTATGAAATGTGAAATTAGAGCTGAAAAGTAGCTGGCCTGTCGTAATACCGACTGCGATTGTAATTGCAGGATAGATTTATGTCAGGTTCTTTTTCAGCTTCTAATTATGGGAATCACTATATGGTGTGGCAAAATTGTTGCACGCCGTCTAGATATTATTGCATATAAATTCGATCAACGTCTTTTCAGCAATATAATTACTGCCTTGGTGCAGATACCTATGTAATTTAGATTGTAATAAAAGTTTCATTTTAATATTTTGTTCCAATAAAATATAGCAGTAATTGCGGATTTTGATGTAATTGCCTGTCAGATTTAATGTTCGTTCAATCAAGTGCAACGAGGCATTACTTCAACATTATTTGGTTTTTGCAAGTTCACATGAATCATGTAAATTCTTTATAAACGAATCGTTCCAATAATTTAATGTTCTAGCAAGTTCTTCAAGCGATTTACATTAAAATACTCCAATAATTGTTGTAAATTCTTAATTCTTCTATTAATGAATTATCCATAATAAGGTCAAAATGACAGGGTACAGTAAAAATATAGATAAGTTTTAAATCTATTACGAAAGAACTGAGAATGTCAATGTCAGCTCGATTGTAGCTAGCCTTCGATTCGGAAATACTTCAACAAGGCCAATATCCTAAAAGGCAATCGATTGTTTTCATAAAAATTCTAGTTAATGTCGAGGCGATGCCATTTTGTTTATTTCATTGCTTCCCGAAGTACAAGAACTACTTGTTATATTTGTTATACCTTATACAGTATTATTATTTATATTTGAGTCGTTCTGTAGAAAAACCACCTAAGTAATGAACTTCAGTTTTGCACAAAAAGATAAATTAAACATTTATTATAAAATTATAAACATTACTTAAATTCTGTATTTATTCTTGAACATTGTTACATATTAGGTGGCATATTATCTTTATAAATAATATACTTACAGCTATAAACTCGAACATACACATTTTGTAATCATAATTATTTTAAGTCGTAACGTGTATAAAAATCAACGTCTAAATAATATTAAAATTATAATTGAAAATTGTACATTTAAATTATATTATTAAAGAAGATTATCAAAGGAAATTAATATTAATACTTTACAACTTAATAAAGTACTGGGTTCTTATTTTTAATATTGCGTACAGCGCAGCCAAAACCGACGACCGACCCGTGTAAAAGTATATCTATATATACCATAAATGTGTAGTGCCGGGCGTCGCTTTTGGCTACACGGATTGCGTATTACAAAGAGAAGAATTCTAGTGTTCTTCGATTACAAGAAATAGGAGCTATAAATATAAATACGTTCAAAAGCAATTATCACTATTACAAATACTGTTATTTTTCCTCCATTTTCTTGAAACAAATTATAACTTATCTTACTGTTAGAATTTTCTTCTTTTCTATAATTGTTGTTACATTATATAATTAAATGAAATATTCTAAACGCTTGTTAAAATCTCTAAAAGATTAAAGTTAACCTATAACTCAACAATTTAGATATGCAGTTTTTCTGATACACTTTTAAAATCATGTTTTCAGCGAACTACTTTTAGAATGATTATTTGATTATTTGATTTTTCTCATAAATCTAAATAAAGATCATGCTTTGTAATAATTTTAAGTTTATAAACAAAATTAAGAAAACCAATTTAAATTTTGTAATTAAAGAAATATTCTCTTAAAGAAGAGAAAAAGTATAATAATAAGCATTTATATAATGAGACCGTCGATAATTAGGACATTCACCTCGGATCAAAAATGTAAATTAACTCGAACTTATTCAAATAGAAACGGATAAAGGTAAAGTAAAGACATAAATCAACCTGAAAGTTGATTTTATTTGAAGAATGAAAAAAAGGAAAGAACGATAAAAGAAGGTAGCTAAGAAAAAATAGTGGTATAACTTGAAAAAATACAAGGAGATAGAGATGGTGAGAGCCATAAGGAGAGAATAAGTAAATATAGACCGAGAAGCCAAGATACTTATTTATCTCGAGCAGTCAGCAGATAACATGTTATTGGGAGTGCTGATATACAGAAGTTTGAAATTGATTAAAGAGTGAATAAAATTTATCATTTCTTTCTTATTTTTGCCTCTCCTTCTTTCCCTAGATATAAGAAAATTGATCGTTCGACGTCTTGAAAATACTCAGAACGTCATTCCGTTCGCTCCAATTTTGAAGAACAGATATAATAGCTTGAAACTTGGAGAGTAAAGAAAGATATGCATTTTCATGTAGCGTATACCCCATAGCTACACCCAAGCGTCCAATGAGACGAGGAGAAGGCAAGAGAGTTCGGAAGGTTAAGTGAAACCAAATAAGGTGCTCGTGCCTAAGTAGCCTTGGGTTAGAGCATTAAAATAAGTTAATTGATCAATTACGATGGGTTTACTTATAATTTTTTTTTTCGTTTAAAAATTGTGTGTATAATACATTTTTTTCTTCGGCTAATTGGCCTCGTGTTATGACGTCGTTGTTTTAAGCGCATGTATTTAAAAGAATTATATGTATAGACTTGGCATGTATGTGTGAGTAAATATACAAAAGAAACGGGGTAATTAAAAGTATAATATCCATATTAATTAGAAGTGCACTTCCATAATGAAAAATAAAAGAAAATTAAATTTTATATGAACATTAAAAGATGTGAAAAGCAAACTGTTATTTTATTTTGTATGAAATTAATTTTAATTCTCTTTTGTTTTTATAATTTAATACTAAATACAATGCAATGTACATAATCCAGCTTCATTGTAGTACAACGCCGTTGTTACATAAAATCACAACGAATAATTTGAATGTACTGTAATGAAGTGATTGTCGCGAAAATTTGAATTTATAATAAATTGCGTAACGTTTCTGTTGTTATTAATATAAAGCTATTCGAAATTTCATTCAGAAAATGTATTACGTAATGCCGGGGGAACGAAATTATAAACATGAAATAGAAATCCGTAGTGTGCATCAAAGCAAATTAATATGCCAGAGTGGTTATTTTGTGCTTGTGCAGATAATAAAGTTATTATGAATTTTAAAAAATAATAATTTTATAATCTGTTTTGTTTGAACCTTGTATAAAAAACTTTAAATTATAGTTATATAATATGTTTTTGCCTTTTTTAAATGCAGCACAATATCGACGATCGCGAAAACTAATATTAATTTAAAAAATTGTCGGTGAATTGGGATCGCTAGATTTATATCTTGTTCATTTCTATCTTAAAAATTTATTTTGACAATAACATCAATATCGCATGCAATTTCTTTACGAGAGTTTCACGTTAGACTTTATTTCGCGTACAGTCGGGTGCATTTAAAGAAGGCAGTTCGTTTTTAGAGAAAGAGGCAGGAAGAAAACCCTTTATAGGGGAATAAAAATACATATTTCTTCAAAAGCTCGCGAATGCACACAGGTTCACATTTAGCTATACACGTACAGGGTGAGGAGGAGAAGGAGGAGGACCGTCTTTATCGAGCGACTGTAACAGCCCCTGTAAGGAAGAACTCAGACATTCCGAGAATCGAATTGCAACATACTTATACACGCGTGCATCCAACTCCGGGTACGTGTGTGTACATAACCCTGTGCACGTGTACACAGTCACGAGCAAACGCCGGTGAGATTAAATACACAGTTAGACTGCAGACGCACACTCTCACATACCTGCACACAAAGCGCACACAATATTACAATTACCCGACACATACACTTGCATAAGGCAAACTGCGATGTAAGAAAGTGGAAGAGGAAGAGTAACTGACTGCGAGGGGGGTGGGGAGATGGCAAAAGTGAGCGAGATAGTTCGGAAGAGGATCTATATGTGATATATACAAGAGTTAGAAAGAGAACAGGAGAGAGAACATAATGAGAAAGTTTAAGAGAGACAGAGTATTTGTACGCGCGCGTATACTTATAGAATAGAGCTGAAGAGCATGTACAGGGGAAGAGGTAAGAGCGCGGCGAGTAGGAGTGGGGAGGAAGCCGGCTAGGGGAGGAAGAGCCCGCGCGATGGAGGGGCGAGGAGGGTGGGAGAGAGGGACGGGGTCGGGGGGGGGGAGAGTCTCGCGTTATTACGTTTCTATGGAGATATCGCGGAGGGGCTTTAATTTCAGAAGTATTCAAATTTATTTAAATCCAATTTCCTGCAGAGTTCCATACTAAATCCGTTGTCTAGTCTTGGCCTGTTTCCTCTCTTCTGTACCTCGTACTCTTCCCTCTCTCTCTCTCTCTCTCTCTCTCTCTCTCTCTCTCTCTCGCATTATGTATATACATATACACGCATATAATAAATGTATGTATACATATATATGTCAATCCTTTTCTTGCTCGCTCTTCTTCTCTATCGCTCCGACGTTGTACACTTCGAAAGGTGCACTTTGTACATGCACAATGTACACACACATTATACACGTATACCTGCTGTTTTCTCTCGTTCTCTTTTCACTTCTCCGTGAGTTTATCAAGTTTCTGTTTAATATATACGTGTGTATGTACCTATATATTTATGTATATTAAACAGTGTGCGTGCGTCGCCCGCGCGAGTGACTGTACAATGAGTTTGATCGTTTTTATCTTCTCTTTCTCTCCTTTTCTCTTCTTCTTTTTTGCCTTCGTTTTTCTATTGTTTTACTGTACTCGCTTTATTTTGTAGCTGTGGGCTCAACAAAACGATGTAAAAGGGTAAAATGGGAGAGAGGGGGAGAAAAAGGAATTACACAATGCAATATTGTGCATGTCTCGGATGAATAATTTCGAAGTATCGCGTCATTTTCTTTTCTTTTTCATTTCTCTCTCTCTCTCTCCCTCTCTCGCTCTCTCTCTCTTTCTTCGTTTCATGAATACTTTTTAATGGTCGTGATTGTAATCAATTACCAGAGAAACGGATTACGAAATAAACCAAAACTCTGCTGGTTCGGCTGCTTTTGCCTCGTTGGCGTTTTATTTCGAACTGTGTATACACTATTTCTGGGTTATACAGTTCAGAATTGAACAAGAAATGAGATGGTATTTTCTTCAATTTATATTCCGGTAAATTGCGTGTCTTCATTTTACTGCGAAATTGTTTTTCTTTCATTAATGTTATCTTGAAATTATATAAACGTCCGTTTTCTATAAATTATATTTATGCTAACTCATTTAAAAATTAATTATAACTATGTTGCAAAATAAATTTTATTCAAATATACTTTAATTTTTCTTTGATGTTTGGAAAACTTACGCAAGAGTTTTTGAACGATTTATGCTGACAAGAATAAAATATACTTTTTATAAAATAAATTCGCTTTAAATTTAAGGAGGACGATGTTAAATTTCCGTTTGTTACGAAAGGACTTAATTATTCCTGCAAATAAAAATTCTTTCTTTTTTTCCAACATGTAATTGCATCGGAAAAAATGTACAAAATGATGATGAACGCTTTCAGACCTTAAGCGTAAGAGAGATTAAATCTTTTCCACCCTTTAAAGAATTTTTCTGTTAAATTGTCTAGAAAATTACTTTTTATATCGGTACGTCATAACTTTACATGTAAACTACATATTTATGATGTTGTTAAAAGCAATTTTTGCGATCTATTTTATTTTCTGAAAGATTTACGAATAGATTCCACGAAAAGTTTGAAAAACTACACGTTTTATCAGCATGAATAAAGAAGAAGGATTACGGAAATCCTGATAAAAAATTGTGTGATGAATCACTTTAAACTTCCGCAGTTATGTTATAGCAGTATAATTTTATTGTCCATAAATTTTTCATTATTCTGAAATGTTTTTTATCTCATAGAATTATTGTAATAAATTTGTAATCCTATATGTTTATTACTATTTACTTTGAGTTGATCATATAACTTACTCTACTTGACTTGTAAAACAATTTTTCAGTTCGAATGTTCAATTTCCATGTTTGAACTTATATACTCTGTTTTCTATAAATACTCGCTACTTCTAAATATCATTACAAATAATTTAATAATTAAAATAATGATAAGTTTACTGGGAAATAATAATTGTGTACAAAAAATAATAAAAATTAAAACGTAGATAAACCGTTATAGAAAATATAATGATCAAAAATATATTGATCTTTTCGCAGGTGTCTAATAAATTAGATTATGATTATTCATTAACACTGATTATTTTATCTTCAGAGCATATTTACGATGAGTGGGGTCGATTTACGAATACATGCACAGATTTCGCTTATCATATCGAACATAATTTTAATATAAGACACGATTTTTTATCAATACACATACATCAGAATATTGTTTACAATTTTTAACTATCTAGTCTGGAACAAGAAACTCAAAAAAATAGTAAAAGAATACAACACTTGGCGATAAAGAAATAATAAATGTGAAATCATAAAATGAAATTGATTTATCGCTACAAATAGGACAAAAAAAAGAAAATCAATACATCGAGTTGAAGTACTTTTCTTATGATATGAAATTGAAAATTCTTTTCTGAAAAATAGCAAAATACATCAAAAATATAAATATGTTAGGATTTGACGAACCATTGATCTTTTTCTTTAATTATCTATTAATACAAAATGAAGTAATCTAAAAGTTAAAAAAATTATCTTACATATACTTGTAAGATATCTATTACTTGTAACAAAATTCATTTGAGTTAACAGAAAGTTTTTTATGAATGCCGATTTAGTAAATTTCTTTTAAAGTTACGAACAAAGTAATATATTTTCGCATTCATATCTGGTAAGAAGCTTTTGCTTTGAAAAAAATTCAATTAAACAAACTATCAAACATTTTTATGGTTCATTTTTGAAATTTGTACTAGAAATTCTCAGAAAGAATCAACATATGTATGATGTGTTGATGCTTATATTTATATTATTAAATTAAATAATTATTTATTTTTACGTTTCATATCGTGTGTATTGTGGTAATACTTTTCATATTATATGATTATTCTAATATACTTACTAGTCGTATGTGATTGCTAAACAATATACGTTTTAACATTATATTGTAGGGGACTCACTGCAATAAAATTAGGTATGATCACGAATTATCATGCTATGAGCACCTACATTATAAAAAGCATGTTTTTGATTTAAAATCAATTTAAATAATCTAGCCACTTTATATAGTCAAGGTTCATAACATTTTGACTTGGACTGCTATTTAGAATACTACACCCATAGAAAAGAAATCACTCAGTATAATTTTATATGGGCAACTGAAATGGAGTATGACGTAATCCATAATTAACTGAGTTTTTTTTACAATGCAAAATTCAAAGTCAATATTTAGGGGGTCTGAATGTCAATAGAGAATTAAAATATCCCATGTTAAGTTTTACCGACCATGAAACAAGTAGTTGGGAATAATTACAAAAATACTCCATACTTAAACATAATCCAAACTCAGTTGCTCTTTATTGAGTAATAATAGACCTTTGTACGAAATTTTTAACGTAAAAACAACAGCACCGTAAAAAGTTATTGCAATAAAATGTTGACAAAATTCAACGAATTCAATGAAATGTTTGCACTCGAATATCAAATATTCAATATTTGCTTTTATAAGCCGTACCAGGGCTATACAAATGTATTTTTAGCAAATCTTTGTCTCTTTTTCATTTCTGATGTACTTATCTCCAGATTTTATGTATACTCGCTTGCGCTCTGAACTGCTAATGGAACTACAAATTTGTATAAATTAAAATTTTTAATTTCTGACCAATAAAAAGAGCACGTACGTTTTGGATATATATATATATATATATATATATATATATATATATATATATATATATATATATATATATATATATATATATATATATATATATATATATATATATATATATATATATATCTTAATAGATTACGTTTTATTGTTTAGAAATAAAAATTTGAATCTACAAAGCTGGCATTCTAACAGCTCAGAGCGTATAAGTGAGTGTACACAGCTTAGATCTCACCTTCTTTAATCGTCACATATAACTATAAGTAGCAACTTATTCAAGGCTAGGTAATAAAAAACGCAATAAGAACAATTTTATTTTAAGAATCTTGAATGTGTAAAAATAAATGCCAAAAACCCTTGTTGAAATATGAGAGTACCCTTAAAATTGGTATAAAAAATCTTAAGCATGCCGTTAGCAAACTCATTATCAAGTAAAAAGTGCAAATCTTCTAGCACAAGCCGCGAAATTTGAGGCATCATCTATGCATTCCTCCGGCCACCGCGTCGAAGCGGCGCCGTATCGACAGCATATGCGCGAATCGGCATAGCTCGAGAGCGCGAGAATTCGCGTATCGCGGAATCAAAAGCTGATTTGGCGATCGCAGCTGTGGCTGCGAGTGGGTGGAGGTGAAAATGCGCGCGCTCACTCCACACTGCCGCTGCACGTATACATATTGCGTTCCTATGATTCTCCGTCTATCTTCCATCCTCCTATCCGGCTGTTATTATCAGTGCAAGATCGCAATCGACTTTTTCAGTAAAAGTAGGTTAGAGCTCGTAAATTTTTCATTCAGCGTTGCTTCTAGCGAAATAGTCATGTAAGCACGTTCAGAAATTGTTTCATAATGCGGGAGAGGGTTGTATTGCGCTAAGTATCTATATATATATTTATATATATTTATAGACACATAGGTACCTGCTCGTTTTGGCGAGGGATTAAATTTTATCTGCCGGAAAATTAACTCTCGAAACTTCCTAATTACGCACTTTAATTTTATCTCGTGCCACGGCGGTGAGTAGAGAACTCGCGGACGTTCATCCCCCCCCCCGTCTTTTTTTTCATTAATTAAAGCGAAGAAAAAAGAGAACGGCTGAGACGAAAATTACCAATTATGTCCGAGGTAATAAAGTGATATAAGATTTTTGTTTTGTTTTTTGATTGTTTAAAGTAAATTAAATTTTATCTTGATGGATATAGCTTTTAGTAAAAAAATATAATGTTCGATACAGTAATGCTATTTCGCTTTTAATAATTTATTATAATGAAGATAAATTAACTTTACTCGTGTTAGCTGATATGTACACGAAATCAAATTTTACGTAAAGATAAAATTCTAAAAATAATATAATTTCAAAAATAGAGCACGAACTCGATAAAAGTTGAGTATTTTAAATTATTATCCTTGCTACATTCAACGAGTTAATAAAACTTTCATGTAGAGAGCATAATACTCCGATGAAAAGCTCTTGAGAATTCAATTTTAAAAATCCTCTTGCGCGCAGAAGTTTTTCTTCGAAGAACATCGAAACGTATATAGTGGCCATATGGCCAAAAGCTGGCTAAAGTTATATGAAACGGGCTTTTTACTTTGGCAGTTCTCGTATATTTTAAGATAGCTCTTAGCTACATATTCCTTATTTTAATGAAAATCTTGACCAAAATGATTATTTAAATTTTAGTTTTAACTTCAACTATATATATCTTTCCAATCATATTAAAGCTTGTTTGCATTATAAGAAGAATAGATAATTATAAATTTCATATTTATGTTCAAAGAAAAAAAAAATTAAAGGAAGGATGCTAAAACATAGCAAGATTTTAATCCACATAGAGGAAGTAAGTGTATCGTAGTTTCTCACTAAATTTATCTGGTAAAATTACAGATTGTAGAGTGTGTCATGTAGATTATGGAAACAATTTTTAATTGTTATATAACCGTTAAATAACTTTCTACAGTATGAAAATCTGCATTAAATTGCGATCCAAGCACTGCAAAGATTGTAATAATTTACGCTATATAATTTAATCCTTAATTTTCTTTTTATTTTGCCTTGATGCAAAAGGAAAACTGTAAAATTTAATTTTTATGGAGTTAAAAATACAAATAAATCATGAAGATTTTACATTCCATCAGGATAAAAATCCGCAGTTTCTTAAGGTTAGAGAACATCTGAGGGTGTCAATCAACTTTTCACTTTCTTGAAAAAAGCTACTCCTTGAAACTCACTTCAAACGTTAGAAAGCTCCAAATTGTCTTTTAAAGCAGCACATCATTTTTGGACTTAAAAATGCTCCTTGTGCAAATGCGCGCGGAGAAATAATTTAAACCTTCGCAGGATTATTGTTTTTTCATTATAAACATATTGCCATGTTTCATATAACCCCATATACAAATTTTACTCACATAAATCAAAAAGTAATACATAATTATATTTCATAAGAACGTCTGGAGAATGTGTATACAAGGGTTATATGAAAAATCGCTCTGATAATATGTTTATCATGTAAAGAATAATCCTGTGAAGTTTTAAATTATTATTTAAGGCCAAAAATGAAGTGCTGAGAAAAACGACTTTAAAGATTGCAAATTGCATATAAGCCAATGTAATTAAATACTATAAAAATACGCAAAAAAAACTTATGTGCTGCTTTAAAAGACAATTTGGAACTTTCTAACGTTTCAAGAAAAAGAAAAGTTCATTTTTTAACCCCTTCAGTGTACTCTAGCCTTAACATTCTTCTTTGTAAGTAGATTGCATATTGTTGTGAATCATAACAAATATTTTTCCTTCAGTATCATTATTTTTAAACATTACTAATTTAAACTTGACAATTAATATAAACTGTAAAATATATTTATATAAATATAAAATATAAATAGGGTAGAGGCCCTAGTAATTGACCATCTAAGGAAAAACTTGTATTCAAGCTATTGCAAAAAATTCAGAAACATCTTTGTTTATAAATTACCGGTTCTATTACACTTTAAATGTATTATAGTTTTTGATAAAATGTTTATTTTTGCTTAAAATATTTACAGGATTATTATAATATGTGTTTTAATAAAATATGACGAAAGTGTAATAGTAGTCGGCCACCGAACTCTAGTACTCGATCGCTTGATCGCTGGTAGTCGACCAGGACAATTTAAGGCAATACATCGCGCTTTAAAAATGTTGTTTATTCTTTTTAATAGTTCTATGATTTAAATTTAGCTATAGACGATTGAATAAATATTAACTGAATTAAATTAAATATTAATTAATCGTAATGATCATTACAATTAAAAGTGGCTTTGGACATGGGTTATTGACCAAGTCCGACCGACAACTAAAATTCGTCAAAAATAAGAAAAATTCTAGTAGTTGGCCACCTGTAAGCTCATATCGACGAAGATATATCGAAAAAAATTATTATCTAATGGTTCTTAAACTGTTTTAAAGTCAGAAATAAATGTTTAAATGGCATAGATCATTAATAACTTATTAATCTAGCGATATTTTGTCTATGGGTTTATTTTTTAAAAGAAAATAGCTAAAGTGTCCGACTACTGGGGGGTGGCCGACTACTAGTGTCTCTATCCTATATATTTATATAAATATAAATATAAATATAAATATAAACTATAGTTTATATTGGTTTATATGTATCGAGATAATTAACAAAACACTAAAATTACTGTCCGGTAGATATTTGGTAATTAAACAAAACAAAACAAATCAAAGCCTATATTCTCCTCCAGACAACATCTTCGCTGAAATAATTTAATATTGTAATTAAAGTTATTATTCCTGCTTAGTAAATAAGTCTTAAGGCGTTGTACAAAACTAAGTTTAACTATTTCACGTAGTTGCTCGAATATTCTTTACGCGGCTGCTACTCTCGAGTGACAGCTTAGACTTTTATTGAAAACGATTGGAACGCGTAATTGGGTTGTTGTATACATTTTTTTCTTCGGTAGTAATTTGGAAGGAGAATTAAAGCCGATTCGTCAATCTGTTTGAATTTTGCAAATACAACTAGATTTGCAAGAGTTATAACTGGCGAATGTTTTTTTATGACGTCATAATTCATGAAACTTCTAACATTCCGCCACTAATAGATATCGTCACGAATATTTTTGAATACATATTCGTTCTTTCTTTTGGACATATTATGAAAACTCGAAAAGCTTATAAAAGTATTATGCTACAATCTAAGAATATCCTATTCTATAAAACGGAGTTCATGTTATCTTCTACCGTTTAAAATGCTGTTTAATTGGTCGCAACATTTGAAGGCAAAAGTAACATTTAGCAATATTATACACAATTCATTAAAGAACCCGCAATTACAATGATATGCACTTTCTATGTAATTTAGAAGCTCGACAGATGACATAATGCTTACTACTAATTTCTCACTGTTAGAAACGCTAAATTTAATATTAGTCGAGCTCCACACATGCAGCAGACAGACAATCAGAACACTTACCAAATTATTAGTTTACGCATCCCTTGTACTAAAAAAATTAGTATCAAATTATACGCTTATATTATACGCTTTATCAAAAAAGGGGTCCGTTAACCTATTTATAGTCAAAATCGAGGTTGAAATTCAGTTAATCTTACTAAACACTTCTCTCGAGTGCTCAATGTCAGATTCGCACAGATCAAGCACCTGACTCTTCGAGGATATTGTTGCAATCAGCCCGATGCCCCATAAACGCCCAAACGCACTCCCCGCCGCGAGAATCACGAGGCGAGGCGAGGGTATATATCACGCTCGCGAAAAGTTATACTTTTTCTCCCTCTTCTCTCACTATACACTCAATGGCTCGAGTTGTGACAGTCGACGTGGAGATGATGCAGAGCTGGGGCCCCTCCAGCTCCGTCTGCTACCGATGAATGAACTCGTTCGCGCGTCGCGACGAAAACAAACGCTTCCTTTCGCACGCGGCAAGAGCCTGCTGTTTATGCGCTCTCAGCTCTCTCTCTCTCTCTCTCTCTCTCTCTCTCTCTCTCTCTCTCTCTCTCACACACAAACTCTACCTCTCACACAGCCTTTCTCTGGCGGTGTATCTCGATTTGGACTCTAAAGTATAAATCAGCACCTTCGCGTGAGATTCTTTTTTATTTCAGTTATACTTTTTTAGCAACTGAATCGAACGGTGGGATACTTAAAATCTTTTTGAAAATATAATATGTTTGTATTGTTGAACAATTAAAAATTCGATCATTGTAAAAAATTCTATATATGGGTGTTTTGGGCCACTGATAACGAATTTGATGTCTAAGTTGTGAAATTGAAAATGGCAAAACTAATATAGAGACATAAATTACCGTAGGTTGGTCACATTAGGCCCACCATTTATAATTCTGCAATTTGAACTACGGATTCGTAATCAGCGACCTTAAAAATCCATGTATAGCATTATTTAGATAAAAAATCAAATGTATAACTAAAATTGTCCGATTTAAAAACATATTTACTTGAAGACGGCCATATTAAATCAGCCATTTTAAATTTCGTAATTTAAACTGCAGATTGGTAATCAGCGTCTCTAGAAACCCTTGTAAATAAATTTGTACAGTGTTCAAAGCTGAAACTTTGGATCTATCAAATATTTTCGTTAAGGTGATCGATTTACCCCGTTGGTTAACGACGTAACCAAATCGAGCATGATAAAGCGAGGGTTAATGAAAAATAGTACCTTTACTTCATAACATAATGCTGTAAGTTTTTACCATAATAAAATGTCCTAAAAGTAAATAAAAGTAGACGGAAAGAGCTTTAATTTCAGCTTTGTTTCGTACTGAAAATATTAATCCGTTCCAAAGTTATAACTAGCAAAATTCAGTGAATTTTCATACATTATTCATCACTTTCTTTGACAGTCAGTAACTTTGAAAGATATTGGTATTTTTTACTTTTATTTACTTTTGAAGCATTATTTAGCGTAGAAACTTACAAGGTTATTACATTAAGTAGAGGTACCATGTTTCACTAAACAGGTATATGGGGTAGGTACAATGGCTTACATTATGAAACGAACGGTCTATTTGAATAAACTATAAGTAACAAGTATCGGTATCAGAAACAACCTAACAAAGCTTCATCGAAATCTGTTCTACACAGCTTGTGGATTCTCCTTATACATTTAATTTAAGAAAAAGTGAAAGTATTAATCGAGGTGTTAACGTATCTGCAATATGATATATAAGCTAAAAAATGTTCACCACCACTCTATAAGGCATGTCTATGACAAATATGAATGGAAATTTTAATGAAAAGATACTCATCCTATGTATTTTAAAGGGCTTAAAAGTGCGATTTTCCGAAAAAACTTTTTTTAAATACATATTGCACCGTTGCGTAGGTGCTGTTTTCCGAAAACTAATCCGAAGAAAACAATGTTTCGTATCGTATTGAGTTGAATATTTCTCGAATTATTTTGTGAATATAAGGTGTTGTGAAATAAATACTAAGTGTTTATATGTATAGATCAATGACGTTTAATTATGGGACGAGTGAAGATGTTTCTCAAACGTCGCCAAGGTAGAGTTTATTTCTGCTGTTGCAGAATACATTGCATTTTATCGTTAGGTATTTTGAGGAGGAGCATATTTTACAATTTTCACCCTACTGGTTAGTACAGGAGGCCGGTTAAGAAATTGATCGTCTTCAGGACCCATCTCCGGTTCGGGGCAATAAAACGACGCGCAGCGTAGTACCCCTAATAAACGCATTATCGTTCCTGCTTATTCCGCATCGCATGAAAAACGAAAGAATAATCCGGTCATTAACATTCAGGCACGAAACAGCAATTCAGAAAGCGTTCGGATTTTTACTCGGCGACATTCTTATTAGTGTGAACATTCGGCACCCAAAAGCGCGTGTCTCGACAGACTGCAGATGCATGATTTTACAATGTATCCAAGGATTGTATCTGACTTCGCTGTACTCAGAAAAATATGCTTTTATTTCAAGTGGAATTCTTCTTAAATATGCGCCAAAATAAAAATCTACTTATTTCTAGATGATTCCTCTTTGATTGAAAACAATTTATTTAATTCAAAAAGAATCCTCTTGAGTCGAAAAAAGTGACAATTTTGGCTTTGAGAGAAATCATTTTCAATCAAATGGAATACGTTTAAGCGATCAGGATATGTTTTGCATCAAGCTGATTTTCATCTTGGCGCATATTTAAGAAGAATTCCGCTTAATGTAAGAACTTATTTCTCTGAGTTTGTATTTTTGATCTCTATTTTAAAATAAATAAAATATAAGATTCTAATATGTAAATGATAAATCTGTATTAAGATCGATCTTTTTATAGTTATATATATGTTACAGTAGTTGAATATATGTTACATATCGACGGCTGAGCGGAAGAAGCTGTTAACTCGGCACAGGCTCGAAGAAGAGGTTAACTCGGATCGTGCTCCAAGAGTGTTAACTCAGATATCGCGTAAAGAACGACTTCTTCAGACAATTATTTCTCGATTTACATGAAGTATTGGTAACTCTAAGAAAATAGAAAATTACATTTTTTGTGGTAATATTTGTTCTCATATTTTTTTAGAATTACCAAAACACAATGTAAAGCGAGGAATAATTGGCTAAAGAAGCCGTCCTTCACACAATATCTGAGTTGACATACTCTTGGAGCAAGCTCCGAGTTAACCTCTTCTTCGAGCGCGCGCTGAGTTAACAGCTTCTTCCGCTCAGTCGTCGATAAGTATACTCATAGCCATATAAGACACAATTTTATGCGATTATTTAGTATCAATAAGAATTTAAGATAAAATATCGAATATTAATAAATATAATAGAAAACGTAAAGGTAAACGAATATGCGAAATGCATGCGAGCGTATACCATACTCCCTCCCCCTTAAGAGAGTAGCAATTAATGAAATTAATTTTATATTACAGAGGTTTACTATGATATTTTAGTTGCTTTTTCGTACAATCTTTTTATGGAAACGATGGCGAGTTTTGCTTCCTCATAGAGGAAGCTTTGTGATGGTAAAAAACAAAGTTTCGCTAAAGATATGTTAGAAACATGTTTAGAGATTCCGGGAATCCAAATACACTATTTTTAGTAAATATCTGTATGGATGTGAATTAACGTTACTCTCAATATGCACGGTGAAAATTAATGTTTCGGGGCTCATATATTTTTGGGTTTTTTTTAGGAAGGCGGCTCAAAAATATTTCGTTTTGTTTGTCAATGCGTTTTTTTCACTGTTTTTCGATTTTTGAATTTTAGTTTTTCGGGTTTTTTGATACCTTATAAATAAGATCGTCGATTGAGTAATAATGCATAAAATTACCTATCTTTTCCGACCGAAATTTTGAATTATCTGTCTCCCTTGTTTTGTTATACACGAAATCGTATTTCTTTTCAAATGGTTATATCTGTGAAATATAAGGAAAATTTTTGAAAAAATGAGATGATTAGGAATATGGAGAAGAATATTCTGTAAAACTTTTGAAATTTCATCTTTAACGTTTGAAGAGAAAAAAATCTTTTTGTAAAAAAAGTCGATTTTTAGTCAGCTACGAATACTGAAGTAAATCGGCAGTATTTGATCTGATACTTTCCAAAAGGGTAGCTTTTTACTATCGTTTGAACGCGTTCTTTGCCCAGATCACAACGACCCTTATATTTCAAGGTGTTTGAGGTTATGTATTTTTTGAAAATTTTTTTTGAACGCTTATATCTTGAGAATGGCATGGTAACTTTTTACCAAAAAGGGCTCACTTTTTTCATTTTTTAATAAAGATTCGATATTAAAAAGAAATTTAAAGATTCATCGACTCGTTTTTTCGAAAAACGACTTTTCTATTTTGCGATTTTCTAAAATCTATAATGTAAATTAATTTTGTAAGTTCCGCAGTCAAAAAATCGCAATTGAATATGTATTCTTTTTCAAATATATCATTTAACCTAACAAAAAAAAATTTAAATCAAGTTTATTTCTGTTTCTTCTCTAACTTTTTTAAATTTTGGTCTTAAAGTAATCCTTAGGCATAACAGAAATGATATCTGCAGGAAACCGTGGTCCACAAGCCAGAGAAATTACATACAGAGAAAAAATTGTTGTGATAAGGATTATTATCTATCGTTGTATAATTTTAGTAAAAAAATATCTTTAGACAAACCATCAATGATAAAAAAGCGACCTTTTTGAGCTATTAATTAGAAAGAGATACGACAATTTAAAATTAATTTATTAGAATAAAGAATTTCATTTTGGAACAATTAATTTAGTTTGAAGAAGCTAAGTGCCAATGAATTGGCAGTGGATCTCAAAAAGAAAGCTTTGTAATGATGATAATTTATTTTTTCATAGATTCGATGTATCTCGATGTTTTCGAGGTTCCGGAGTCATAAAAATAGATTTACAATAGTTTTTAAAAAAATGTATGTATGTATGTATAAATTTGTATGTATATATGTATATATATATGAAACCCAAATTTTCGTCCACCGTAACTCGTCAAGGGAAGCGTAACTCGTCATATTACGCGCTGAAATTTTGCAGACATATTACACATGTTTTAACTTAGAACTGATTAGGTTTAGGAGCTGAATGGATAATATTAAACTCGCTTTTTAGCAAAAATATTAATTTTTTTGTTGTTATTTTATATGTTGAACATGTAAAAAATATGTACGTTTTCAGAAAGTTGCCATAATGTCCTGTCGATTGATATATCTTATAATAACTTTAAACTTATTTTCGTGAAATAATGACAAAATATTAGTTTAAAAAAATTGTAAAAATCGAAAAATAGTACATTATGCATCAAGGGAGTAAAGTGGGCAATGTACGCACGAGCGAAGCGAGGTCGGCATTTCACACAGTGCATGCTTGCCTACTGTACTCCAGAGGTGCGTATACCACTTTTCACCACACCCCCGTAAAGAAATGACTGTACGCATCTCAGCAGGCCGTACAGTACCCCATGCTCTGCCTAGAAGTAAAGTGACTTTACTTCTAGGTAGAGCATGGGGTACGCGCGACGCGCTGTTTTACCGCTCGAGACGCAGTCGAGAGCGGAAAAAGGCGCATCGCGCATGCGCAAGTCACTTTATTCCCTAGGCAGTCCATGTGGCACTGTACGGCCTGCTGAGAGGGCGTACAGTCAGCACTTTACGCGCAGTGTGGTGAAAAAATATTTATTATTTTATACGTTGTACTTGTCAACTTGTTAGGTCTCTTTGATCGGCCATAATACAAACATGTTTATTTCTTGCTCTGCATCAAGTTTTTGAAAGTCAAACTGGTCGGATTGAAGTTTTTGTGGCTTTATTGTGTTCTAAATACACATAATTAGGATATGAGTGTAGGGATTTGAAAAACAAAATTATTAGCCATATGCCACATTTTATGATAAGTTTTTTAAAAAATTGAATAATTCAGGCCTAAGCAGGCTATAACTTTGGTCAATAATTTTGTTTATCAAATTCCCACACTCATCCTAATTATATGTATTTTGAACGCAATAAAGGCCCAAAAACTCCAATCCGATCAATTTGACTCTCAAAACCTTGCGGCAGAGCAAGAAATATACACGTTTGTATCATGGCCGAAAAGAAGACCTAATTAAAATCAAAAAAAATTTTTTAAATTTTTTTACGTTTTACTTGATAAACTGTTTAATTTTACCGGAAAAGAATATGTAATATATCATGAAAAATGTATTCTCACCTAAAAATATATAATTGATTTATTTGTAATTTTAAAGTGGTTGGTCCTTTAAAATGATATCATCGAAACCTGGATGTAGTTCTTGAATTTGTATCACGTCACCTTGTATGGCAATTATTTAGAATCATGTTTAGGTAAGCTTTTATAGAGAAACTGGCAGAGTGGTTTTCTATAAGCTTATACTATGTAATATCTGCTTAAAATTCAACCAGTTACATTTATATTAACCAAAGAAAGATGTATTAAAGAGGTATCCTTTTACACATGTTATAAGTTGTAACACAAAAATTTAAATAAAATAAAAATTATAAAAAATTTTAATTTTAGTTTTATAGCAAAAAACCCTTATTCATTCATGTTTGTTTCTAATCACATTTATGATTGAAAACGTTTTCAATGTCTATATGCACACTAAAAGAAGTGAATAAAGATACGTATTATTATATGACCTTGCTATTTATGTCATTTATTAATGACTTCTGCAACATTATTTGCTAAAAAAGAACGTGTGCAATTAAAATAATGCCAGTTTTGATATACATATAAGACAAGCTCTCGCGATATCGTGGAAAAGTGCGCGACCTACATCGTGAATTAAGATTGTTATTTCAACATAAATTTTTATGCTTTTTATGCATCTACGAATTGAAGCTCTATTCATCATCGAATCAAAAGAAAGAAAAAAAGGCAATTCAATTTCATATAGATCGTTACGAGTCGTATACAACATCACGAATATACAACGAGCAAAGCAAATTGAAATTTCTTTTCTCGTTTAAAATATAAACTCGAGGCAAAAATATCAATTCACTAGGAACACGAATGAAAAAGAGAGATAGACTATGAAAAAAAGTAACGAGCCAAACGCTCGTGTGTCTACGTGTTTGTGTATATGTAAACGAGAGAGAAGCAAGTCGTGGAGAGTGAATTCGAGCAATTGACGTCACCCCCAACGTCGCCGTGTTCTCTCTCTCTCTCTCTCTCTCTCTCTGCCTTTTGATATTCCTCGACGAACTTTAATTAAAATTGATTCGATAACGAGGTTATAAACGTATATATATCCACAACTTGAATTTACATTGAGCACAATTATAAAAGTTTCATATCGATGAGATCTACCTTGATTTCTTTGTATCCCCTACCTCCATATCCTTTTTCTCAATCGGAAAGGATGGGAGAGGAGTATTAAGTTTACGCGGTGAAACATTGTATCTTTAATTAAAGCCCTTCGCGGAATTGATAAGGATTTCATCGCAAATGCGCCGCGAACTCGGTGGGGGCTGTTTTCCTTAATTATGTAAAACTAACTTTGCTAGCCAAGAGAGAGCTAGAGAGAGAGAAAAGGAAAGAGGAGTTTATGTGTGCTTTATGCTTCTTTCTGCCTCTTAGTCCTCGTTTCTCTTTTTTTTACTCTATTCCGGGAGAGAGGAAGAGGCGAAGAACAACAACGACGTCAAAGAAAAAGTTAAAATCAATGTTGAAAAAAAGAACTGTGTTGATCTTCGTGAAAAGATAACTCTCGAAGCTCGGAAGAGAAGGGAGGGAAAGTTTTATACTTTTAAAAGGATGAAAGTACGACTCTCAGGCTCTTAGATATATTATTGGAATCGATAAAGAGTGCATTTTCGTAGTATGAACGCATGTATAGATGTATACATTCCAAGTTGTAGTTTTGCGTGTGTGTGTGTGTGTGTGTATGTGTGTGTATGTGTGTGTATGTGTGTGTGTATGTATGTATATATAAGTTCTCGAATCGATAAGGCGGGCGCCCGTAGGGGTTATTTAAGGAAAAGAAAGAGAAACACACAAAATTGCTACAATATTAAACTAAGTATTGGCCCATAAGTGCAGTGAGGGAGATGTATATGTTACTTTCAGAAATATCTGCTTTCTTTCTTTTCCGCAAGCGAGTTTCTTTTTTAATGAGCTTATTCTTTTGAGGAATGGTGTGTGAATTTGTCTTTTTAATAGAGAATTACAGGGAAAATTGGGTCTTTAAGGTAGTTGTCGGGTTTTTGCAAATTTTTAAACTGCACGAACTACTTCATTAGAGTAGTTGAGCGAATCACCTCGAGTCATATTACGGTTCTAAAAATAACAAGCGTCTGAGTACACGTATATGTACAAAGAAAGAAACTTTTGATGATGAAAACGATGATGAAAAACGTTTTAGTCGTTCAGTGCTTGAATACTTACTCGTTAAATTATTATTAACATAATTAAACACATGGCGAAATTAACTAATTGTACAGTCGAATATGACATGATGTTTCTATTAATGTTAGACTAATGTTTAATTTTGATAGTTGACATCTTCAGCATGTACTTACTGAGTGAACGCGTATTTCAGTAAATGTTATATAAAGTAATTTTTACACTCATATGAACAGTATGTGAAAACGAGTGTACTTTTACTTTACAAAAGTATCAAAATGCTTAAAAATCTTTAATTATTATTAATAATAATTTATTAATAGAATTTATTATTTCTTTAAATGTAATAGAACTACATCTATTAAATTGAATAATATAAATACATTAGTATTAAATGTTAAGGAAACAGCGGATAATTGCATTTTCCAATTTAAATATTATATTTAGAACCATTTTAATCGGTACGTCTTTCTGACTTCGTTCCAGTCAATGACCGATAACAGAAAAAAGGTCGAGGCTGGTACATAATTCATGTAGCCTTTTAAAGTTTTTGTAGCACTTGAAATAGCTAAACTTATCAGCTGATTCTTTATCCAGCTTCGGCGGCTCTAAAAATATTCTAATAATCGTATTTCTAAATTTATCACAATACTATATACATCAAGAACACTTTTCTAAAGAAGAAAGATAGTAAAATAATAGAACTTACTGCTAATGGTCGATAAATTAAAGAAATATTATTGAGTATTATCGAGTATCGACCACGTATAAACGAAATAATACAAATATATCTTAAGTTTCACTTCCTGTTATTCGTATTATTAAGCAATTTTTTCAGTAAAGTTACTTACTATCAAATTGAGATGGCTGTGGTTGTTAAGCCGATAGTAGTCCTATAAACGTTTATCTAGTAGGGTGATTATCCTGTATAGCATTTAATAGTCCGATCATTGTTATTTATGTCACACATCCACGTACGAACTTTCTCTTTGCGTTATTTTAGCAATTCCATTGGGAAATTGTTTTTATATTCAAATTATAACTTCGAATTTCTTGCAACCTATTACGTATATAAAATTTTAATAACTATTATGTACAAAATAACATATTATGCTAATTAATTTCTTAATATCGAAGCTATAACACTTTAAATTTTATATACTTTTCATATTAAAATATAAAATGTAATATTATTTTAAAATAACAAACATACTGACATAAGATTCGGTTGCAAACTTTCACTTTATTAATCTGAATTCTAACGTAAATTCTACGAAATTAAAACTATGAATTAAAGAAACAATTTTTGTTGATTAATAAAAGATTTACTATAAATCATACCAAATATTCATATATTTCCGTGTATAGATTTAGAAAGTATTAATGATATTTTATAAATATGCATCATAAATATACAAAGCTTCACGCTCAAATCATTTATCAACAAGTGAAAAGCTACAAGCAACTGATAAACAATGACTCGTTATCGCGGTCTAACTGGGTTAAGACAAAAAATAACGAGCATCGGATGTTAGGTGCAACAAACTATAGAAGATAACGAAAAATCATGACGAAACCAAATTATCATTGTCCATAATATACGTAGTCTATCCTAAATCGCATAAAACGTAAAACATTAATTTTTCAGTATTGTTTCGCGCGAGATGCGAAACAGTGGATCTCAGCTATATACACTACTTAAATGATAAACCGAACTTAAACGCGAATAAGATAAATAATCTTAATTGGGTACAGAGCAAGATCTGGCGATCTTAATTGCGCTACTTGATAAAGCCAATGCAACCGCACACCGTTCTTATTATGCGCTTAGCTCCCGTAATTTTCTCCGCTTTTTCTGTGGAGGTTTAGACTTTTCTTGTGTATACAATTTTTTGTGCTCTACATACGGTGTTACGCAAGTGTATGTAGTGTGTTTTTGCTACTACGAGCGAGGAAGTGACTTTTCTAAGCGCAAAGTAACTTTCATTTATTTAGGAAGACAAGTCTCCCTGGTGATCAAAAACAAGATGAGAATCAATGGCTTCTTAGAGAAACTGTTTATACTAAATGTTGCTTGTATTCTTGAACACTTTTTGTCGGTATATGTTTTAGTTATAGAATATTTAATAATGAAGCTACCTTAATTTTTAAAATATACCGAGATATTATAATAAAGGCCTATAATTATCTGAAAATAAAAGTGTATGAGAACTATTTTTGCGAGTCAGCGATTATATTTACCATGACTTGTGCGCAGTTGAAAACTGGTTTATCGTGGAAAATTGTATAATAAATTATACGTTCTAATCGCTATGGCCTTAATTAAGTTTTATCTGGAATTGAAAGAAGTAATAAACGCTGAATTGCATTTGTTTCTTATTGTTTGAGGTTTTAGATTCTATGTCAATGGATACACAAGCTTCATTTTCACATCCATTGTATATTCCAGTATAATTAATTCTCATTATGCAATGAATTCTTTTCGTGAATTTATTGTTTCGTGCTGAAACTTACTTTATAAAACGTAAAATAAAATAAAATATAGTTATAAAATATACAGTTTCTAGAAAAATTTACCTGGTGCAGTTTCAAACCTTGTAACTTTTAAGTAAAAGAGTAATTTCAACTGTGAATATCTGGTTATCTCAAAATTATATCCAAACCGAATTTTTTAAAAATAAAAGACAACCCATACACTTAGCTGTTTTTACTGTTAGTATTTAAATGGGTTCAAAACCACAGTACCACTTCAGAACATTTCTACTCACCACGTACGTATTCATTTCGATTGTCATCGAGAGTTGGCCTCCATTAGGACCCGCGGATATAATACGATGATAAAGATCGGGCACAAGCACTGTTCACACTTATATATAAGTGATATCACAAGTATATATATATAGTATCTAGGGTAAGCGTGCCGATTACTGTGCCCTGTTATCGAAGTCCGGAGAGTTCGCTGATTTACAAAACTTGAATAGTCCACATCTTTTTAAAGCTTCTAAGTCACACTTTGTTACTCTTTTATGGAAAGCAATTTTTTTTAGATGTAGATATTGAATATTTTTATAATATTAATGGAAACAAAAATAAAACTTTGTGAGTTAGTTACTGTGTCCTAACAACCCTCGAGAATCAATTACTGTGCCTCAGTTACTGTGCATCCCGACCGAACACTGTGCTCTAGATACAGTGGCTCTTACCGATTACTGTGCTCCAAATATAGTACATCCGAAAATTAGTATTGTAGATGAATGTAGATATATTTTTTCACTTTTATAAGTAGATTTTCTATGGATAATTATAGTAATTATGGTATTTACTACTAAAATAAAAGTAATTATTACAATAATGCAACTCTGTCCCTCCATTACAATACGAAATAGTAATTTTTATTAGACCATTTCTCTCCGTGCACTTACGTTCGGTTAAGAGCGTTTTTCATTTGTGTTGTAAAGAGGAGGTTATGGTCGACGAAAGCGCCTTGTCGGCGAGCACAGTGTCTAACGCATCACGAAAAACTTCTCCAATTACTGTGCATAGTAAATGGTGTAAGGTTTGAATTCATTTGAATTACTGGACTTATTTAATATAAAAGAAATATATTAAAATAAATGCTCTCAATAATGCTTTATCCTAATCTATACTAGTTTTATTTATATAATATATTTTTTCTATAACCCAAAATAATTTCATTTATTCTATATTACTTTTCATTCGTTGTGCGTTTCCTAAAGCTTTTTGCTAAGATATGCCAGAAAAAAGGCAACATCGTACAGCACAAATTTCAAATGATCAGTTTAATATTTAAATAAAGAAAACGTAATATACATTCGGTTCTTATAGGGCACAGTAATCAGTTACCCCACAGGAATCAGCACACCTACCCTAGATAATACTTTAGTATAGTGTTACGGAACTGACCTCTACTAATTTTTACTGAAATCTGAAGTGAGAAAATTGTTTATACTCGTAAAATTTTGAATTCCCAGATCTTTTTCCGAATAAGTTTGATAAGTCATAACATATACTTTGCGAATCTACCATCAGGATGGTCTATTATAGCAAACTACTGTACTTTTTGGTGTAGATACTGTTGTCATCAATATTTTATCGCAAACTGCTGAACAAATAGTATGCACCTTGCTTTAATGATAATTAGCAAACTTTGAGCTTATAACCAATACAAATGTATATTATTAACTCTATAGTTTACTATGTACACGGAGTGATTTTTTACCTACTTACTTCTGCGTAGAGTGCCGTTTAATTTATATCGAAATTTGAGTTTTGGACATGTTACGGAACTGACATTTGTGAGCTAATTTATTGATTAGTTTCATAAGATAGTACTTACGTACGTTTCTGGATTTTAATAATTATAGTTTATTATGCCATACATGTGTAAAAATTAAGAAGGAATTTGTATCCGAATGTATAAGTATCTAAGAGGTCTAGACACAAAGTGGGCAAGTTATAAAATTGAATACAATAAAACATTAAAACCCTAATTTGATCATTTTGACTCTCAAAACCGTGCAGTGTATCCAAAAATATATACGTTTTCATTATGGCCATAGGACCTAACGACCTTTCATAAAAAGTAATTTTTCTTTCTAATTTATCTAAAAAAACGAGTAATATAATATTAAATTTATTCTTAGTTTAAAGGTAACTAGGTTCACTTAAAATCAAAATATCATTTTATATGTCCAAGCCGTACCCTCCATACTGTCCAAGCTAAATTTGAATGCAGGAGTTGAAATTAGCATTTTTGCGATCAATATAATTTTTTTATACCGTTTACTAAATGTACCAACTCTGTTAGTACTTATGACATAGGTACTAAAAGAAATATATTCATCGCAAAAATGCTAAGTTTAACTCCTTTATTAAAATTTCGTTTGGACAGATATGGAGGGTAGAGGATATACATACCTTATAAGTATACTCGACGGACAAAATTACTTTGATAATGACGGGGAATTATCGGTCGTTTTGCTACGCGTGAATGTTTTGTAATCCCATCAGTTAACGCCTAATGAAATATATCCGCGACATTCAAAGTTATTTTGTCCGTCGAGTGTATATAATTTCAATAATATACTACGAAATTTACTATATTTATGATGATAAATTTATAATTATAGACGTAAATGATTGTTTAATTAGATTTTGCAATATGCAAGTCATATATTTAATCTCATTATATACGTACTTAACGTCACATCTTAATGAACTTTCATACTTAAACCATAATACGAACTCTTAAGCTGAAAACAAGCAAAATTTCGGAAAGTGGACTTACCGAACTCTCATTCGGCTCTGTTTACACAGTATTTGAACTTGTGTCATTAGCGCGTAATGTTAAATTATTAAATCATATTTTTCATTAGTTATATTCAAAGTTTGCTACTTAAAGTTTGCTTTGGTCATAATAACAATATTATTAAAAATGCTGCCAACTGCCTTGGTAGTATACTTTCTTAAAGTGATATCAATCAGAATTTTGCATAATTTTCTTTATTTTATATTTTTGTAGCTTTACGGTAATCTAAAAACATTGACCATATTATTTATTTTTTAATTAGTCAAACCTTAACGGCACGGTCAAAATTAAACAACATTTAACTATTACTTCGTCACGTTAGATTCGCCATTTTGGTGCTGGCACGCTGAGACTTTAAAAATAAAATTTGAAAAGCTGAACCACGTATATTATTTTGCATGAAATCGATTTCATCGTGTACTTTGAAATTACCAGAAATCATTAAAATAAGTTTGCATGAATGAAATCGCAGCGAAATCTCATGAATTGGGCAATCACTCGAGCACTTTTCTCTGAGTGGATCGCCCTTCGGTATTCGCTAGGTGCATAGACTGAAGCGACACCTAGAACTTCTGACGGACTATTCTGCAGTTACTATATATATATATATATATATATATATATATATAGTAACTGCAGAATAGTCCGTCAACGCCGCCATTTCTAGACACCCGGCGCGTTGCCATCATTTCTTTTATCCGCTTTAAGCCCATGCACATAACGAATAGCGTCTCGGTGCGCCAAAATCGACAAAAATAATTTTATTCCCGACTCAACCGTAATGGCCACTTTATTGACCTCAAAAGCGGGACAAAGGTAGCATATCATTCCCGCAAATCTACTTTTTCCCGCAAATTTATTTCTTTCCCGCAAATTCTGTTTTCCGCAAATGCATTCTTTTTAAAATTATTTTTATCTATATTAATATACATTTTCAATAAATTCTAGTTCTTACCGAATAAAAATAAAAATGTCAATAAAAATGTTTTCATTTATTAGAAGTACTTAATATTTTGTACATAATATTTAATATCAAACTTTTACATAGAATAATTATATTTAGATTTGTACCATGTATTTATACTTCAATATTGACAAATTAAATTCATATAATTTAAACTTTTAAATGTACTTAATAAGTTCATAACATTTTAATAAATGATATCAAACTTCCGTGCGAGGGTCCCGCTTTGTAAGTCAATAAAGTGGTCACAGTTAAGTCGGGAATAAAGTTTTATATGTAACACGGGAATAAAGTCGATTATTCCTTCGGATCATTAAACCCACCCGCAGGAATAATCTGCAACTTTATTCCCTTGTTGCATAATGTACTATTATGCTCATCCCAACGAAAATGGCCACTTTTTCCCTGAAAAGCGAGACCAAAGTAACACTATTTCCCCGCAAAAAAGATTAGGGGGAAAAATTTACTTTTTTCCCGCACTTGCGGGAAAAAAGTGACTTCATTAACAGTTAGTCCAAATTCCTTTATTTCATCAAGTTCGAACAATAACCCTGATTTTTTATTGTCTTTTAACAATATAAGTTATGTTTTACCCAATAAAATTAAAACATAGACATTTTATACAAAATTTATTAGAGTATTCAATATTTAATTCGAAAAACTATTATTTAGAGAGTAGAGCGCCGTCCACACCACGCACCGACCACGTTTTTATGCATTCTACGTCAGTCCATTAGTCCCGCTTTCCAAGTAAAAGAGTGGCCACAGTTGAGATGGGCATAAAGTACTATATGTAACCCGAGAAAAAAGTCGATTTTTCCCTCGGGTGATACTGCCCTCGCTTCGCTACGCTCGCTTGCTCGGACAATAAACTCACCCGGGGGAAAAATATTCGACTTTTTGCCCTTGTTACATACTGTACTATTTTGTTTTACAGTCATTTAAAATTGGAAATTTTATGCCAAAAATTACACATTTTTAAATACGTGTCATTTTAACAAAAATCAATGTTTTTAAAAATCCTAGGTATTCTCCTAGATTTTATAATCCTTAGAAAATGGTTCATTATTGGCAGAAAAGTATTTTTTCAAAATTTTTCCTACTCGAATTTATTGAAAAAAGTAAGTATTTATGTATGCGATTTTGAATTTCGCGCGAATTATTTCGAAATAATTCCTATTGGCTAGTCGATTTGTGACGTCACGATGGTATAATTTTGGAAATTTAGTACAGGAAAATGATTAAACCCCCAGTATCTCATGTAAAATATTTATAAACAAAATAATGTGACACATATCCTTAATAATTTTCGACCAGGAATCCAATGGTGATATTAGATTTTTGGCCCGATATATTTTTAAGGCCCATTTAAGGCCCAACTTAATTTTTTGAAATGAGAAGATATCTTTTTTATTACATATATGAATTCCTCGTCTCAAAATACATATGGAGGAAAACCTAATTTTGATAGGGCTCAAACTAATCAGGTTAAATTTTAATGAACAATATAAATAATCAATGACGTCACAATTAGACTGGCCAATAGGAATCGGTTCGAAATAATTCGCACAAAATTCTAAATCACATACATAAATATTGATTTTCTTCAATAAATTCGAGTTGTAAAAATTCTGAAAAATACTTTACTGTCAATAATGAACCATAGGGCTTGCGTGTTTTAAAGAGACATTTTAATTTATAGCCGCAGAAATGAATTATATGTTCCCTTGAAAAACTAATATGTTGTAAAGAATTATTACCTATACTGCGTAAAACAAGAAAAACTATAGTTAGCGGTCCCCTTTCAAAGATATGGCTAAGTAAACATTGTTGCCTGAGTTATTAGTATATCTATATTGTGATACAGTCTGTAGAAAATTTTATACCGCACTCTAGTTTTCTGCATTATTTCAAAACTTTCGGGTTGCTTTTAATATTTTAACATTTTAATTTATGAATTGAAGACATTAAATAATAAGTAATGCCGTTTAATGATGAACTATAAATTAACTTTTTAACTTTATTATCACCGGTGAACTACCATAAATGAGTATCTTCTTTATCTCTACAATGAGCAAGAAGACTTGAATTGTTGGGACGTATATATCCTCATCAGGTATGAAAAGGTTAAAGACATATCTTTTAAGGGGATAAAAGGGTGTTTAAATATGAACATTTGAAGAAATTATAATGAGCATATTTCTAAAAATAACTTAAATGTTCAATTATATGTTTACTTGTATTATTTATATAACAAGGAAGTGAAAAAACATCAACAGAAAAGAATTACCTAACCTGACCCAATGCTAGCCCCAATGCCTTCATCTGCAACTCGCAAAATTGACACTTTCACAGTTACCGTAGGATATTTTTTCAAATTTTCATTCTTCTGACTTAGAACACATTTGTTCACATTCTCTGTATGTATATTCACGTCTGTGACTGAAGAATCCTAAAGTTTATTTGGTTTGACCAATGAAAAAATCATTTTACGTGGTAAGATTATTATTATTACCAATTGTCTTAGAATAAAAATAAAAAAATAATTTTTTCTTTGATCAAACTGAATAAACTTTAGGTTTTTAGGTCATAGATATGAATACATATATGGAGAATGTAAAATATTTTTTTGGGTTGAAAAAATGAAAATTTTTTAAATTATCCTACGGTACCTACGAAAGTGTCAAATTTGGGAGTTACCGATGAAGACTATGGGAAAGGGTCAGGTTGGGTAAATTTTTTCCTTTAATGATTTTTCATTTTTCTTGTTATGTGTATAATATAAGTAAACATAAAACTGAACATTTAAGTTATTTAAATAAATATATATATTGACTTTTCAAAAACGTTACATGAGGCAAATAATCTACTTCCGCACCCGTGTCGAAATGTACTAATAGGTATAAATTAAATACGCACGTCTACAAAAATTTTAAGTGTGATGCTTAATAAAAATTAATATTTGAGCATTTGGCCAGATACTCGCGTGTGTCCGGTTTTGGTACATTTACCTTCATAGTAATGCGTGAAACATGTACGCGGACAAATTATAATATCACCTTGATGGACTATAAGAACAGTTAAACGCAAAATGTCAGTTCCGTAATTGTAAATTTCGTAACACATAATAGTAAATATTATTAAATAAACTACGCAGGCTCCGATTTTTTTATAGACGAAAATGTAAGTAGATTTAAAGATTTAAAATTTAAGGTAAAACCCCAGGGTGTTTCGACCAAAAGAATAAAAACTAAATTAATTGTTATAATATGAAATTCTTTGTTGTAAAAATTTAATTTTAAATTGCTATATCTTTTTCTAATTAATAGTTCAAAAAAGGTGTGCAATTTTATCATTGATGGTTTGACAATAGACAATATTTTACTAAAATTACAGAATGATAGGTAATAATCCTGATAACAGTAATTTTTTCTCTGTGCGTAATTGATTCAAATTATTTAAATATTTAAATTTAATGTAATTAGATGTTAGTACGTAGATTCACTGAAATCCTATTCATCTAAAATTTTGTGAACGATTTGCCATCATCCATTTCCGAGATATAACAGTTTAAACTAAATATTACTTTATTCGTGTATAACAAAAAAGGGAAATAGCCTATCCAAAATTTGCGATTGTAAAATATAGGTAATGTTTTGCTCTTTTTTGCATTTACACTAAATTGATCATAATATTTTTAACATACCAAAAAACTCGAAAAACTAGAACTTAAAAATCCAATAATCGAAAAATTGTTATAAAAGAAAAACGAGTCAATGAATCTTTAAATTTCTTTTTAATTTCGAATCTTCATTATAAAACAAAAAAAATAAGCCCTCGTTTGGACAAAAATGACCGTGCCCTTCTAGAAATATAAGCTACCAAAAAAAAGTAATAAAATACTAACCTCAAATATCTCAAAATATAAAGGTCGTTATGATCTGGGCAAAGAACTTAACCAAGAGATACTGAAAAGCTAACCATTTGAAAAGTTTAAAATCAAGTGCTGCCGTTTTACTCCAATTACCGTAGGTGACAAGAAATCCATTTTTATCACAATAAGACTTTGTTCTCTTCAAAAGAAAAAGACAGTCTCAAAAATTTTACTGAATATTCTTTTCCACATTCCTAATTAGCTCATTTTTTCAAAACTTTTCCTTCTTATATTTCACAGATATAACCGTTTGAAAGAAATGAGGATTTCGTGTATAACAAATCAAGGGAAACAGATTATTCAAAATTTCGGGTGTGAAAATATGGGTAATGTTATGCTCTTTCAAATGCATTATCACTCAATCGACGATATTAGTTCTAAGGTAACAAAAAACCCGAAAAACTAAAACTAAAAAATAAAAAAATCGCTAAAAAAGACATAAAAATAAATAATTTTTTTGAGCCGCCGTCCTTAAAAAAACAAGAAAATGAGCCCTGAAAAATTATCACACACACACACACGCACACGCACACAAACACACAGACGCACACACGCACACAAACACACAGACGCACACACGCACACACATTCACACAAACACACAGACGCACACACGCATACGCATATGCACACGCATACACACATACACATACACACACGCAAGCAAACACACATACACACATACACAGATACACGTACATGCACACACATACACACATATACGTGAACACACACGCAAACGCACATGCACACTCACACACACATACGCACACAAACACAGACACATACATACACACACATGCACATGCACACACACATATATCTATGTACACACACGCACGCACATGCACACAAACACACACACTTACATACACACACACACACACATGCATACACACATATATATATATATATATATGTACACACACGCACGCACACGCACACAAACACACACACATACATACACACACACACATACGCGCACATGCCGACACACACATACACACACACACACAAACGCATACACACACATATAATATATATATTCACATATTATATGGTGGGTATAAGTAATGTGGCCTCCTATAGGAGATCTCGCTATATGCGGTATTTTCGGGCTACATAATTCTTAAAGTATATATGTATTGTATTAAAAGATGTTGAGTAGTGCGACGACCCCGCTGCTAGTGCCCTCTAGTTAGTGATATGTTAGATCGTGTTATGTTTGCGCATGAAAGCATAAAAACTCTGATTCTTTATCACTGCATGCATTCAGCCTGCAGGCCGAATACCACCAACTCGAATTCATCGTCCGATTTGGAAAATATGCATCAGAATCGATTATCCTTTTCAGAATCACTTTATTTTATGAAAATAAAGAGTGAATCAGTCCAATTGTAAGGGAAATCGAGAAAATGCATGCGTATCAACGCTACTAGAGTCAGCTGCCACGTAGCTAACTTCACTTGTGTCGTAAAGCAGGTTATTATAATCAAAAACAAAATTATTTCCTTTTTTCGACTATCCTTAAAATTGGACTGATTCGCTTTCTTTTCACAAGATAAAGCGATCCTGAAAATGAAAATCGATTGTGATGCGTATTTTTAGAATGGGACGAGGAATTCGAGTTGATGGTATTCGGTTGGTAAAGTGGGACTGATGCATCCCCTTAAGGGGGCACACCACCTTTAAAATGTGAAACAAAAAAATTGATTAGGAGTTTTTATTTTGATATTTATTTTAATAAGGGTTTTTTTTCCTGAAAGTATACATAAAAACCTACCAATTTGTATATTTTTTACCTTCGTTGGACCTTCTATGCCTCCATGGCAAACCAGATTGTTTTCGAAGACTTTAAGCACTGTGTGTAAGATTCCAAGTCTACGCATAGATGGATTGGGGTAAAAATTTATGGAAATACTCATTATAGTAGTACTTTTAGTATGAACGTAGGGATTTTGATTTGAACGAGTAGAAAATTTTTTACATCTATAAAAGTGATAAAATTATTAAAAAATAAGTGTTATATTGACAATGTTCATATAAAAAAATACTTCTACTCGCTCAAATCAAAATCCCTACGTTCATACTAAAAGTACTACTATGATGAGTATCTCCATAAATTTTTAGCCCAATCCATACATGCGTAGACTTGGAATCTTACGGACAGTGCTTAAAGTCTTCGAAAACAATCTGGTTGGCCATGGAGGCATAGAAGGTCCAACGAAGGTAAAAAATATACAAATTGGTAGGTTTTTATGTATACTTTCAGGAAAAGAAAACCCTTATTAAAATAAATATCAAAATAAAAATTCCTAATCAATTTTTTTGTTTCACATTTTAAAGGTGGTGGCCCCCTTAAGGATACTTCCTTTTCTTTCAGGAACCATGAGAATTTTGGAACCAATTCTGTCCGATACTTTCCAAACTTATCCGGAATTTTTGGGTTTTTAACTAGGGATGTTTCAATAGTTTCAGAAGACTCAAAACCCGATAATATCTACTGGGAATCGAAAGTTCCTTAAGGTAGCCACATTGCCTGCACCCACCTTATAACATGTTTTTATATTGACAACTTATAAACAAATTTTTCGATGGAAAACATGCTTTCTTTTTCAAAAAGCAAAATCCAAGATTTTTAGGACTTGTTAAAAATAGTGTCGTGGTTGGACATCTACAGGATTGTATAACTAAAGAATGCATTCATCTCTTTCTCTCGTCTTATCCACTTATGAAATTACTAGACTTGGTATTGATCTCTCGAACATTGTGTCACGACAATTCGTAGCTTAGTGAAAGGAGGAAAGTTCTGAATGTTGTAAACATCCATTCAAGTAATTCTGCATAAAACATTCTGGGATCGTTCACAAATCTCGTGACGCAAATTTTCGAGTTTTTGATTCCTCTCCCACCCCTTCGTGACATAAGCCAGACCCCCCCCCCCTCCCTGTTCTCCATGTCTCGTGGATGAAAATCCATTTATATTCTATACATGTCATTAAATTAAAAAGATGAATTATTGGTCTGATAAAAGACAATATTTTTATATATATATATTTATTCATTTAATATAACAATATATATTAATATATAATAAAACAGTATATTATATCAATATATAATAAAACAGTATATTATATCAATATATAATAAACAAACGTCTATTAAAGGCCCATAAACCAGCGTTTCTCGGAGATATGATACTCCTTTTTGAAAATTGAAACACTAAATTAAGAAATATGTACACCCAATTTTATATAAAACGTTTTTAAATTTACAACTGTATAAATTGTAAATATTGTAGTCTTGAAAAATATCACTATGCCAATAAACACCAGTATACAGCGCTGTAAGCTCTTTTCCAGAAAACCCGAGAAGACTTATAGCGTACGTTCCAAGCTTGTTTCAATCAACTGATCTACTGCAGCGTACTATTTTACTACTTCTATGAATACAATAAGAAGTACATTTATAAATAAAAGTTCAAAGTACGAAATATTCTAAAGGGAATAAATATGCAATAATGAGAAACAGTAATGAAATTCGAAAACTCATTATTACATGTCTATTGAAATAATTAGTCTGGTGATGCAGGCTCTCTCTCTCTCTCTCTCTCTCTCTCTCTCTCTCTCTCAAGCATGACGTTCTGGGACAAAAAGCTGACCCCCCTTCCCCTCGATGCGTCACGAGATTTGTGAACGGCCCCTCAACTAAGTAATATTATATCATTATAGACATCTGAAGTTTTACGTATCAGTATAAATAAACCAATTTTGTTGCCATAAAAACTTGATAACTAAGTTCTAGCAGATTTTTCAATTACTACAACTTTCCTTATTAAAAGGCATCATAAATTATCCGAGTAAACAACCTATTAACATAGCCCTTTTGCAATCCATGGTCTTTGTCTCTCCTACGGACCCTTTCTCGAATTAAATGCACATCCTCCCCTCATCAATAGACTTTTTCACGTCTGCTTTCGAAGTGATCTTGAGCGGGGGTCACCACGCATATCCGTTTTCTGAAATCGAAAAAAGCCGCAAAAGCAAATTGATTGAAAGTGAAAAGAAATTCATTGTGCTTTCACCGTAACTTTTCTCGTTCTGCGAAAGGGATTAATCCATGCGCGAGAGGATTGAGTAGACATTTAACGCTTTATTAAAGTATGGCGATAATTTCTCGAAAGGCATCTCGTTGGAAAATTCATTTCTTGGAAAAAAGCCACGGCTAACTACTTTAGCACAATGCTTTCTGAAAGAGATTTAATGCACAAGCATTTATTGAATGTTTACATAGATAAAACTGATTTTAGGAATAATCGGCAACGTTATAAAGAATGTTATAAACAATGCTACGCTCGTAAGGTAAATAAAGTAGTGTCATATTGAATCGAAAATTTAATCAGTTCTATGATGAGTTATTTCTAAGAAAACCTACATTTCAATAAAATATATAAATGTGCTTGTAAGTTATGGTTACCAGAAATTCGTTCACAAAAATAATGTAATAATGTATAAATTTACAATAACATTTTTCTCAATTTTAATAATAATTTTAAGTTATGAAATGCATTTCTTTAATAAAAACCACTTTAGAGTGACCGCAAGATACACTAATTGAAAGGAAATTTGTGAGTTTTACATGCATTTTTATGCCATATCAAACGTTTTTTTAATGACAAAAATGATTTTCTCTAATTTTAACAAATTTTGAAAATTCAAAATCGCAATTCTTGAACAAAATCAACTTAAAAGTAATTGTGAGATATACCAATCGAAAGTATATTACACAAACTTTACAAATATATGCATCTGTTTGACATATCAAATAGGCCAGTCAAATAAGAGCTGAAATCAACTCTGCGGTTAGAATGGCGGCATTTTTTATATATGTAACTTTCGACCCTCACAAACGCTTGTGTAAAATTACAGAATCGGTTTTCAATGTGGTTAACGAGAAATCAGTTAAACAATATTTGTCGCTTTTAAGCCTGTACAAGCCTTGTCCGCGCATTGTGGGTAAGCAAGCGGTGCAGTCGCCGGGCTGCGCGCGCATCGACGCTATAATGTGTTCGGACGCAAGAGCGATCTCGAAGCACAAACTATAGATCTGCTGCTCGCTTGACTGCGGCGTCTGCACCTCACTTCTGAAATTTTACACAAACGTTTGTGAGGGTCGAAAGTTACATATATCAATAATGCAGCCACTATAACCGCAGAGTCGATTTCAACTCTTATTTGACTGAACTAAAACGTATAAAATGACGAAAATAATATTTTCAAATTTTTGACAAATTTTAAATATTCAAAATCGCAATTCTTTAATAAAATAAACTTTAAGGACATTGTAAGATACACCAATCGAAAGTAAATTACGTCTACTTTGCAAATTTATGCATATTTTGACGTACCTAACGCATAACAATAAAAACATTTTTTTTATATTTAAAATTATTTTTTAAATTCAATATTTTTTAAAATAAGCAGTAAGATTTGTTTAGCTTCAAAATCTAATCAGTTCTATGTTGGGTCATATCTGATATACATGCAAAATTTCAGCCCGATATACGGTGGCCTTTAAAAGTTATGGTGACCACAAAATTTGACCACGTACATATTACACACACACACATACACACGCACACGCATGCACGTACGCACGCACGAACGCACACACATACCCATACACGCACGCATGCACACACACACACTCATACACATACACGCACATACAGACAGATATTTTTAAAACCTATATATTTCGATTCAGCGACCTCAAAAACATCAACATACATCGTAATCTCTGATTTCAAGAAAATCATCGTTACAAAGCTTTCTCTTTGAGAAAGCGAAAGGAGAGCTAACGATTAAGGTATTTTGGTACAAATTTTCTTTTGCGGGTGCCAAACTTGAATTTTAGATTTCCTGTTCCGTGTAATTGTCTACTTGTCAAGAAGGAATCATAAAATTTCTTTGCGTAATTGTGAAATTTCAATTAAACATTTATATATTTAGTTACAAATTGACAATTATATAGGAAGCAATTTTACTCTGTTACGTTTGTCATTTTACTCGGTTACGTTTGTTATTTTCAACTCTTTCATTTATCTTTGTTAAATCTTGTTGAAAAATGATTTAGAATAGTTACAAATGCTCAATTTGATTCTAAGAATCTCAAATGGACATGTCGGGAATTACTTCATTGTAAGATTTAATTGAAATGAATGATCCTATTAAGTAATTGTAATATGTGATTATGAATCATACTTTTACAATTGTTTCTTGAAGTATGAATCAGTATTGTTTATATTGTTTTCATTATTATACATGGTTTCTTAATCAAAATATTGAAAAATTCAATTATTTTAAAAGATTGCATACATAAAAGTTCTAGAACGATGTCGGATATTCTGTATGCGACTCCTGTTCTCCCAGTCTCAAGTTTCAACTAGAATTCACTCCGATGCCTTAATCATTATAGTTCAGAGAATGTCACATTAATATGACATCCAATACATGTATATCCGTTGTGAAACGTGCACCTTTCTAAAATATCTTTTTTGTACGCATAGTTTAAAGAAATAAAGAAAGAAAGAAAGAGAAAGAGGGAGGAATATCACTCGTATTTCAACTTTCATTTAAATAAACGCAAGGTGTACCTGTTTAACGAACATTTATTGACTATTATTACATTGTCAATTGTCGATTGTTTAGCCAACCTTGGGCTGTCATGAAAAGATTTTGCTGCGAGAGAGCGAGATGACGCATTTATTCAATCTATATTGAATTATAAATTGATTGTTCAGTATCTTGATCATTAATCTTAAAGTTCTTTGTTGTAGATTTTTTAACTTAATTATACTTAATTTATAGCATTGATCATTGATGCATTCTATAACGTCTTACGTCAGAGAGACTTTGACTTTTAAATTCAACACTATATCAACTTAAATAATTATTGCTCTCTCTCTCTCTCTCTCTCTCTCTCTCTCTCTCTCTCTCTCTCTCTCTCTCTCTCTCTCTCTCTCTCTCTCTCTCTCTCTCTCTCTCTCTCGTAGTCAAAAAGTTGATATTTTGATGTTAGAAATTTCAATATCATTCGCTTCTTTTTATTGTATATACAACCTTAACAATTAATAGTTCCTGCTTATTAAAAAAATACCAATACATGAGTAAACAGTAATATTGATAAAAAAAGTGATTATTAGAAGGAAACAAGCCTAAAACGATTTTGAAACTCAAATCACAATGCTTATAGCAATATAATACATATAAGTCATACGTCATATATGTGATTCAGATGCAAAAAGGCATCTCTTTATTTCAGGAAATATGGTTCAAAACTTTGCTTCTAAAAATAAGTGTAGGTGAGCACACCTAGCTTGTACCCAATCAGGGTTATTGAATATTTAATTTACGTGGAACCCTCCATGCAAATGGCTCAAAAAATTGTTTTCTTTTTTTACTGATATCGATAGTTTCTAATGTGGAAAATATGTTCCTAAAGTTTAAAATTGTAACTCGCGCTCCAAAAGTGTTTACAGTCAAGAGGTTTTAGACGTGCACGCTCGCATGCGCGCCGAACAGATCCGGAACTTTAAACGTGCTTTTCTCAAAATCTCTTTTTTCAAAATCGTGGGACAGATAACTTGAAAAATATGCGGTCAAACATGGTCAAACGACGCACACATATACTTTATCACATTCTTCACCGACTGAACCTACGAAATGAATAAGTTTTTCGACACTTATAACTTTTATAACACAATTAAAGAGATTTTTTCTTGTAAGTTCCATTATTTGAGAAATTTTATACTTTCTTTTTTATGAAAATTTAGTCGCTGCGTATTATCATAAAATAACAAAATATTTTTGGTTTTTCTATTTTAGACACCAAGCAGTGGATGCTAGATGTCCCACCGTTTCACGTATATGCTTTCAAAAAACCTCAAAAAGTTTATTTTTATGGTATCAAAAATGTATTCCCCTGAATCATGTAAAGTGTAACTTACAAAGCGTCACATTCAAAGACTGTCACTATTGGCATCAAATATAATATTTTTAATTGTATTTTAAAGTTAAAATACAGTATTTTAAAATAATAAAAGTATTAAAATACTGAATTAGGTGTATTTAAAAATACAATATTTTAATACTATACAGAAAAAGTAAATTTTGAAAATCCGTGTGACAAGCTCGATTTCTCATGCGTGGATAGCATACGAGAAGTGCCCAATCTACGCATTTTTACCGAAGCTTGTGCGAAACAGCGTCTTTCGTGCACACTGTGCGGATCATTTTGCTTTTTGTATGGGTGAAAACAATACAATACAAGAAAACAATTGTTTGAATCCGGAATTAAAAATATAAAAAAATTAAAGGTATATATACAGCTTGTACTTTAAAAGTATAGTATATTTATCTTAATTTTGTGTTTAAGAAGTTCAAATACATAATTTTGATAAAACTTCAAAAGTTTATAAGGCTGTAATAATATTGCCTTTCTACTCAGTGTATTGGCGACACTAAAAATATCGTTTATTTGACAATCACCCATACAAGAAATTATTTTAAATAGCGTATTTTAAATACTTCAGAAATAACAAATATATTTCAAAAAATGTATTTAAAATATTGTATTTAAGATACTTCTTTAAAATACTGTATTTAAACTGAAGTATTTAAAATACTGTATTTAAAAGTACTGTATTTAAAAGTACTGTATTTAAAAGTACTGTATTTAAAAGTACTGTACTTAAAAGTACTGTACTTAAAAGTACTGTACTTAAAAGTACTGTACTTAAAAGTACTGTACTTAAAAGTACTGTACTTAAAAGTACTGTACTTAAAAGTACTGTACTTAAAAATACAATATTTGAAATACATTTGCTACTTTTAATGTATTTAATACTGTATTTTACATACTGTCCAGCTGTGGATATCACATATATCATATGTATGCAAAAAGCCTCGGCAAGGACCTCTGACATCATCATCGGCGACCCTATACACCTAGACATCTCGCATATCATATTAATGCAAAAAGAGACGGCGAGGGCCTCTGAGATACCATCATCGGCGATTCTATATACCCGGACATCATACCTATCATATTTATGCAAAAAGCCTCGGAGAGAACCCCTACGACACCCTCATCCAGGATCTTACATACCTGGATATCATACATATCATATTTGTGCAAGTTGCCTCGGGAAGAACCTCTGGGACACCATCATCGGCGACCCAATATACCTGGACATCACACATTTCATATTTATGAAAGAAGCTTTTGAGAGACTCCTAAGACACCATTATTGGCGACCTGATATACCTGGGCATCGCTATATCATATTTACCCTTAATCTAGAAAATAACCTTTTATTCAACATCAACGGCGACTTAACACAGCTGGGCATTTTATTCAATAATACCAGGCGAGACCTTTTTATAATAAATTTGAATTTTGCGCTTGAACGCCTAGCCAATAAAATACATGAGAATCTTGCTGACAATCATCTTTATATGATAGGAAAATATGCTAACAAATAAAAAAACCGCTGCCAATTCAATAGTGCTTAGCTTCCTCAAACTAAATTAATTGTTCCTATATGAAATTCTTTGTTCTAATAAATTAATTTTATTTACTATAATTCAGAGTATCTACTAAATCTGATCAATAAAATTCCCTGTGAGTTCCAGGTATTTCCAGTTAATTCTCCAAATTTTCTAGGTACTTTCAAAGCTGTTTTTTTCAATTATGATTGATATTTTTATAACAATATTACACATAATTAAAATATAACATTGATAAGAAAAGGAATAACTAGCCAAAGTCTCTATTTTGATCAGATTTTAAGAGTTATTCTCTGGTATTGAAAAATAAAGCCCAGCTTTACTAATTTAATCTGATTTAGATATCAGCTCCTCTGTTCCAAATATTATATCATTTTATTGTTAAAAATGGTTGGTAATTTTATTTATAAAATCAGCCTTTTGCGCTCTATTTTTCGTTTTTATCGACAAACTTTGTTTAATTTTTTTACAAAAAGGTTGTATTTTTTCGCGATACAACATTACTGTGGAAAATTTAATAAAAATATGTAATTTATTCAAGATACAGTTAAAATTCGATTTTTCAATATCTTTAAAAGTTATATATACATACACTCATCGGATGTGGCTGACAATAGATACGCCAGTTTCCTACAATGAGATAAGTAATCTCTTTAATATTGCATAAACTTGATTACGTACACACATACATCCATACATATATCTACGGGGATGCTTGAAATGTATTCCTAGTGTTCAAACATGTTTTATGCAACAATTTGTTAGTTTTTAAGATATTATACTTTTTTTAAGATATTACACTTTTTGCGATGACGAAAATATATGGCTCTGGCTCGTAGCGATCGTGCCTAAAGACGAAAAAAATAAGCCCTGCTTGGTAAAAAATGACCGCGCCATTCTCGAGATATAAGCGATCAAAGAAAACGTCAAGAAAACATATAACCTCAATATCTCAGAAAATAAAAGATTTGATGATCAAAAAAGAACATACAGGTCTTCAGATAGTAAAAAGCTACCTTTTTGTAAAGTTTCGGAAGGAATGATGCCGTTTTACTCAAGTTATCGTTGGACATAGAGAATCAATTTTTTTCATAATATGATTGTTTCTCGAAAAAAGAAAAATAAAATGGCTCAAAAATTTTACAGAATATTCTTCTCCATATTGCTTATCTCCTCAATTTTTTTCATAAATTTTCCAACTTATATTTCCCAGATATCACCGTTTAAACAAAAAACGACGTTTCTGTGTATAGCAGAAAAAAGAAAATACCTTATTTAAAATTTCGGATCGGAAAAGATAGGTAATGTTATGCTCTTTTAAATGTATTTAAGCTGAATCGATAATATTATTTCAAACATACCAAAGAAAACGATAAACTAAATCTTTAAAATCGAAAAAACGCTAAAAAATACACATCGAAAATAAGAAAATATTTTTCAGCCACACCTTTAAAAAAAATACAAAAGATCAGCCCTGAAACATAAATTTTGACCGTGAATATTTAGAGTAATACTCATCCACATCGATCCACACACACACACACATACACACACACGCACATGCACACGTACACATACATACACACACAAACACACAGATATTTTCTAAAAGTAGTGTATTTTGATTCATAATGTCTCAAAACTTGTTTCTGTAATGTCTTTAGCATAACTTCTTTTTACCGTCACAAAGATTCCACTGCGTGGAAGCAAAAATTAAGTTATTACTTTTAACATCATATAACTTTCTTTTAAAAATGTATGTGTTATAGAACCGTTAATTCTTCGAATTTCTTTCTGAAAGTTTAAAAGTGTATTCTTGGAATGTTGTACTATCGAAATAAGCAATAATAAAAAGTTCGGCTTTTTGAAAAGTTTACACCAGTAGGTACCCTTAAAAGTTTATACTTCGACTATAGTAAGTTAAACGTGTTTAAAGTAATTACAAAAGAATCTACCAATAAAATTGATTATAAACATCTTTAACCGTTATAACATATTTGACAAACCAAATTTCTTTTAAGGTCGAAAAATACATTTATTCTTTATCTGATAAAATATTAATTCCTACGTAAGGTAGTTGACCCAGTTCTCGATAGCTTAGTAACAGACTCAACTTATTTCGCTATAAACAATGCTTTAATTTAAAAAAAATTTAATTTTTTGATTTTAACTATGAATTAATATACTTATTTAACAAATAACTCAATTTTAACGTAATATTTACTTCCAAATTCAATAAACCAAAAAGAATCCGAGGGAGCAGTTGTCGATAACCATTTTAAGAGTTGGAACAATTCTCGATAGGTGCAAAAGACCCAGTTCTCGATATATCAACAAGCCCATTATGGAGGTTAGGTTCTAGGTTATGTTAAAACTTTATTGAATAACATACACATTTCGATTATTATAATTACATAATTATTAATTAAAAGTAGTGCTTACATAATTTTAAGCATTGAGATAACATATTAAATAAAAATTTATTTGTATTTTGTGTATATTATCTGACTATCGATAACTGGGTACGTACGTATAATTAAGACGGAGTTGTCGATATATGAATTAAAATAGTTATAAGTAAATAAATCAAAATTTAACTTTTTGATTTCGCTTATTTTGTTGAATTTAAAGCTAATCTTGGCTTTACAATTTTTTAAAACGTTTAATTTATTATAAAAATGTCACTTTAAAGTTTACTTTTTGTTACGGTCGTGGTTAAGGAAACGCAGAGAAACGCACCAAATCTGAGAGTGCCAGAAAGTATGAATTTTTATTTAATAAGTAGCGCTAACTCAGTTATTATAATTCAAAATATTTGTTCAGTGATATATTCTTAATATAGAAATAATTGTTTCGTACCGAAAAATTGTTCAAACTATATCTAAAATGGTATTATTCCTTCGAGTTATTGACAACAGGGTACCTATCGAGAACCGGGTCCACTACCTTATAACTAAAACTTTTAAATTATCTTTGTACAATTCTTAGAGGGCATTCACAAATTATGTCACACTGCTTTTGAGAATTATTGATCCCCCCCCCCCCCCCCCTAAGTAACGTATCTTCACTGATTTTCCTGATTCACTTTTCCCGGGTTTCCTCTGTAAACTTTTTTGTAACATAAGTATAAGCTTATCTTATTTATAAGTTAATATATTTTAGCAAGCGAAAAATTTTGGGACTTGCGTACGAAACAGGTAAAATGCGTATAGGGCATTATTGCCATGCACGTAGCAAATAGAAGTTCGGACGCAAACTTCCAAGTGTGTTATTACAATATTGGGAAAAAGCGCGACAATGATTAGTAAAAATATCATATTACAAATATAAAGAGAGAGATAGAGAGAGATAGTGGGGAGGGGGGGGGGGGGGGTTAAATAATAATTCACTCTATACTTTATTATTCCATACATTTATACGCATTACCATTTTTTCAATTTGAACATTGTTTACACTTCGTGCCCGCGATAAATTTGCATTTCAATGAGTCACTTTGATTTATAGTAGTATAGAAAAATATTCCGTGACATCTTTCACGTATATGTTTAAAAAAATGTAGATGCTTTTAAACTATACTTTAATAGAACAAATAGTTATCTTTCAAATTGTTATAATTATCTGTTAATTGTTTTATTAATGTTTAAAATAGACACAATATTTATCTTCTGTTGAGCATAAAATGTACTTGAAAATAAAGTATTGTCTTACGTTCCAAAAAATACTATACACTCTCAGCTCTAAAGAGTAAAAATCGACGTAAAAAAGTAGAAAAAGATCAGTTTACTCTTTTACTAATACTCTTGTATAATTACTCTTTGTGAAGAGCAAAACTGGAACTTTACTCTTTGTAAAAAGTAAAACCGGAACTTTAGTCTTTAGCAAATATTAAACTTCTGAGTTTCTACTTTATAATAGTAGAAAACGTAACGCGGCAATTTAAAAAGAGTAAAAACTTAGGATTGCTCTTTTGTAAAGAGTAAAATTCTAAATTTCTATTTTATGGAAGTAGAAAATGTAACCCTGCAATTTGAAAAGAGTAAAAATCGAATTTTACTTTTTTGTAAGAAGTAAAATTATAAATCTCTACTTTATAAAAGTAGAAAACGTATCCCCGCAATTTGAAAAATTATAAATCGAAGTTTACTCTTTTGTAAAGAGTTTACTTATACATTTCTACTTTATAAAAGTCGAAAGCCTAACTCCGCAATTCGAAAAGAGAAAAAATAAATACTCTTTTGTAACGAATAAACTTATACATTTCAATTTTATCAAAGTATAAAACGTTACTCCGCAATTACAATAGAGTAAAAATTGAACTCTACTTATTTTAACCGACTTCAAAAGAAGGAGGTTCTATGTTTGATTCGTACTTTTTTATGTATTTTCACCGAATATACTCAGCGATGGTTGACGGATTTTCAAAATTCTTTTTGCATTCGATAGAGAGTCACCCCGAGGTGGTCCCATAAGAGTTTTGACAGGTACGGGGCCAGTAAACGGCGGGAACAAGTAAAGAACTGTTTTCTATTCATCGATGGTTCCAGTGTGTCTTACTTATTCATTTAAGTATGTTCAACGATTACTCAGGAATGGTTAAACAAATTTAAAAAATTGTTTTTATATTTGATACAAGGTCAGCCTACGGTGGTCCCCTAGGATTGCGGGTCAGTATTGGCCCAGAATAATACCAGTACAAACAAAATTCCATATTTTTGTCAATAATTTCTCTAGAATTCTTACACCAATTACTCTCTAAATCTGGAAGAATGATTTTTTCACTCTTTTAAAGAGTTATGAGCTAAATCACTCAGCTTAAAGTGATTTTTCTGTATACTTCACTCGAATGGAGTGATACTTTTCACTCGAACAAAACAAGTGGTGCTAATCACTTATTTATCTCGAGTGATCTAGTAGCTGCTACTGAAATCACTCTTCAAAGGGTAAAAATTGTGGTAATTTAAAGTAATATCCTTAATTGTCTAAACTTACATAGAAAACTTCGTTGTTATACTCCAAGATCTGATTGGTCTAGTGGATTAAGAGCTGGTACAGTAACCTGAGGAATCTAGATCAATTCCCACCATAGTTGAATTTTTCCTTTTTACTTTTCTTCTATTTTTCATTTCTATTAAACTTATTTAATGTGTTTAAAGTATCTAAAAAGAGATAGTAATAAAAACGTACAATTAGTTACACAATGTATGCTTTATAAAGATATTTTCTTGCACTCTAACACAAGTGATAAATCTCTTTTAGCTAAGAGTTAAAATACCTCTTTTGCAAAGGAGTAAAAAAAATAACAAAAAGGATTAAAAATGACTAATTATAAAAATTAAAAAAAAATCTAAAATTATAATTTTATTTCAAGCTGAACATTTTTTTTAGAAAATATACATAATTGACGTCAATATGTCGTCAGTAAATATGTTTTATTGCGTCATTATAGTCACATTTGACAGAAAGAAAGTAAAAAATTAATTAAAAATTAGTATAAGTTGATTCATATCACGATAAAAAGGTATATCTAGAGATTGGAAATGAAGTTTAATATTGGTTTCGATTTACAAATTGAAAAAGATTGACTTTTATATGTTTTGATTGTGCATACGAACTTTTATCTCTATTTCTAGTATACAAATCGAAAAACGTTAAACCTGAAAATTCAAAGGCAATGCGCTAACTAAAATAGTCATCTTTAAAATTCTGCCTTGCAGCCAATGGCTTCTTTCAAGATAGAGAAAAAGGTCTTTGTAAATTATATGAGAGTAGGTTCATTCCTCCGTTTTAAGTGGATACCCGCTATCACAAGTGTGCTGCATTATTCGAAAGCTACTAAAATTTATAAATTGTTATCATCGAAAAACTCATGTCTAATACATTTATTAATGATTTTCTTACTATAGAAAAAGAAAATTAGTCATACTTTTGACATCATATCTTTTCCCTATTAAAGCCAAAATTTGTTGATGTTTTAAAATGTTATAAAATATAGTCTGATAACTTTAGTTATTAAAATGGTTTTCAAATTCCCACATTTATGACCATGGAGACTCGAGTCACTCTAGTCTTCACGTTTATGATCTAACGATATGTAATTTGAATAGAACAACATTTTCAAACCATTGATCCGATGATTTTGATTCTTAAAACTTAAAATTTTGATAATATATGTTCGAATTTATCTAAAACTCAATATATGATATAGGATTTCTTTGTACTTTTCTTATTATCCTTGTTGCTACCTTGTTATATGCCCAATACTAGGCTCTTTCGCGCAGCTTAGAATAGATGTATTTAAGGGGAGATCGGAGCGAACTTTACCATTGTGACCTCCACCTCGCGCCGTATTTTTCATTATACGTCTAAAATTCACATAGTAACATCAAAATCGAGGTTGATAATAGTTTGTTATTATGTAAAGAACACCGGACAACAACAATTTTGTTTATTAGTATCCTCAAAAGTTTTTTATTATGAAATATTGTTACAATTGACGAATGGAAAACGGTAAAAGTGATGGTCATCTTACCGTTTCTTAGTCTTACTGATAGCTTCACCTCGCGCCGTATTTTTCATTATTTTACGAAATTGTACGCAATTATGTACGCTTGAAGCTTTATAAACATTTATTATTATGACAAGAACACCGGACAACCGCATTATTGTACCATAAATGACCACAAATTTTTATTTTTATGATATTAATTTTTGAGGTTAGGTAAAATCTGCACCAATCAGGATAGCTCCGACCTCCCCTTAAGGGAGTACCCTCGGTACATCGTTAATCAGTTGAGAGAACGCTTCGACTTGCTATTGACTTACACGGTTACGGTTGTAAGTTTGGCAACGTCGCGCTTCTACCTCGTTCTCTCTCTCTCTCTCTCGCTCTCCACCTCAGTCTCCGCGTCTCTCAGTCGTTGTCTGCTTGATTATACGCATTGTATTTCTAACCTATGACGAGCCTCGAGAGTTTTATAACGCTAATGAAATATGAGTAAAAAGAATGAAACATGGTTTTTGAAAGGAAAGAGAGTCACAGAAAAAGCGTACAACCAAAGATGTAAGCAAGTAGATATAGGAAAAAACATCAAGAAACTACAGAAAAGTAACCTCGAAGTATGCTCTGCATCATCTACAAAGAAGATCGCTCTAGAAGGTCGCAGAATAATTCATCTTGATACAATAGCAAATCAACTATTTTGTAGCAAATGTGATTCACATCTATCTTTGCTAGATTCTGCCGATGAAAAAAGGATTGGTATAGTTTCAATTTTTTTCGTGTAATGCCAATTGTGTCAAACTTTCTGTAGGGTAGAGACTTACAAAACAACACAAAGTACCTGGACTAAAAATGCATTACAATCAAAACACGAAAGCTGTAGTAGGTTTGTATAGTGATTCCGAATAAGTAAAATGTATAGTAACTGAATAATATTTATTATCACAGGTGGTTTGAATACTGTAATGGGTCAAACGCACATAAATAAATTCTTGACAAAATTAAATGTTCCAGAGTACCACTGGAATTCATATAAAACTCACGAAAAAGAAGTTGGATAATTTGCTGAGAAGATGGCTCATGATAGTTGTTTAGATGCAATTGCCAAAGAGAGGCAGTTATCGATTGAAAATGTAGACACCTTCGAAAAAATGTTGTAGGTTTATAATTATTTACAGTACTTGCAAGTGAATATCATTAAAATCTATTATTATGTATAAAATGTTGTGTAAGCGGTTATCGATGAAGTGAAATGAACGTATAATTAAGAAATGAACTAATTATAAAATTGATTTTTCTGCACTGATGAATTATTTTAAATTATCATGCATATTGTTGAAATGATGATTTTTTGTTTTATAGATGTCATTCGAATGTAATATTATTTTTATTCCGAAAATTGTACATAATTATTTTTATTTCTATAAAATGAAGTTGTAGATCTTTTTAATTAATTATTTTTTCAGATAACATTATATTTACATAAAGTAGAATTTAATTTTGTTCTTCTATTGTACAATCTTTTGCAGAATATTTTTGAATAAATGAAATGAAAAGTACATCATATATATATGTGACTTTCCACGTCAACCGGAACACCGCCCTGTCCAAAATTCCTTTGGACCTAAAAATTTTTTTAAATATGGATAATTTAGCATTTTTTATGTACTTTCGATTAGCACGTGGCTATTGTTAAAATTTCGTTTTCAGACGGAGCTGCACGTTCCTTAACCTTAAAGAAATACTACTTTACGCAATGATCAAGCTGTTAGAAATCACAGGAGTTCCGAAAAATTCCAAGCAACGACTATTTTTATGTATTTCTAGCTGCTGAAAACGAATCCGACCCTCCTTTTTACCGATATCTCAAGTGTTCGCCCCTAACCACAAAAAACACCCCAAAATTGCTGTTTCACGCGGTTGAGTGGTAGGTCCTGTGATCTACGTGAGGAAAATTATTTTGTAGGGGTTTTCAACCTTTTATCTCTTAAGGACAACCGCCCCACAACTAGAATTTCTCCAGACAGCCACTTTTATTTCAAACACGTTGATGCTGTTGATGTTATCGTAGTTATTGTCACTGCTCGCTTTAATGCGCATGGCCCGGACGATATTTCAGTAAGCTACCTTAAGGTGATGCTAAACCCTCTTGTTACCGTAAAATACGAGGAACCACTTTTTTCATTCAATATTTAATTTTGATAAAATATCTATCTGAAAAGTTGTTGTTTTTGACTAGGACAATAACGTTTCATAGAGATATTTACTCAAAATTAAAAATAAAATAAGAAAAGTGGTTCCTCATATTTGTCGGTGACTGGAGGCTTTAGCATCACCTTAAAGATTGTCTGACAGTTATCTTGCCTGCGCTACTAAACATTTTTGACTGCTCATTACAATCCGGATGTTTTCCAACTAGTTGGAAGCATGCTATTGTTCAGCCTATTCCCAAGTGCAAATCTCCAGTTGAAATTGGTCAATTTCGACCTATAAGTATTCTTTGTGCGGCCTCAAAAATCCTTGAAGCGGCAGCACATAAGCAGATGGTTGATTTCGTTTTTCAAAAGAAACTGCTTGACTCATTACAATCTGGCTTTCGCAAACATCATAATACTCACACTGCTCTGTTAAAAGTTGTCGATGATGTTCGTGAGGCTATTGACAAGGAGATGCTCACCCTGCTTGTGGCCATTGACTATACTCGCGCTTTTGATCTAGTTAACGTCGCTCTTCTGATGGATAAGCTTAAAACGCTTGGCTTTTCTGACGTAGCATGCAATTGGGTTCGATCCTTTCTCGATAATCGCTCGCAAGTTGTGGTTGGTCCTTCTGGTGAAACTTCTACCCCACTCATCAGAAATTCCGGCGTTCCTCAGGGTAGCATCAATGGTCCTCCGTTTTTTCACTTTTCATTAACGACGCGCCCACTGCCTTACGTGAATGTAAGTACCATCTTTATGCTGACAATTTCAAAATCTACTATCATGGCTCTATTAACGATATCCCGCTTATCTTACAAGCAGTCAACAACAATCTTGAAAGACTAACTTCTTGGGCGGCTACAAATGGTCTTTTGATAAATTCACGTAAAACCAACGCCATCTGGTTTGACTCTCGTAGCTTTATCAGCAGACTGCAATCTATGAACGTCCCCGCTCCATCTATAAATGGAGTGGCCATTCAGGTTTCACATTCAGTGCACTGCGACTGCTCGTAAAAGTTTTGCTGCTTTATCACGTCTAAGAAAATGCAACGATCTAAATCTCGATAACTCAAAGATGCTGCTGGTCAAATCACTTGTTTTTCCCTATTTTGACTACTGCGCGGGTCTGTTTATTGATCTTTCATCTGAGCTTGTCACTAAGCTCTCACGTTGCAAAAATGCGACAGTGCGTTTCGCTACCGGCGTAAAGAATTTTGAGCACATTACTCCGGCTTATAAAGCCAATGATATTTTGCCTTATACTGTACGTCAGAATTATTATTGTCTGTCACTTCTTGCCAATATCCTAACAAACCAATCCTAATTCCCTACACCGTTCTCGCATTCGTCCAAGTTACCGGCAATGGCAGGTTTCTACCTATGTGGGCAACCTGTGACGGAGGAAAACCCGTAGGAAAAACCTCCACCAGGACGCGGTGCGGTAAGGAAATCAAACTTGCTAGTCAAATGCCATTCCTTACCTACCGGAAAAAACACTATTGTTGATGCCATTGATTTTGTGAGCGGTCACCCATCCAAGTACAGCCGTGCCTCAACGCTGTAAAACTTTCGTGAGCGATCCGTCACGTAACCACTGGGGCTCGATTCTGCTATCTTTAGCATAGAAAGATAGAAAGGTTGGAAGATAGAGAGGTAGAGAGTTAGAGTGCGTACACAGTGACGTAATTACCATGGGTAGTCCAGTAATGTTAAAAAAAATACAAAATACTGAAAGGATGATTAAAATATTAACTCAAAGGTCGATCGGGGTTATAACCCATTAACGAAAGGATCGCCCGAGATTATAGTTAGAAGCCCACCCGATGAATTAATATTTTTATCATCCTTTCAGTATTTTGTATTTTTTTTAACATTACTGGACTACCCATGGTAATTACGTCACTGTGAACACACTCTTAGAGTTCGAGATGCATTTTCGCATTTGGGAGACTCTCTTCACAACATCTTTAAGTGGGAAAGTGGTTAAATAACAAGCAAAACATTGTTTAATCGACATTACAATAATAATAGTACTTTGAAATGCATATTAAAGTGTTTTCTTAGGTTATGTCGGAGAGCCTTATATTTTAACGCGGCAATGATAAATAATTTGCAAACACGCGTATAAATACATGAATACATTTTATATATACATGTATTTAAAAATTTTTATCGTAATAGACATGTTAGAATATAAGTTTTCTTCGACATAACCTAAACAAATGATTTAATACCCATTTAAAAGTACTATATTATTACTTTAATAGTGATTAAAGAGTGTTTTACTTATTAATTAATCACTTTTCTACTCAAAATTATTGTGAATAGTCTCCCGAATGCAAAAATTCATCTCGAGCTCTAATTTTCTACCTCTCTACCTTTCTATCTTTCTACGCTATGATAGCTGAATCGAGCCCCTGACCCCACCAAAGGAGCTGGTGATTTCTTTTTACTTTAAGGTAGTTCACCGATGATAATAAGGTTAAAATGTTAATTTATATTTCAAATCATCATTAAACGGCATTACTTATAACTTAATGTCTTCAATTCGTAAATTAAAATGTTAAAATATTAAAAGTAACCCAAATGTTTTGAAATTAGATAAATAACTTTTCTACAGACTGCACCACAATATAGGTATACGTATAACACAGGCAACAATGTTAACTTTGCTATATCTTTGAAAGGAGACCGCTAACTATAGATTTTTTTGTTTTATGTAACATAGGTAGTAATTATTTACAACATATTCTTTTTTCAGGGAAATATATAATTTATTTCTGCGGTTACAAATCAAAATGTCTCTTGAACACATGCTTAACTTATACCTTACGTGTTAAGATTCGCAACTTTGACATTGAATATTTTCATTTTGCTACCGGCACGATTCTTATAGTTTTGCGGGTGCATAGACATAGAATACTATTAATAACATTCTGTCAAAATTTAAAGCAAATATATAATAAATCGATTAGCCGCTGAACGTCCTGAAAGTACATTAACAATTAACGTATATAAATCCTTAACTACAATTGAAACCGGGTTAAAAATCAGACGAATCGATGTTCCAATCGTGCATCAATACCAAGTGGTGCATATAAGAAACGACATTGTAAGGTGTTTACTAAAAAATTCGCTCTACGGAAGATTGTGCGAGATAAAAATATAGATAATAGACAGAGGGAAACAAAGCAGATAGACAGCAGGGCAGACAGGAGGACAGAAGCGTCTTAATTAGAAGGCGAAGCACGTTTAAGCTGCGTTTGGTGTTTGTAATCCCCCAGACTTGTAAAGGAAAGAGAGAGAGAGCGAGTATGAGAGAGAGAGAGAGAGAGAGTGAGAGAGAGAGAGAGAGAGAGCTAGAAAGTTACGTAGAAAGTGGTGGAGTTAAGCAGGGATTACCAGAAAGTCTTGTAACTTGTGAGCATTGCCATGTTGTTGTTGTAATTTTCATGGTGTTTGCATTTCTCTCTTTCTTTTCTTTTTTAGGTGGGGAAGACTTCCCTCTCTCCTTATTTAGTAAATGATCAACGTAACATTTCATCGACTAATTTTGTATATTTTTAAGGGTGCAGTACAGACACTATATATTTCATTGAGGCCAAGATAAGCTAAATAAGATCTGCAGGGCTCAAGTTGATTTTCAAACAATTATGTATTATGAACAATTTGCGTAAATTGCATTTTATTTTTGTTCCCTTTATAAAATAATGATTGTCATCACTAAAACCGTCATGCTAAAAATGTAACGCTAAATTAAACGTGTTATAACTAAGACATAGTGTTAGGAGGGTCAATAGAGAGATGATGGAAGGATGAGGTAGTATAAAGGGACAAAATTAGGATAGGTGGGAAAAGGGGTGGCGGGTTTGAGCAAGTGAGTGTGTGAGTGCTTGAACAAGTGAGCGAATGAGCGAGTACGTAAGCAAGAGCGAGAATGAGTCCGTGAGTCCTTAGTGAGCGAGTGAATAAATGAGTAATTGTGTGCATAAGAGAGTGAGTCAGTAATACATGAGTGAGTGATTAAATTCGTGTTTGACAGAGTGAGCGAGATCGTTAGTTATTATATGAGCAAGTAAGTGAGTATGTGAGCAAATAAGTCTGTAAGTGAGGGAGTACGTAATGGAGTGAGTAAGCGAGTTCGTAAGTAAGTGCGAGAGCAAGTGATTAAACAAGTAAGTGAGTGAGCATGTGAGTGCGTAGTTGTATGAGTGAGTGAGCGAGTGTAAGCGAGTGAGATCGAGAGTACATCCTTGCATCAAGGAGTAAGCGAGTGAGTATGTATGTGAATGAATGAGTGAGTGCACAAGTGCGATTCAGCATGTGAGTAAATAAGTAAACGAGTGCATGAGTTATTATTAGAGTGAGTGAGTAAATAATTATGTGCACAAGGAAATAAGTTAGCACATGAGTCAGTGAGTGAGCAAGTGAGTACATGAGAGTGTAAGTGAGTGCGTGCATTTACGCCCTCTATTAAAAGAAAAAAATGTAAGACGAAATATCACGTAATTGAGTTAACCTTTGGACATAGAAAATCATCGGATTTCTGATTTAATGTGTTTGTAACTTTTATATGTGTGGGGTATACTATCTATAAATGTCTGAATAGATTAACGTATAATATGGTTGATTTTATTAAAAATACTTCAAATAATAAATCAAGTAAAAAATATGTTAAATTCTCCGACGACCTTTCATCTCAACTTTCAGTTGGAAATCGTCTATTTTTACAGTAAAGTCTTTCACTCCCATATCCCATTATTTACATATTGTCGTGAAACCATCGTCTAAAAATTTTTAGGCAAGCATATCGTTTAATTCTTAAGTTTAAACGATATAATATCATGAACAATCGTCTTCTTCATGTTATAAGAACTATGCAAAATTGTAGCGCGCGTAGCACACATATCATGCCTAATACTTGTAAAAGTTTTAAAATGTTTATAAGAAATTTAAGAAACTTTTATTTAAATATTACACGAAAAATTGGATTCTTTTTATATTTATTTTATGAAATTAAAGTTTTACTTTTGCGGATATCATACAAATAGGAATGTATCAGTTGACGTGGCCCTGATAACAGTTTGATACAATATCTGTCAATGACAAATGCATGACCTTCAATAAATGTATAAATTTATAAATTTGAGCAAAAATATTAGTATAATGTTTTATATTTGATCTGTACCCTTTGAGAAACCAAGTAAATAAAGATTGAAGCGAATTGTTAAATACATTTTTTAATTAGATAAAACACATATTATTTAATCATTCCTGTCAATCACTTTTATTATTTCAATAAATCAGCAGTTAAAGGTTTTTACTTTTTTATACATTTTTTTAGCGTACTGCATAATCGACTTTTAGTACATTGCTTTTAGTTTTTCTCTGTTTACGTAATCAATTGATTTTCTTATAAGTTATTATATAGAAGTAATAATTCAATACAATGATAAAAAATATGCCATTTACAAAAGATTGCGTCGTAATATACGCGTTTTGTCATGTTCATTTTTATCGAATCAAACGTAAAGTTACAATTCCATTTGTTGTGCGTCATCGCGCGATTGTTCGATAAAAGAAAACAATATCCTTCCGTTTCTTTTCCACAAATAATCAAAGCTGACATTGAGAAAATTGAATTGTTATGATTATTGATTATAGCATAAACAAACATGATGATTCTCCTTCTTTTTTTATAGCATACATACTTAAATTACGTTCTTTATATTTTTGGTTCTACTTATTTTCATATCCTTTTTTAATTTGTTTTCAACTTTTTGTATATCCTCCAATATGAATGCTCAAAAAAGAATAAAAGAACAAAAATAACTTTAAAATCTTACTAATTTCTGATGTGAGCCAAATATTTTATACGAAGCTCGTAAAGAATAATGTAGACAATCGTTATTTTAATAAATGGTTTTTATGTAGGAAATAACACAAGAAAGGGCGGCATGACCCATATATGGGCCATAAAATAACGAAAATTTGATTGCTTTTTGTATTAGTAACAAACCGAAGTTTCCTAAGCCATTTCAGCGCGCGATTCTTTTAGTTATGAAATTAGAAAAACTATGATCATGAAATAAAATCAATTTATTTACTTTTTTTAAATTACGGAAAACTGACAATATTATCTTATGCGTTGAAGAGAAAAAAGAAGAGAAGTTGAAGATAATCTATCCCGTTAACAAATTAAACATTTAAAAAGCTATGCATATTCATATTTATATCAGACGTATATTGATCTTATTTCTTTTTGAAAAGTTCAATGTAGAAATTGATTTGACTCTAACCTCTAAGGTTTCTCTGTTTTGAGTACTTTTTTTTGCGTTATTCTATAAATCTCTCTAAAACGCCAGGCAATCCTATCTTTTTATTATATGTACATAAACTTTGAAAGCTAAAGATTAATTTGATACTTTAATATTCTACCAAAGTTTCCGACAAATGCATGAATTTTCATTTCAAATGGCTAAAAATGCGTTTTCTGTATATCTTAAACGGGCTAAACAGGCGAACTTTACAATTAAATATCTTTCCAAAATGCAAGGCAACCTATACTGAAAATTTCTCTGTGAACTTAAATTATCTCTATTAACAATTATAAAATAGATTTGAGTCTTAAAGTTTAAAATTACTTTTCGCTCATACCCCCTTAAAGTGTTAAGCAATTCTGTAACTTCCCATCACAACGAAAGAAGTTCATTCTTTTTAAGCTGAATTTATATCAAATTGTATATATCTTTAAATCTCTCTTACATAAAAAAAGTAGAAGACCCCGAAACATAACCTTTTCCGGGTAAAAACGGCTTACATGTACAAGCTATATATGCCGTGCTTATATATAAAACAATATGGATTTTATTACATGTATGTGAATATATGAAATTCTTTGACACGTGTTAGTATATGTGAATATATGTCCTCGTATGTAAATATATGTAACTACATATAATGACCTGTAGGGTGTCAGTAATTGGGACTCTAATCCTATAAATTATTTTTTTAACTTTATACGAAAAGATATCGGGATGTCAGCGAATAGATACAGGGTGATGTCAGAATTTCAGTTCTTCGGTGCATTGTAAACATACTTGCGAAGATTATTGAAAGGACCCGGAAAAACATAGCATATTTAGATAGTATTACATACATTTTTATAATATTCGTAGAAAACGATAAAATAGATCATGTGATCGATATAGATCAGTAAGAGAACATCAGTTTTGCGACTTCTTTACTTGTTACTGCGATATTCAACTTTTACTTCATACATGTGTATTCGATATATCAATTCTCTCTGAATAAATAATTTTTTCTTAAATGATTTCGATTGTTCAATTACATAGCTTTGTGCGACTATAATAACGACTCAAGTTGAGAGAACCTACACATACACACATATACACACACACATACACACGCACATACACACACACAGCTGCATACGTACTACGCGAGACTCTTGTACATTCTACCTTACAACTATAATAAGCGTATAGTATGCAGACGTTGTAATGATAGTGCTCTGCGCGAATAGAGAGAGGAGAGAGAGAGAGAGAGAGAGAGAGAGAGAGAGAGAGAGGGGAGAGAGAGGGAGAGAGAGAGGGAGAGAGAGAGGGAGAGAGAGGGAGAGAGAGAGAGAGAGAGAGAGAGAGAGAGAGAGAGAGAGTATAGGAGAGAGAAGAATGAGAATCTTGTATGTAGCAGTGTATACTTACGTCATTACGGGACCAAATGCAGGGCTTCCACTATGGCATGTAGTTTCTTATTTTCTGTTATTACGATCTTTTAATGTCCGATCGTTCCTTCGTCGATTCTCTCCCTCGTTCTTTCGGGATTCTTAATTTTCTCTTGGTAAGCATTCTAGGATGCACTCATGCAAATTGCGTTTCATTAACGACCGTTTTATAACCATATTTGTTTTTTCTTCTGATGGATTCGAGTGCAAACATATCGATAAGAGTACTTAATGTGGAAACCAGGGTATTTCATTTTGATGATTCGATAACTGCATGCAGTGTTTGATAGTGATTTTGTTTCAATGTAGGTTGAATAGGGTTGCGTTTTCAGATGAAGACGAGTGGAGGGCAGTGTTATTTTTCTATATATTTAAAAAAAAGGATAAATGCGCTTGAAAAAGAATACACATGAATATCTACGACTGCAATCGTAAACGTTGTTCGTAAGTGCAGTCATTATGTAATGTTAAATATGCGTTGTACAGTTTCTTTTATTATTTGTTATAGCATTAAGTAAAATTACTTAATGCGCGTAATATAGATAGGCTGTAAAGAAACTCCATTATTTTAATAAAGCGAAAAGATATTTTTTACTCAATTTGCATTTCTACAGGTGCGTTACTCAGAAATCAAGTTTATTGCTTCCTCAAAGACGAAGCTTTGTGCCAGTAAAAAAAAAAGTTGCTAAAACCATGTTAGAAACATGTTTTGAGACATTAGGCATAAAAATACACTATTTTTAGAAAATATCCGTATGAATGTGTGCGTGCGTGCGTGCATGTGTGCGTGCATGCGTGTGCGTGTATGTGTGTGTGTGTGTTCTCTGTATATACACGGTGAAACTTAATTGTTTCAGGGCTTATTTTTTTTTGTTTTTTCTAGAGGATGGAGGGACAAGAATAATTTCTTTTGTTTATCGATGTATTTTTTAGGGTTTTTTGGTACATTAGAAATAATATCATCGATCCAGCGAAAATGTATTTCAAAGTGCATAAAATTACCTAAGGGCTCATTCTCAGTGAGGGAGCAGTCGCGTATTCTGCTTTGTAAAAGTATATCTTTATACTGGAATCTGACACTGGGGCGTGGTCAATATACATAGTCAACCAATGTTGTGAACGATAGCCCGTATTTATACTGTTTAAATTGAGAGAACTTAGTTTATTGTTAAATAAATTATATCTATGAAAAGTATTTGCGATTGGGCTGGCAGTAATCCTTCATAACGCAAATTTGTAGAAGCCGACCGAGTTTATCAAGCAGGGCACATTATAAAATGTGGTAAAAATGCAGTAGCCGAAAATAGTGAGTAGCATAAGCTTTACAGCTGTCTGCTTGTAAACCTCCAGTTTAAGAGAAAATCCTTACGAAATAAATGGTGAGGTATCGACAAGCGGCAATATTGTACTTTGTTCTTGTTCATGTAAAGCCTGTTTAGGCGAAAAATGCAAACACGTAATAGCTTCTCTTTTGTATATCTACTAGTAAGTTTCTAACCTATATTTCATGTTATTCATTTTACTTGTGTTTACAATACGTACGTTTGGCCTCGGGATTTAATGAAAGCTAAGACTTAATTTCTTGTTTGCTCTGCTCTCACAACCCCTCACACTGCACAATAATAACTATTGGAGTTTTTCTTGCGTGGTGCAAAATCTCCGACCTCTATAATAATTATTTTATTATTGAAAATCACAAATTATACGCAAATCGCTATGCTAATCAATGTAAAGTCCGGGCTCCCACTAGTATCCCGGTTTGCTACGAGAGGTCATGTCAACGGTGCTAGATCCCAATACATTACCGAGAGTCAACTTCACTTCTCACTGAGAATGGGGCCTAACTTTTCCGACCTGAAAGTTTCGATAAGGACATTCCTTTATTTTGTTACACACGAAAACGTAATGTTTAGTTCTTTTTTATTTGGGGTTTATCCACCTGTAGCCTTTTGGCCTAGCAAGTGTTTCATACCTATTTTTTTTCTTTGTACCTATTTTTTCCATACTTTTATGTTTCCCTACCTAATCACACCCCGCATTCGCCCAGGTTTATGCCTGTGGAGCGGGATAAACCTGTATCAGGAGAAAACCTGTTCCGGGATGGTCGGTATATTTGGTATGTTCGAATTGGATGTCTATAATACATCACATTCCGTAAGCTTAGACACCGAATCCGATCAGACGAAGTTGTATTGGCCACGGGGTTCCCTGGCGGTCACCCATTCAAGTACTAGCCGCGCCCAACGCTGCTTAACTTCGCCGATCGCTCGAGGTGTGGCTTCCCCTGATAAGACAAAACGTTATTAAGACGTCATTAAGACGTCTTAAAAAAGACGACATAACGTCTTTTTTCAATGTCCAAAAGAACGTTATAAAAACGTCTTTTAATCGTCATTTTGGCCGCGGAATTTTTCCAAAAAATCTTTTATAGAAGCCTTTAAAGACGTTCTTTAAACGTTAAAAGAACGTCTTTAAAGGCTTGTATAAAAGATTTTTTGGAAAAATTCCGCGGCCAAAATGACGTTTAAAAGACGTTTTTATAACGTCCTTTTGGACATTGAAAAAATACGTTATGTCGTCTTTTTTAAGACGTCTTAATGACGTCTTAATAACGTTTTGTCTTATCAGGGCCATCACTCCAGTACAGTGTCCGTTACGTAATTTTTATTTTAAACGGTTATATCTGGGAAATTTATGATGGAATAGCGTTGAATTTTATGTGCAGTTTCTTGAAAGTTAAAAGTTGTTTAGAATATTCCATATTTATACAGTTAAATTAAAAGATATATTTTTGTTCATTTCGTTATTTTCTTAATTTAAGATATTCTTAATTAGATCATAAGTTTTGTTTGATGTGCAGTTAATATGGAAGAATATCATGATAAAATTTAGCGCGGAATGATTTGAACGAAAACAAATAGTCACATGTTACACATGCATGTAAATACATAAGACTTTATTATTGATTGCAATCATGGTAAAATGTTTTACTGGGGCGTCTGTGGCTCAATTGCAGGTTAAGGCGCAAGACTTATATTAGCTTGTTGATACACGTTCGGTTTCGAGGGCACGGGTTCAATTCCCCATTGGGTCGATTATTTCGGCAACGAATTTTACAACTCGTTGTTCCGGATTAATCGCTGATTGAGATCGAACTTGAGTCCGATAATAATTAAGTATTCTTCACATACTCAAACCGATTGTTGATGGCCTGATGCCACTAACCAAAAAAAAATGGTTAATTATTTTATCAAAATTTACTTGAAATACTTTGATCAAAATAAATTCACACCGCGTTTGAGTTAACCTAGTCTTTTCTATAATTAGAAAGAGACTTAAAAATTTAAAATTAATTTATTAAAACAAAGAATTTCATGTTAAACTTAAATGTTACAGGTACCCAGTATATACAAGATTATGTGTCATTATTAGGTCTAGCTGTATAATAAAAAGTGTCATATTTGATTACGCGAGATACCAGAGTTTGAATACTAGTTTTCCTTTGGAAACTTGTAATTTTCACTATCCTAAACGCCAGTGTCGAAATCTTAGTCCACGTCTGTTATCTATACTTAAACTTACGTGGCAAGGTAGATTTAGTAAAATGACCCTTTTTGGTACTCACCTGTAACATAAAGAAAACATTATAATTAGATAAGCATTGGAAATGGAACATATTAAATCTACATTATTTATTTTATCATACATATTTTATTGTTAGGATTGATGTTAAATAAAGAAAAGCTGAAAAATTAACGATCTTATATCTTAAAGGGATTAAGAGATTGATAAATTATAAACATAATGTATAGTACTATGAGCTAGAAAAGAGCGACGAATGGGTTGCCGAAACGTTGCAAGACAATTTATATTAACTTATTTTATTAAGTTAATTTCTACTAAAAAATAAGAGGTGACGCTGGGTTCATTTTATTTAATTGAAGTACTGTTAGATTAATCATTATATTCCTCACTCGCGATTGTCCGGGAGATATTCAACATGGCAACAGCGCATTAATCGTTGCTATAAATATACGACGTATGCTCACATCGTATGCAATCTCGCGTAACTATCGATTTTCTGCTTACAAATACTAATGTTGCAAGACGCTTTAAGTTTAACATTATATTAAAACATACTTTATCTCAAATGTATTTTCTTGAATTTAGAACATAATTCAAATAATTTACTATAATTTATTCTGTTATTTAACAATTGCTTGATCTCTCAAAGAAAGTAGTTTAGATGTAATAACGCATAAAAACATTCATCTTTAAAGATAATAACAATAGTAGAGTACAATGCTTCCATACAATCTAAAAACTGAATAATAGAGTCTATTTGCATTTTAAATGTAAGAATAAAGCAAATACGCAAAATGAAACACGTCACAGTACAAATCTATGACTCACCTTCCACACACATACGTCTATTTTGAATCTTTTTCACACATTTTTTGCTTTCCTTTAAGTACTAATTTTCATCGCTGAATGATACGTATATTAACATAATAATTGAAGTTACTTATGGCATACATAAACAAATAATTGCTAACAAGTGGCACGTGCCTATAACACTCATCAAAATGAACTGCGTTATTTCGCTTATATTTACAAGTATCATTGTACAATCCCCACTAAAAAAGTGAGTGTATGCCGTGAAATTAAAGGGAGGCTATGTGAATTTTGGTTTTTCAACGAGAGTTAATACAAGCCACTCTTTTAAAGTGGCGAGTAAATACGATTTTTGGAAACGATTGGAAAACGGTTTGTTCGATGGATGCATTAAAAATCGCCAAGTGCTCGCTGTTGATGCCGTTGTTTCAGCTTATATTTACACGCGCGCTTGCAAAATGCAGAGCTCCGCGCGATTCATACAGCCTTTTATGATAATGGGATTTCAGGCTATTACGCGGAGCTTGTAACTTTAGATGCATTACGCCGGAACTTTAAAGTTGTTAGCTGCTGCTCTTTTTTGCAAATCTTAATAGCTTTTTAAAAGATTAATTGTGAGATTGATTAGTCGGTCGTTGCCCAAGGTTACATCGAGATTATTTTGTATATGAAGCATTTTAACGGATTAAAAACTTATAGATGGTATTTCAAGAATGTTCAATCAAAATTCTATATAAATCTATGTAGGTGAAGTATTAGATTTTAATAAATATAATTTCACTTTATAAGATAAGTACTTTGTACATTGAATCCTCTGATCACTTTTCTTTCATGCTCTATTAAAGTTATAAACTTTATAAACAGTTAGAGACAAGCAGAATAAAAAAGGTCCCTCAGCTAATAGCACTAGATTATGACGTTTACTCATCTAAAGCACCAAATCATAATTTGATTGTTTCGAGCCGGTCATTTGCAGTACAAAGTCGAAGTAATTGAAGATAATAAAGCATAATGACATTGGATCGATCGAGTTCCTTTTTATGCTCTACGGGCAGTGCACGATGGGCAAATATTTTTTATACTCTATCGCATTGTCTCTTTCGCTCTATTTAATAATAAGTGGCCTTGCCAGCGATTTTTTACGGCCGAAGGTCTATTTATCGAATATTATTACAGTAATTTAATGATTCAGAACGTCTGTTATCGAGCTTGAAATTTTAATATCGCGGACGATAATAAAACGCTTGTATACTTTATGAAACGTTATCTTATTGTCAATAAGAAATAATCGAATAATCGATAAATTGAATGAAGTTTTACTTTTGTTACGGAATAGATAAAGACCATCGATAGCATCGAAAAACAAGTTTATTATAATTCGTCGTATAATTAAAAGACAATACGGACTAATTAATTGCTTGGGTATTACGTATTCGTATTTTATATTAATTTATAAGTCAAACGGACGTTTATGAATTGTTGAGATTTATCGTATCTTTCTGTTTTTAATTAATTACAATTATTTATGCTGAGATATAAATTTTACACCTTTAAATGCAAAATTAGCATTTTGTATTTTATTAAAGAATAAAAAGGATTTAAACTCCAAACAAGCCGCATAAATCATTTCAAATGAAGCAATAAATCTAGGAGATAATATGGAATCGATACAAAAAGTCAATAACAATAAATTCGTAACAATATAGGTAGACGTCCAATATTTTTAAGTCTTTTATAATACCAACAAAATTGGTTATTCATTCCGAGCTACTTTTCAGCTAACTATTATTGAAGCTTGATAATATTATTCTAATATATTTATAAGTCTACATGTCATAAAAAATTCATCACATAATCATAATTTAAGAATGCAAAGACGAAGCAATTCACCTTGACACCAAAATAGCGCAAATCCCCATCTAAAACGTTTCTTTTTCTTCGATTCTTCTCTCACATTCTCTAATCGACTCTGAAATCTGCCAATACAATCAATTATCTCAACAAACATTCGCTGCAGAAGCGTTACGGATAAGAAAGGCTCAAATTTAATAGAATGACTTATCAAACTTTTCAAACGATCGCAATTCTTACGAAAGTTTCTGCTGCAGTAGCTCGCAAAACGCTCTCGTTTAATTAAAGAAAACTCGTATTGAATCGATTAGTCCTGCGAGTACAACACGGCAAGAATATAATTGATTTCGATTTAATTAATCGGGACTCTTTCCAGCTATAACAATCGCCGCCTCAGCTCGCCTATTTACATTCGAAATTGGAACGTTATAACATTTCCACTCCCGAGATACAAAATTCAAAGCTCGTTAAAACACAACACAAAGAGAGAGAGAGAGAGAGAGAGAGAGAGAGAGAGAGAGAGAGAGAGAGAGAGAGAGAGAGAGAGAGAGAGAGAGAGAGAGAGAGAGAGAGAGAGAGAGAGAGAGAGAGAGAGAGAGAGAGAGAGAGAGAGAGAGAGAGAGAGAGAGAGAGAGAGAGAGAGAGAGAATCTCAATCGATTGTTGCTTTCTCGTTTTCATAAATATTTCTTCGCCCGTGTGTATAATCGCGTGTACGCGCGTATAAATGCGTTCGAAGTTAAGCCTTCCCCCCTCCCCCTGAATGTTCGATCCGCGATCTATAAACAAATGACTGTGTGCGATCGCGGTGCAGCGCTCGGCGTCGACGTGTTTGGAAATCTTTAACGAAGCACACGTTTCTATTCAATGATTCACATCCGTAAATACTGAAATTGCCTGCGTGTGTGCGCGGCGATAGGCGATCGATTCAATTCTCTCTCTCTCTCTCTCGCTTCCACACGTTTCGATTATTCGGCGCCTCTGATCGTGCATGACAGCATGAGCATACGTATGTGGGCAGAGAACGGAGTGCGCGCGTTATATGTATCGTTTTACACACGGTTTAAATACCGCGCAAGGGCGCGCGAACGCACGCTAATGTCAAGGTCGTGCCGGTCAGCCACTGACCGCGGCATTCCCTATTATGGTGTATTGTGGACCCTCTACAGCTTGTCTGGAGCTATGGACGCAAGCTTTTACACTGTTTTCATTGTGTTTCCCTGTTATTCGCCAGTTTTTAGCATTAATAAATGTAATTTTCATAAGTGATAGTATATGTATGACATCCTGACTTCAAGGGGAAAAATACACTAATAAATGGTAAAAATTAATTTATTATTCATCATTTTTACAAAAAATTCTCTTTATGGAGTATTGATATTCTATTTAGCTTACGTCATTGTTTTACTAAATATAAAATTATAAGAGTTACTTTAATAATATTTCAAGGATTCGTAAAAAGAAAGAAACTATTCATAATTAACAATAAATTGTTAATATGAATTAATTTATTTTTATATATGAATAAATGTAAATAATATTTTTAGAAATTTATATTACGATGAATATTCAAAACTATATCTCACGATTACAAAATTCTAGAAAATATTCCAATTCTGCTTTATAATATATGCAGTAATTTCGAAAATGTATGTTTGGAAGAATCTCATTTCGTTTCACGTTCCAAGTTTCTACGAAAAACAATAGATAACAAATTGGACCAAAAGTCGACGTGATGCTTGAATAAGTTGTTTACGAAGAAAATGTTTTGGAACTTTGTTATGTACCTATTAGTTTCTTGGAATCTGGAATAGGAATTCAATATACTCTAAGAAATTGCTTTATTTATAATTGAAAAGTAATTTTGTAATAATATGAAGTAAATAAATTGATTACGAATTCGAATTCCAATCGATAAAATAAACTAGCTTTTAAAAAAATTAACATTTTATTTATGTAATGTTGAAATGATGAAATCATTCTCCAAAATTACTTTTATAAGATCATGCGATAGCGGATATATGGGTTTACTTAGCCAGTATGAATCATCATAATTTGCGCTTGATGTCGGTTTATGTATTACAGGAAGTAATTAAAATAATTATTTGTAACATTAATATAATATAAAAACTGTTATTTGAAAATGACAGGTATCGAACGTGTAAAAAACTATAGCGTATACACGTGAGTAGGAAATGAAAAATGAAAAGAAAAAGCAAAATTAAAGTTATAAATTATTGCAAATATAAACTTACTTTTACACGCCAATCTTTTTTTTATCAGATTCACGTTATGCAATAAAATTTTATATTTGCGAAACTGGAATTGCCATGGAAAGCAATAAACATTTTAAATCCAGTAAAATAGATTTTAGATAATTTGTGCAGATACGCCGCATGCAATTATTTCGAAGTATAATATAGGCTAAATTACATAATTCTGTCTCCGTTCCAAATCGTTCTGTCTTAACATAAGTCAATTTACTCTCTATACAAGAGACAGTAATGACCTGACTCTCGTAAATACATTATCGAATGTTCAGTTTGATTTATAAAATGACCTACATTATTTTCGCGTATATCCCAACTATTGATTTACGTGGAAGGGCGCATTTCAATTTTCTTTTTCTCTGCAGAAAGCAGTAAATTCTTTTCTATTTGTGTGTAATATTATTAAATATAGATATCCATTTTTTGACTTTGTATAATGTATATGTTTTATTTATGATAAATTAAGCTGTATAATATCGGTTTAATAATTAGAAAGTTGTAAAAGAATCTTTGCAATTAATTTGAATCCAAACGTCTGTATTATTAATTTGATGTTTATGTAAAATTTTCATATTCTTTATATTCTGCACAGTAAAGTTTTAGCCAAGTTTCAAACTTTTAAGAATTTCATATATATTCTTCTATGTGTTCCGAATGAGGAACAAAACTTCTTTCCGAAATACAAGTTTTTCTCTAGCAATCTTTTTTTCAAACATTAAAACTTTTCATCTAAATGAATTGGCGCATATTTTTAAAAGTAGAAAAATTTAATTTAAATTTTAGTTCGTCAAAATAATTTTGATTGGATTTACTTTAGATAATTTAATACAAATTTCTTTTAACTATTCCCATATAAAGAAATGATTGCGAGATATGTATCGAAGTATATCGAATTTAGAGGTACCTATTCTATATTAATTTACATTTGTTGAATATTATTTTGCTTTATGTATAGTTTTAAAAATCATGTTTGCCTTGCCTCTAACTATTCACATAGTTAATTTTACTAGATATAATGATATTAGTTTTTCATTTTTTATTAATAATCGAGATTGTTAAGGTCCGATTTCATGCAGCGAATTATTCGCAGCGAATGCTAAGCTAATATATAGGTGCGAGAGAGAAAGTATGATTATACCCTCTCTCTAGCACCTATATGTTAGCATAGCATTCGCCGCATGAAAACGGACCATTACGCAGCTAAGTTCACGTCGATCAACGAAACAGAAAAGAGCGCGAAGTTTGATTTTATATAACCTTAAATTGTAGTTTTAAATTTGTAAATTATTTCTGTTCAACATTTTAATTACACATGCCTATGAAATATCATTAAACATAATGTGCAGGTGTGCGAGGTCACCGACGATGGTGCCTGAAAATACCTCCTCGTAGACTTTGCATAAATATGTAAAATGCGATATTCAGGTCGCCGATGATGGTGTTTCCTCCGTGGCTTTTTGCATAAACTAGAAACCGTTATGCGTGCTGCCGCGTGCTCGTATATTTATTATATATTTTTTTATTTAATTGTCGTGAATAGTCTACTTAAAATTCGTTTTTGTAACACAAGCACGATTTTCGCGTTTATCTGTACCTATTAAGCGGGCCTAAAGGACAATTTTTTAGACCGGCGGGCGCAAATGTAATAAGCGGGCGCAAAAGTTACTTTTGCGCCCGCTATAATTTTTCGGAAAATTGCTATTATATATTTATATATATATATATATATATATATATATATATATATATATATATATATATATATATATATATATATAATATATATATAATATATATATATATATATATATATATATATATATATATATATATATATATTTAGCGCCGCTTAATATGCTAGAAAAACGCAAAAAATCAATATATGCGTTTCAAAAAATATGGTGTGCACCAAAGGCAAAGTGGGCTTTTTGACCTCGTGTGGTTGCAGTGATCGTCATCGGCTCGTACTTCACACACTCCACTTCAATCTCCACACTCGGTCTAAAAAAGCCCACTTTACGTCCTAGGTACATAATATACTATTTTACCTATAATTTAATTTTAGATAAGGGGATCGTATATGGGCAAATCCGCCGAAATTTTAATCTTTATTGTCTGAACTATAAAACTGATCATATTAATATTATTTACTAATATATCCCAAGTAATATTTTTTTTATTTCTACACATCATTAGTTTAGCAATATGTTAGCCAAGCATAGTCTTCATAATTGAACTTTATCCAATGATCCAACTCAAACGAAGATGAAAAAATGCCTAAATTGTTATGTCTGAAGAGAATTTTTTTTATTCTTAACAACAAAAAAGGAACGCCGTTTAACTTATCATTCTGATTCCAATTGCTAAACCCTTTACCCTTTAAGGGTAAAATTGAGGACGAGGGATAGAAAAAATCGAAGTTCTTTAACCAAATACATTGTAAACCATTCACAAGTAAATCAAATACGTTATTATAAATATTGTGAACGCTGATTATGAAACTATTATTTCGAAATTCAAAGTATTGTATCCTATATATAGCGGACAGTTAATTTATTACACAGCTATTCTTTTCACATTTTTGATATTCAATTTTTTAAAACCGTTTCTTTTTACCGCTTTAAAAAAAAATGGTAAACCAAAAAAAGCTAACAAATAAATAATAAATAAATAATTAATAAGTAATATATTGGTGGTATAAATACTACTAACGCAAATGTTTTTAAAAAATTTGTTTTCAATTAAAAAGAAAAATTAAATGATATTTCTATAATATCAATCAATTTATAGCATAGGCTAAAGAAATATATCGAAAATTATTGTACAAAACATATACGATTCTAAAATTTAATTATAGGTAAAAACGAATTTTAAGTATACTATTCACGATACAATTAAAGGATAACACCACTGTAGAAATTAAAAAAAATCGATTTTTCTTTTATTGGATTAAAACATGCTTTGAACCTTCTAGAATATGGTACAAAAGGTCCCATCCCGAAAAAAAAATTTTATTTGAAATTTCGGGACATATACCGATCGTCTTTGACCGCTCCGAAACGGTCGATCGCTTACCTGCGAGATGTATGTACCTGATGAGAAGGACCGCCTTATGACTTGCCTATTGTTCGCAAACTTCCCTAATGCTCCTATAGATGTCGATCTTAAGCTATTATGAATCAGTTAGGCTAGTTTCAAAACAAAGTACATTAGTGTAGCGTCTGTATATCGTAAGAAAACGACACTCTCATTTTCACTTTCGAAACTATATCTTTGTGAAAGTTTTAATTATTCATTATTACGTTGAGCAAAATGGAAAAAAAGTGTACGCAGGAAGAAAAGGTACGAAATAAAACTATCCAACACGGGATCGGAGCCGTAAATCAGCGAATCGCCCGATGAATCGATACGAAACTGAAGGTGATTCCAGTGGTGTCAGTGCATCGGCAAAATAGCTGAAGACATCCGAGGACGATTTCGATGTAAATTATACATTTGGATATCGAATCATTAACTTTTTGGCAATATTTTCTGCAATTTCTGAGCATGTGTAAAACGTGCGGTTCTAATATAACTTTTCATGAAAGAAGTTCTCGGGGCTTGGGCTTCAAAATTGTGATTGTTAGCCAAAGTATCCAGAAATTGTTATACTAACAGTAAATTTATAAAAAATACATATGAAATTAATCGTCGGATGGTGTTAGCAATGCGACTGATAGGAGTAAGACTGAATGGAATGATGAAATTTTGTGCGTTTATGGAATTACCACGTCCTGTTTTCCCATCTTTCTGCGATAAAATAGTGAATCTCATTTCAATAGCAACTTCAATAGTTTGTGGTAACAGTATGAAGCAAGCTGGATAAGAGGAGAGACGAAAGAACGAAGAAAATGGTCAATCTCAAGGGATTACCGTTTCAGGAGATGGTTCTTGGAGGAAACAAGGGTATTCGTCGCTTTTTGGAGTTGTATCTTTGATTGGATGGCTTACTGGAAAAATCGTCGATGTGACTGTAAAATCAAAATATTGTAAGTCTTGCGAGCACTGGAAAAATAAAACAGAAACATCTGAATACGAAAAATGGTATGCATCACACGCCGATTTATGTCAAGCAAATCATGAAGGTTCATCTGGTAAAATGGAGGTAGATTCTGTTATTGAAATGTTTTCTCGTTCCGACAGTTTCCACGGCCTAAAGTATGTGAATTATATTGGTGATGGTGACAGCAAGACTTTCAAAGGCATACTGGATTCTAAACCGTACACTAATTTTGAAGTACAAAAAAAAGAGTGCATCGATCATGTACAGAAAAGAATGGGATCGCGTCTTCGAAATCTAAAAAAAAAGAAAGACGAAAGGCTTTTGAGGAAAAGGAAAATTAACAAATTAGTTGATTGATAAAATAACAATTTATTATGGTTTGGCAATACGGAGGAATCCAAATTGCATAGAGAAAATGAGAAATGAAATCTGGGCAACTCTGTATCATAAAATATCGACCGACGACAATCCGCAGCAAGACAATTGTTCAGATTCCTGGGGTGCTTGGAAAACCGCTCAAGTTGAAGGTTCGTTGGACACGTTTCATCATGAACCGCCGCTTTCTGAAGAAGTTTGCGAAGCCATTGAACCTGTTTATACGGAGTTGAGTCGAGATGAGTTATTGCACCGTTGCTTAGGAGGTTATACTCAGAATAGCAACGAAAGTTTCAATGCCACCGTTTGGAACTTGGTTCCGAAATCGTACTCGAGTGGCAACGAAGTTCTGGATATTGCCACTGATATTGCAGTGTGCAATTTTAATGATGGCCCGAAATGTGTCCTTCGAATTATGAAAGCTCTAGAAATGGATATAGGTCTGCAGGCTTACAATTTTTGTTGTGAAGCCGACGATAAGCGCATCAGACACGCTGAGCGCTCTCTGTCCGACGCAGCGAAAGAGGCGCGATGGAACATAAAAGCGATAAGAAAAGAAGACGAGGAGGAGAATTTGCATTTGGAAGGGCAGCTTTATGGTCCTGGCATTGCAGACTACGGTAAAAATTTTTCTTTAAATGATTTCCTCTTTTTTTTACGTCCGAAACAGATTTTGAAACTTTAAGTTTATTTTTCTCAAAACTTGAACAGTTTTCATCCGATCCATTTGAAATTTTAACCATATCTTAATTATTATATTTCGAAGTGAATCACGCAGGGGATTTTTAATAAATTGATTTAAACAATTTTTATAAACAAAAACGTGCCTTTTTTTCATGAAAATTTTTAAATTATTTTCAATTTATTGCCAAATTTGCAAAAATTAATATTTTCAAAATCCCCTACGTGATTCACTAGCTATTAACATCAAGAATAAGTGGATTTTTTTGTTCCAGGTTGAAATGTGCGATTGGTACACTGCGTGCTGCGGAGCGCTTCCGATGCAAGAGGCTTCAAGAGTTCGGCTATAAATCAGCCATTTCGTATTTTTTTTTCTCAATTTTTTTTTAAATATACTATAATATTAAACTAATCATATATCCAAATATCATTTCTTTATAACCTTTCTTTCCATTAAAAAAAATACCCAAAAAACGCTTTTTTTCGCTATTACACTGGTGTTACCCCTTAAATAAAGAAATATAACGTAAAAATAGTTAATAAATATACGAATGCGGGGCAGCGAAATTAAACTATAAAAATGTTTCTAGTTTATATAAAATATACAAATAATTTCCATACATTCTTTTAAAAATTGTAAATATGACCTCTTATAAAATTAGTTATACAATAAAAAATTGTTTTTTTGTTTAACTGATCTTCAATTCATCTGATGCGTTTTATTTGATTCTACTCATAATTTAAATCATCTGATTAAAGATTCGTATCTAATAGTCGACACATTCTTTAACAAAGCTTTTTTAGTTAAATTTATCATGCTCAAAATAATCTCACGGTTAAAACTTGCGTACACAATTTCGGACCTTTAACCACCAAATTTCCTCTTTCTCTCTTTCTCTCTCTCTCTTTCTCTCTCTCTCTCTCTCTCTCTCTCTCTCTCTCTCTCTTTCTCTCTCTCCCACCATCACACCTGCTACATTAAGAAAGCAAGCCCACGATATCACCTCGGCCACCTTAGGCTCTGTGAATTATTGTAAAATGCCATCGACGATGCTAAAGTTATTTGATAAACAATTTGAACTTCTTACGATAGCAATAGATGAGTTAAAGTCTCTCATGATGGGGAAACTTAATGCTGTCAGTGACTCTACAACCTCTGTACCAGCAAAAGAGGGGTTGATCGAGAAACTAATAGATCAGATTTCGGTACTTGAAAAAACTGACGAGACGGACGAGGGAGCGAATACGAGAGCGGGTTATTTTAATGTAAATTCCATCAGGCATTGCATTGAATAAATCTGTCAAATTCTTAGCGAAAAATCCTATCATCTATTCGGTGTGGCCGAGGGCGAGTAGCACTATACATTTGCGATGAATACAGGGTCTAAGTAATAGCTAGATCAAACACAAATGGACCGGGAAAACCTAAACAACTCGAGTACATTATGTGTGAGATACAGCATGGACAACAGGAGCCTGTATTTGTTGCAGTTGTTTACAGACGTCTCACCATTTCCTTTCTTAAATACTCGGATCTCGTCGACAAGTTGAGGGAATATTGTGACTTATATAGCTACAAAATTATAATGGGAGATTTGAATGCGGATTTATTGACATACAGTGATGATGCGAAGTTTGTTCGCAAACTTGCAACTGAACTGACATTTCAGATTGATCGCACATGTGTCGCACACATGTATTGACACTATACTGGTAGGCAGTAACGACAGCGTAACGGATCACGACAACTACGAACAGACCTGGCCCAGCAAACACAACATCCTTGATGTGGCTATAAAAGTGCGGGCACCCATCCGTGTTGACGATCCATTCACGTACAGGCATTACAAGAACATCGATCCGGATGAACTGCAAACCCTATTGTCGGAATATAATTGATCTGCCCTAGAGAAATGTCACTTCATCCTTGACACAGCGTTGGACTGCCTTAACTCCAACTTACTGGATGCAATCAACACCTTGGCACCATTAAAGCGAGTTAAGCCTTGCAAAGGCAGTCCATCCTGGATCCATGTTGAACTTACACGTAACTTACAGACGATACAAAAGGACTGGTGATGCACGGTTCCACAATGAGTTTCTAGAGTTGCATAGTGAATCCTTCACCAAAACAGAACAAGCTCGCATCGTTTATTATCAAGGTAGACTGCTGGGTAAGCAGCAGAGCAATGTTTGGAAGGAATTGCGCAACCTAGGACTCCTTTTCAAAGCTAGAAGAGGGTTGCATGGATTGACGACGGAGGAACTCAATACTCACTTTGCGGGAGTATCAATTTCAAACGATGAAAATTCAGCTGAGATCGAAGATCTGGTTGCATCCGCGAGTGATGATGGTTTTAAATTCAATCTAGTCAGCGCTGCTGATGTCGTGCTCGCTATCGCGCACTTTTCCTCTCAAGCGAGAGGTGAGGACGATGTCCCGCAGAGTGTAGTTGCGAAAGCACTGCCAGTCATTGGGCAGCACGTTGTGAATCTATTCAACTCTTGTCTGGATAAGGGAATATTCCCGGACCTCTGGAAGAGAGCACGAGTAGTACCGCTGAACAAGCGTACTACACCATCGTCAGCGTCGGACTTTCGTCCGATAGCACTGCTGTGCTTTCTTTCAAAGGTTTTGGAAAAAATTGTACATGACCAGATAATGGCGTACTTGACCAAAATATAACAGCTCGACCCCATGCAGTCCGGCTACAAGAAAAATAACTCGACTCAAACTGCTCTACTCAGACTGACAGAAGACCTAAGGACGGGAATAAACAACAGATTACTAACACTATTTTTACTGTTCGACTATAGCAAGGCTTTCGACACTATCTCACCAGCCAAGCTTTTAGCAAAGCTGCGAGCTCTGGGGTTCTCCAGGCATGCTTTATTTTGGATAAAATCATATATATTAGGTAGGAAACAAGCCGTTTTAGCGCGCTAGGACACCAAGTCATCTTGGTTGTCACCTAACCTTGGAGTGCCCCAGGGGTCCGTGTTGGGACCCTTGCTGTTCTGTCTTTACATAAACGACATCAAAGAGCTTCTTGTCGACCTGAATAAAGACCTAGACAAAGAAGACCCAAGACGCATTAAACATCTACTATACGTAGACGTCTTACAGATTTATATTCAGATAGAACCCGAAAACTTCGTGGATGGTGTTGAGATTTTATCCCGTGCTGCGCGAGCGATTGCTAATTGAGCCAAGTGCGTCGCCCTCAGACTGAATAAGATCAAGACTAAAGCTATTGCTTTCGGCTCATGTAGATACATTAATGTTCTTGAGTCACACGGTATGTCGGAAATTAGTCTGAGAGATGACGTTTTCGTCCCTTTTCAACAAACCGTTACGAACATGGGTGTTATTCTTGATTCTAAGCTCACGTCGAAGCCACCCGTGGACATGGTCGCAAAAAAGGTTAAAAGAGTATTAAAGGTTATATTGTACAACTTGAGATTTTTTAGAAAGTATACTACCCAGGATCTGTGCAAGCACCTAGCAATGGCTCTTGTCTTTCCACACCTCGACTATTGTACTGTAGTCTATCTTGACGTGTCACTAGAATTACATAGCCGACTGCAAAGACTGCAAAATTCATGTGTGCGATACGTCCTAGGTGTTAGGAAGGATGAGCACATCACCCCTTACAGGGAAAAATTAGGATGGACACGGATAGACACAACTCGCTCTCTTTTGCCATTCGTACTTTACCATTATTAATGGCCTTTAAGGCGGAGGTCAAAAAATACTTTGCAAACTTAGATAAAATGTTTTCGTCAGTCTTATTTATTTAATTTATTATTTATTCTAACTAATTTATTTATGTAATTTTTTTATTTTTTTTTATTTGATTTATTTATTTATTTATATAATATAAATTTACTGACTGACAGGAACTGTTTTTAAAAGTATGCGAATATTTATTAGTACGAATGGAAGTGATTAATTGTTTAAATGTGTGTATGTATGTAATATAAATTGTATGACTGATACATGTAATGACAAGATTGAGAATTATGTTTACATTTATGACAACGAAGTGCAAAACTGTATGTATACCTGATTTCATATACGTGCAATCATATTTTATGTGTATTAACGATGTGATATTATCATGTAAATTAACGTTGTGATATTATCATGTAAATTAACGTTGTGATATTATCATGTAAATTAACGTTGTGATATTATCATGTAAATTAACGTTGTGATATTATCATGTAAATTAACGTTGTGATATTATCATGTAAATTAACGTTGTGATATTATCATGTAAATTAACGTTGTGATATTATCATGTAAATTAACGTTGTGATATTATCATGTAAATTAACGTTGTGATATTTTATTTTTTTTCTCTCTTAAGAATTTAATGTAAACCATATTTTGTAATATTTACAAATAAACATTCTCTCTCTCTCTCTCTCTCACTCTTTCTCTCTCTCTCTCTCTCTCTCTCTCTCTCTCACCATCTCTCTCTCTCTCTCACCATCTCTCTCTCTCCCTCTCTCTCTCTCACCATCTCTCTCTCTCTCTCTCTCTCTCTCTCACCATCTCACACACTAAACTGCTACGTAAGCTGATGCGCATGGGTTTCTCCAGGAGTGTTCTCCTGTAGCTTAAATCATATATAATGGGGAGAGGACAGAAAGTTGTCACTAATACAAAAGGGGTTTCAGGTTGGCTAACCACCAATCTTGGCATTCCACAGGGCTCAGTCCTGGGACCCTTGCTTTTCAGCCTTTACATAAACGACTTACAAGACGCACTAGACTTAGATGGTGTAGAACACATACTATACGCTGACGACCTGTAAACCTACACTGAAGTGACCCTGGAAGGTCTTTGTGATGGTATCGGTCGCATGTTGGCTGTAGCACGAGCAGTGTCGAATTGGGCATCGTCAGCTGGCCTGCGCCTCAATGTCGGCAAGACAAAGGCGATTATCTTTGGATCTGATCACAACATCAAACAGGTTCAGAGCCTTGACTTGCAAGGCATTGGGATACAAACCGGCGTACACGTTTCCTTTGTCGATACAGTTACCAACCTCGCGTGGTGATGGACGGAAGGTTAACATGGAAGCGGCAATTGAATGCGGTCAGTAAGAAATTTAATAGAGCTTTGTATAGTCTGAAATTATTCCGTTCTTGCACCAAGGAGATACTACGGAAGCAGCTGGCATGTGCACTGGTACTACCTCACTTAGACTACTGCTCAGTGGTTCTTCTTGACGTGTCAGGGGAGCTTCAGACAGGACTACAACGTTTACAAAATTCATGTGTGAGATACATATGTAGTGTTAGGCGTGATGAGCATATCACCTCCTACAGGAAAAGACTGGACCGGCTGGATCTGAAGTGAGGAGGGAGTATTTTATGGGGCTGTTACTTTACAAAGCGGTTGTCATGCGGCAGCCTCCATATCTTACTGCCCATTTTGAAAAAAACAAGGCCAGGACTTCAGGTAGGGGTGGTACGAAGGAACTCTCGGTTCCGGGGTCGCGCACCGATAAGGGCCTTTTCTCGTTTAGAGTTCAAGGTGCGCGACTCTGGAATTCGCTCCCAAACAGTGAGGTGCCTGCCATCTTTTTGTAAATTTAAAACGGCGTTAAGCAGGCACCTTAAACAATTACATGGTGACGGGAATTCATTCATTCATTCATTCATTCATTCGTTCGTTCGTTCGTTCGTTCGTTCGTTCGTTCATTCGTTCATTCATTCATTCGTTCGTTCGTTCGTTCGTTCGTTCGTTCCTTCATTCATTTATTTATTTATTTATTTATCTAACTTATTTATTTATTTGATTCAGTTATTTATTTAATTTATTTTTACTAAATTTATTTATTTAATTTATTTTTACTAAATTTATTTATTTAATTTATTTTTACTAAATTTATTTATTTAATTTATTTTTACTAAATTTATTTATTTAATTTATTTTTACTAAATTTATTTATTTAATTTTTTTTTACTAAATTTATTTATTTAATTTTTTTTTACTAAATTTATTTATTTAATTTATTTTTACTAAATTTATTTATTTAATTTATTTTTACTAAATTTATTTATTTAATTTATTTTTACTAAATTTATTTATTTAATTTATTTTTACTAAATTTATTTATTTAATTTATTTTTACTAAATTTATTTATTTAATTTATTTTTACTAAATTTATTTATTTAATTTATTTTTACTAAATTTATTTATTTAATTTATTTTTACTAAATTTATTTATTTAATTTATTTTTACTAAATTTATTTATTTAATTTATTTTTACTAAATTTATTTATTTAATTTATTTTTACTAAATTTATTTATTTAATTTATTTTACGTGTTAAGTGTTAAGTATGAATGTATTTATTACCGTGAATTGTAAGAGTGACATATGAATGAGTGTGTTTTTATTTTTTGACGTGATAGATCTACGTACAATTTTTGGTAAAGTGTGTGTATGTATTCCTTTTACTTTCATCGTAATTTGTTATCTTTATTATATTTATTTTATTATGTATTGACGAAGCGTATTCTGTGATGCACCATTTGACTATGACTAGTTCATTATATTTAGATTTTATAAACTGACGAACTGTTACAGCGAATAATGTTATTTTTTATATAAGAAACGCAATAATTGAATGTTAAATGTGAGATAACTAATGTATAAACTGACTGATATTTTAATTATTTTAACTATACATGTAATGCAATTGTAAGAATTTCGTCATTGATGAATAAATAGTATATCTATCTATCTATCTCTCTCTCTCTCTTTCTCTCTCTCTATCTATCTCTCTCTCTCTCTCTCTCTCTCTCTCTCTCTCTCTCTCTCTCTCTCTCTCTCTCTCTCTCTCTCTCTCTCTCTTTCTCTCTCTCTATCTATCTATCTCTCAAAAGTCTTTGCAACCACGAACACCCAACCCTACCCGCAAACAAAATAAAATCCATGCTTTTTTCGACTTCTGGCTTATACTATATACACATCTCCGCAACACATACCTACAGAATCTCATTGAAATCCAAACCGGCTCAGGAGAAAATCTCTGGCGTGCTCTCGTTGGGCAGCCTATTTTCGGATTCACTCGACTTTCCTTTACCTGCCGCAAAGCGCGTAATCGCGCGCAGTTCACGCGGCTGTTTGAACAACTGATTGAATAACGACTTTGGGATGCATATGTATATCCCCAACGATCGATCGCCCTACACAAATTGAAATAATTAATGGACGAATGCCCCGTGGGTGGTAGGGGTTTTTCGCTTGGATGTTATATTTTACCTTTCCGATTAAATTTTCTAGTTGCGACTTATACTCACACTCAAACTGAGCAGAGTAAAGCGAGGTTTCATTGGTTGATATTCACTATAAACTTTTAATTAATCAAGATAATTATGTATGGATTCGGGTAATAATAATAATGCACGGATTTGTATCACGCTTTGGAAGGCAGTTTCTAGAACCAAAAAATGATGCCCAGCACTTGAACTTTAATGTAATGGATCCTTATTATTAATATATCAGCTCTTCTGCTCCAAATATGCATTATTTTTGTGAAAAATGCGGAATAACGACACCTATACTTTTAACCATAATCTTGCAAGTTTTTATGCTAGAAAAATGTAGGTGAAACAAGCTTTAATTTCAGCTTTGTTTCGTACAAAAATATTAATCTGATCTAAAAAAAAATAATTCAAAATAGTATAGAAAAGCATGAAAAATCAATGCACTCTCGAATATTCATTTTTTTTGAGTCACCATTTTCAATAGCTTTGGATCAGATTCATATTTTCTGTGAAATAAAGCTTTAACTAAAACTATTTTCGTCTAAATTTATTTTTTTTAGAAATATACATACAATTTTACTTCCTCTTAAAGGAAGCTTTGTAATAGTACAAAAGAAAGTTTTCTTAAAAACGTGTTAGAAACATGTTTTGGGCCATTTAGAATCAAAATACACTATTTTAAAAAAATGTCCGTATGGATGTGTATGTGTGTGTTTTTTGTCAGACTACAGTGCATTGGTTATTTGGAAGTGTAGCAACGGAATTTCTCGTGCCATGCGATTAACTAAAACAATTTCGTTAGATATCGTGATCTTTCGTTTCTTTTGATGAACAATTTATTGATGGCCAAAATTCAGAATTATTTTAGCGTGACGTTGACGTGTTTTTAAAAAGAAGTACTATGAACTAACGCTCAAGCAATATTCAATTACAGTTCGACCCTTTTGGGCAATTCTTCTGTTAACGGGGATGCGAGTAAGTCGGTTATTTAGAGCTGCTGCCGGAATGTGTATCGAGGCCTCAACATTTTCTCACGCGCAAAAACAATTTTATCGGATATAAAGGACTTTGACGATGTCTAGATATCGCAGCCACGTCATTGGTCACCATAACCACTTGAATACCTTCTTCAATAAATATGTATATATAGACATAAGAAGCTACGTAGCTCGCTACCTAGACCTCGTCATCGACCGCTATAACCATCTGGACACTGTCTTCAACTAGTTCGAATATTTAAACACCAAAAACTAGGGATCGTACTACATACACTTCGTCATCGATCGTCATATTCACTTGGACATGTTGTCTGGACCAGTATCTACATTTAGGCACCAAAAGCTACGGAGCGCACTACCTAGACTTCGTCATTGGACACCATAATCACCTGGACAACTTCTTTGTCCAGTCCGCATATGTAGACACTAAGACTTGAGAGCGTACTACCTAAACCTCATCATCGGCTATTATAACCACCTGAGCGCCTTGTCTGACCAGTATCTACATCTATCGTCATCGGCCACCATAAGCACTACGACACCGTATCCGGCCAGTACGGACACCCGGTATCTCTTAAGTTAGAGTTGTGTGTAGATACAACTTGCCGCGCGTCTTGGAGATGTCGACACATCGAGTTGTGTCTAGTTGTGTCTAGACATAAGTTGATTCATCTACGCAAGCCAGCGACAAGTCGTGATGCATCTAGACGCATCTAGCCGCATCTAGATACAACCTTGTGTCTTTACAATAAATGGGCCCTTACCATAAACAGGCCTGAACTCTTCGACAATTGTCTCTCACACATACGCACACACATATACACACTTTTTCTTCCTCTCCCTCTCTTTACCCTATTTCATTGTATATGTGAATTATTAGTATTTATTATGATACACACCAAGATAACACAGCCTCGAAAAGTACATACGCACATGAACGCCCAACGCTTGATTCAAGGTTAATTTCTCTTCTTTTACGAAAGAGTCACGTTTTCCTTTTATTAGTATGTACGTGTCTGTTGGAATATTGTTTGTGAGTTAATTACAATACTGAACGACAAGAGAATTTGTTGGATTAAAAATGGAAAATTTTGAGGTAAAAGTGTTGCGAAGGTGTTTCCTGTAATAAATCTTTACGTTTATGTTCATTTGATTTGTAACGGTGTTAGTTACTTGAATTAATCAGATAAGAGAATAAACTTATAAAACATTTCGTAGATTTTTTTAGCCGTTTAACGTTTTTATATCCTTTTTTACTTAACGTTATATAGCGTTTTTTTATTTATCTTTTAATAAGAATTTACATTAGCGGATCCTCATTTTGATTAAATATATTTGCATTTAAATAAACTATTTAAAAAAAGATCTGGCTCTTCAATATATATACTAAGTAACCTCTTGTCAAAATTTCAACCAATTTCTTTTATATTTGATACAGAAAAATCGAAAAATAGTTTGAAATCTATTTTTTAACATAATATAACCTTAAACCTTGGTAGAAAAATGACTATTTTGAGGTTATATGAAACGATTTTTAAAATAATAAACTAGTAGTTTCCTACGAAGTTTCAATGGCTTTAATCTAATAAGCGTTTAAAAAATGGTTTGATTTCTACTAGAAGAAACGGATACTATGACTTAAGTTAAAAATATTACGCGTATTTTATGCATATAAAACTTGTATGCTTCTAAAAACATGTTCAATACAATTTATACATACATTATTATAGTCAATTTGTATCATCACATATGAATTTACTCTTTCCCAATTATTTTTTATAACCAATTATTTAGAGTTAATTTTGAATTGTAATTATGGCATTTGCTGCAATCACAGTCGTTTAGACACGTAGATGACAATGATGACATTGACAGAAGTTGTCAAACAATCGGTTAGTTAATGAACCTAAATCTAGGAACATATACGGACGAATGCAAACGGACCGATGAATCATCAAATATTATGATTAATTAGTAGCAACTGTGAAGCACATTTCACATCAAACGAAAGTGAGTTAAATTACATACACTTAATTAATTTAAATTAGCAACTCCTTGCTTATTTGAGAGAGAATTGATATATTCATTATGCACAAATCACGGAATAGGTTATCTATATAGATTTACAATTAATTTCTTGCAAAAATCTTGCAGAAAGACGTATAGAAAAATTTGCAGAAAAACTTGCAAATTCTAGAAAAGCTCTGCAGAAAGTATTTTCTATAAGGATTCTCAGAGTTTTGTACAATTATATTGACGTTTAAATTATTTTTCAAGTTTTATAAATATTGACACAAAACGTAATATATGAAAATAAAAATTAAAATCCCTAAGCTAAAAATAACTAGAAATAATATTTTCAATTCACTTTCTCGCAACTCATTTATAATGTAAACATTACCAGGGAATGTAATTACACTTTACGTCGCGGGGTAACTCTAAAAATGAAAGACTCCAGAACGAGGCGGCTATTCTCCCTTTTCACCATAAAAATCAATCAGCGCTCGTTCGTTGACTCAGTCGTGCGCAAAAACACAAATCCGTGTATTCTGCGCGTGCTTGTGTGCGTACTCCGTAATCACAAGGAACGAAGGCAAGCGAAGATTTTCTTGTTTCGCGTTTAAAGCCTTGAAAAGCAAATAAGCTTGGGAGCCAAGGTTGTTGAACAATTCGCAATCCTCTGGCAAAGAGAAGCTCCACACATACACATATATACACGTATACATCCAACGCGTAGACGTCAAATGGCTCCGAAATTGTCCTCCAAAAATGATCGATATTTGAAATTGAAACACTTTTTTTGTCGTTCGGGGGAAATGAGAAAGGGGAGCAAAGTTGCGCGTGAGGCTCTTCGCGACTCTTCATTCGCGCTAGCGGTTTTTATCGGTCGTGAGTCAAGCTATAAATTTCGAAAATAAAACTTTAAAAATGTGAATTTACGACTTTGTATTTTCAAACTAATACGCTCAGTTATCAAAGTTAAATAAATTTCGCCCGTTTCAATTAAAAGAACGATAAAATTATGATTCGAACATTTTTAGTTCGTAGTCGCACGCGCGGGACTCCGCTGAAATTTATATGGCTCTAAAAGTTTTACGACTTTAACGGCGAATAAACATTCACGAAGATACTCGGAACGATGAATTTACGGAAAACATGAAGAAAAAGCAGTGTTCGATTTTCATCAAATCATTGAGATATACGTGTGATGTAATTCGATGATTTCTAGGGGATATTAATATTGTATTAAACGTAATACTTACGCATGCTTTTAAAATTTCAAACTGTAAAATGTGTTCTTCATTCGATCAAGAAAAATTATATTTTAGTAAATTTAATTGAATCTGTGATATTAGTATTGTTTTGAATATACAATAAATAAAAATAATTTTCTAATATTTACAAGTCAATGGTAGAAATTTAATCGTGTTGTCAACATTTTTATCGTCATTTTATAATAAAGTTATTAATAATTAAGACAGCTTTACAGTTCTGTGAATTCATCTTTTCATATAATAATAACATATGTAATAGTAATACAATGATATCATTATTTAGTGTTCATGTAGTGTTATTACTGCGAGCTATTCCGTATGAAATAATTATATAGTTCCATTGTATGCATAATTCAGATACTGTCGTGAGATTATATTTCGATCGAGAGATAAATGGCAGAAATTTTTACTTCCATGCTTTAAGTACATCGATTGTATACAAACATATATACTTATCAATCAAATGTATAAGTCCTTTATCCTTATATTATTTGTAATATAGGTACAATTGTTAAGTATACACATTGGTTATGTGCCTACAGCAATTTCTTCAATTTTACTCAGTTTCATACGAATAATTCATGCAAACTGTTTCTAATAATATTCGTGAAATTTTATATTTTAATTAATGATTCAATACCTTACTACTAATATATTTTATAATGCATACACAATAGAGGCTTCATATTAATTTCAGCGTAACAATCAACACTTCGAAATGAAACTCATAACGGTAGCACGAATCATCTAACACCGTCTTCCAAAGAAAACGAATAACCAAATTACCAAAGATTTATCGATGCTCCTACACGAACACTATAGGCACATTGAAAGCGTCCGGAAGCAAAATCAGCACGGCCCGCGACCTTATTTAATCAGAGAACACATTCAATGAGAGCATTCAAGCTCAAGGGGCCGCGGAAACGGGAGCGAAGCATAAAAATTTACCATCTCAAGGCTAAGCAGTTCTCGCGCCTTTTGAACGAGTAAATTTTAGATGACATGACGTTCGGAAGTGCGTGACCCGCCTTTGAACCTCGTACAACCATATGCTCCCTCCATCAGGCATGGAAATTAGTGGATTTTGCAGATTAATGCTGAGGTTTACCTCATCTAAGTGATTGATTGAGATTACTTTATTAAGCATCAGTTATAAAAAAGAGCTGCTACTGCACTTACTTATACAATCAGGCAATTAATTAAATATCAAATGTAACGCTGCTAAGGTTGGTAGAGCAATATTTATTTATAAATTCGAGATTTAATATATTAGGATTATTAAAGTGCGAGAAAAACAAAAATAACTTTCTCAGTTTTTATAATCTTGTTGATGTAAAAATACTTCAGTGTAAACTTTTCTACATTAAAATTATACTTCTTTCAAACAGCTATACATAAATCTACGAAAGTAATGTGACACGATAGTGATAATGATTTTAAGTCAGTTTTGTGATATTTAAAACAGATTTTTCAAACTTAAGCTAATGCATGTAATCGTAGATTTCTACTGTCTTATCCAATACACTTCTTTACGTACGAAGACTTTTAATATTGTCGATGTTCTGTATACTTAGATACAAAACGTATAGTTTCTATATTAGAGGGATTTTCCATTATTACGATTTATTTGTCTATGCTGAACGCGCTATATTTATAATGTTATAAAGTTACTTTATGCTTCATCACGAGTTTTTAATTTATAATTTAACTGCCCATAACTATATAACAGAAACCTATTTTATTCTTTAAATAACCAAGATAAAATTGGTTATATATACAGTCATAGCAATTATACTTAGTATAAGTGCTTGTACTTAGAAACTATAAGTACTTTTAGTATACACTTAATGTGCTGACCCAATTTAAAGCTCAACGGTAAAGTTCGTAAGTATGTAGAGAAGACTTTAGAGATACATAAAAAGCATTTTTAATTAAAAAATTCTAGAATCGCTTTAATTTTTTATTTACATAGTTATAATAAAACGTAATACTTTTCTGCAATGTTTATTTTTTGTTTTATATTCAAACAACTTCAGCTTCGCGCTTATATTATTATATTTTGTACTGATATTGTAAATTAAATATAATAATATTTTTACTTGCAAAAATTTTTCTCATAAAATAAATATTTATTAAAAGCTTTATACTCTGAAGTTAAATTAAACTTTGAAATTAATACATGCTTTATTACATTAAAGCGAACGTAAAATTTTAATAAACGGGTCGTAAAATTTCCTCATTTCTTTTATCGCACAGTGTTTTATTTATTGCACGAAAACATTTTAAAACGATGATATGAAAGTTTCACGTTATCAATTGAACGATATGTCATAGAAAGAAAATTATGAAATGAGTTAGGCTGGCGATATGGGAATATAATTCCTTTTAAAAATGAAGAAAATCTTATTTATTATATAACAGCAGTAATTTCGTTACATCATACATGCTATATATAAATTTGTAAATGCCAATACTTTATTAACTTTGTAATATAATTCGCTGTATTATAATGAAAAATAACTATCTGCAAGAGTGATAGGCATTGAGAGGTCTGTTACACGAATGGTGGAAGACATTTATAGATTGAAACAATTTGCTTAACTGTTCTGCGATCATAATGCTGTATTTTACCAATCGCTATGTGCATCATTTGCGCGTCTATAATTATAGATCCCCTGCCTGGGGAGCTCGACGTATTGTGAATTAGCAAACAAATCCACTGTCAACAGTGTACTTTCATCCTGTATAATAGAGAGAATACGGAGGAGGCGATATAGAGGTTTTTCACATCGTATCATTATAAAAAGCAAGCTTATACTAAACATATAATAGACATAACAAATATGTTTTAGCTTAATATTTGTATTAATTAAATATGAATCTTTGTAAAGTAAAACTTTATATTTCGAAATAGGTATATTATTGTTTAAGCTCCATATGAATGTCGATTAATTTCTTATTTATAAATTAATTTTTTTGCCTTATTCAATGCGTGTACTAAATGGATCAACTTAACTATAAAAAAGGTGGTTTTTAAAAGAGATAGACGCATGTTTTTTCCGGTTTTGAAGTCAGATTTTTTAAATGTTTCTACCAAAATTATATATTGCGTCCCAAAAATCAAAACTTTTCCATCTATTAAAACATATTTCCTGATTTTTCTAACTTTGATGGTTATATTTAATTACTGTCTAACAATTCTGAAAATCTTAATTCAGAATTGGATGAAACAGGTCTTGAAACGATATTTTTCGAAAGACTAATCGACATTCGTATGGCAGCTTAGAAAGTATATTAAGTAATTTTTTTCATTTAAAATATTCTTTTTTTAATTTTGTACTAATCTCATGTTTAATATTTCTATGGAGTAAGTAAGATTTTAAGGAAGACTGGGGCTAATTTGATCATTTTATGTTTTGAGACTTCTATTTTTACCATTTTATGAAAAATATAGTATTTAAAAAAAATTAAAAATTAACTATTTTAAATAATATTAATATTATTATTAATATTATTATTAATATTATTTTTATTAATATTAAGATTAAAATTAAAGTTAGTATCTTAGTTAGCCCCAATCTCCCCTATCTTTTTTAGACAATGAGGATGAATTCAAAGCATAAAGAAGTTAATCCTGGCAGAAAAAAATACTAAACACTATAACTGTTTTAGTTTAAAACTTTCGAAAAATAAATACATAAGGGAATGACCAAACTTTGGACAATTTTTCCGTTCTAAGAGGGATGATTCACCGCAAATTCCGTCTAACCACGATCTTGCTCTCACTCCGGCAAAGCATCAGATCCCCTCCGAGTGCCCACCCCACAAATACTCGAAACGACAGTGAGCCAACAACAATTGCCAACGCCGCATCGAAAATTTATCAACGTCGACACGAGCTCGAGCAGCCCGTATTCACGCGTTCAATGCGCGAGCGCGCGCGCGCGGGGAAGCGACCAGGCGGAATTTGGAAAATCCAATAACTCGCGCGCCCACCCACAACAACAACAACCGGTTGTCGGGTCGCGTTGCTTCACGGCTGCACGCGAGAAAAGAAGAATATGTATACGCGCACGGCGAGATGGAAGCAGTTGCTGCAGTTTTGGAGATGGAGCAGCGAGGGCAGGTGTGTATGCAGTTAGGGGGCCCGGCGACCGGGAAGGAGAGTAGTTTCAACGACAAAAGTTGAAACTGATTTGACGCCGTAACAAATACGCCATAAAAGCGGGACTGTGAAACTTTTAACAGCCCGCCCCGCCCGACGCGCTGCGTTGTTACAAGTTGTATCGTCCACGCAAGGGGGCGCGACCGAGTCGGCAACTGCGTAAGAGAATGTAGCGCGAAGGATCCTTTTTGGGGTTTAAGTCACTATCCGACACTACGTGTGAAAAATTAGTTTTTTCATATGTAATGAAGCTATCGGTCTACACGAGCTAACAATCGTTAAAGAGATATGTGAAATTGTTCTGAAATATCGAATTTTAACGACATATAACGTTTTATGTACAAAATCGTTTTTATCGATGTAATTAAATATTTTCTGATTATTAAGCTCATAGGTAATTTAAAATACGATAAACATTATAGAATATAGCCGAGAATCAATTATCCGATTGCTAAAAACAAACTTTCCCGAATCTCAAACCTCAAAATAAAATCAGAAAATCACGTACGAAAACAAATTCATAGTACGCGTTATTCGTGGCAACAATAAATAGGCAAGCGACGTGGCACAGTCCCTACAAACGCCATCGCTGTTTTATAAACGGAAAGAACGCGTTAGTTGTTTGGAGCTGCTGCAGTAACGGTGTAATTGCAAGTCCCGTCGATTTTTTCGCAGTGCCTGGCGCGCAAAATCAATTTTATCGGTTGTCGGGATCTTTTGTTTCATTTTAATGAAAAATTTGTACAATTTCGGGAACAACAATTGGCTAACAAGATGACATTCTCCACAGGCGTCATTGCTCTTTTATGAACGCTCAAGCGTGTTAGTTATAATTACTACGCCCGTCGATTCTCATGCTGGCATGGCCCGCGAAAACGATTGTATCGGCTGACGAGATCGATCTTTTGTTCCTTTAAAACGAAAAATCTGTATAAAGTAAAAAGTTTTTAACTGTAGGCTGTGTTGAGTGTACTAACACAATCAAGCTGCGCTACGCGCGCTATTTTTATTCTCCTCCTCCAACCTCCAACGCGCGCGGATGTTTGGAAATCGCACGAAAAAAGCTTGGTCTAACACAGTATACTGTAGGCACGTATGCTTGCATTAACGCGTACTAGTATTCCATTCTTAAAGGATGAAAATAACGACATTAAATTATTTATACCATACGACAACCTATCACTGCCAAATTTTACAGATGAAACGGACAAACTAAGTAATACAGACTATTTTCAACAACTGTCTACATACTATTTATAACAGTCGCATGCAGAACTATTTACAACAGCCATGTACACCCGATAGAACAAAAATCTGATCGAATTTGTTTGAATTCTTTAAAACACTACTTTTTCATTGGATTGAATGCTTATTTCCGCTAACTCCATTGAAGGACTTAAAAAAAATTCGATCAGATCCCTCGAGTGTTGGTTTTTTCTCTTACCTTGCAAAATGTTTTCTTTTTTCCCACAAATCCAACTAATATCTATTAATATAACTATAAAGTTAATTTAGCAAAGTTAAATAGTAAGTTATTTGTGATTTGAAAAGTTACGTCAATTTTGAAAACGTATAATATTAATAACGTCGTAAACCATAATATAAAAATAAATTTATTTTACGTTTACAGTATCTATATGTCACGATGTTGACAAGATGTTAACACATTTAAAGAGCTGTTGATTGAAACGATACAATAGTTAAGTAACTCATATCGCCTCAACTTTCTATCAAAGTTAACCTAGATCGTGATATATTACGCCGATAAAAAGTAATTCGCGCCGCCAGAAACCTTGCATTTAAGTATTGCACGAACTTTAATTATCCTAATAAATTTCACCTACACTGTATACTTTGACACCGAAAAAAATTTCTCTCTATACGTGCAGCATTACAAATAACCGCTTAGACACGCTCATCTATATTCCAATCTGCGCGCGTGCGCGTAGAGAAATGAGAAAAACAAAAATGGAAAACAAGTTTATAGGGAAGGGGGAGGTAGTCAAAGTAAATGAAGCATTAAACACGTGCACCGCTTAATTTCCATTGCGAAACACTGGCGTGCGGTAATAAATTAGCCGATCCGTGTTAAAACTAATTTACTGAGCCGAAACCTTTCTCGATGACTGTGTGCAAGATAAAGATATACGTAGTCTTGATGAACCGGAAAATACTAGGAAAGAAAGCGAAACAAAAAGAACGAAAAGACCGGAAGAGAGCGAGATATAACGCCGTGAAGAGGTCAGAAACACACATGACTTACGTAAAACATACCGTCGCTAGAGAAAACACGATTCCGAGGTATCCAACGTTGAAGAGGAAGAGGAGAATAACACTTTCGCGAAGATGCAGTTTGAACTAAGGAAGGTCGATTCCTCAAAAAAGAATCGCCCTCTGGCGGATTAATGCTGTATTAATCGAGGTCCTTAAGTTCTCGTAAATGATTGGTTTAAACATGGTGATGTAATCAAACACATGGCACAGAAGCCTTTAGTTTAACTTAACTCCGTCCCCGTGTCAGATCCCAATTGGTTTTGAAGTTTTAATTTTCAGATTTCACATTTTAACTAAGTATTTTACTACCCGTATAGTTGACTATTAGAAGCACCAAAGAGCAATAATACTATTTTAGTATGCATCATAAATGTTAAACAATCTAAAAGTATTAGTGGTGAATTTCATAATTTAATTTTCATAAATTGTCACTTTCGAGGTATTTTACAATTCAGTGCATTGAATAACGTCCTAACATTCAGTTTTTATTGGATATGTATTGTTATTGGATATTTATAAACAATTGACTATAACCTTCCAGGTGTTTCGATGTTTTTCAGATTTTATATGGGTCCTCCTAAAATCTTTCAAGGAACAAAATGAGACCTTCCAAATTAAAATCGAATAACAAATAAAAAAGTCTCCACTATTTTGTCAACTTTTTCTCTTTTGAAGTCTAAAGTTAACGATATCTAATTTTATAATAACAAAATTTTGATAAAAGAAATTTTTTTTAGTTTGACAAAAGCCTCTTATTTTATAATACATTAACTTTCATATCATTATGTGAGATTAAATTGTAGTAAAAAATGTTTGTTTTTTATGACAAATATCTACTCATACTTTGAAAAAAGAATCGAGTAGAATCACCCTTCCTATAGTTTGAACGCTTAAAGTGAACTCGATCAAGTTTTGAGATAGACAAGGAAACAATGATTCTTGTACGATAAGCAATTGAGCAACGTAATTGCTCACTAATTATCAAGAATAGTTGTTAATGTTGATGAACGTTTTTTGAATTTTGTTAAATACTATATAGAAGTCGTTATCCGGCAACTTAATTTCTTCTTATCTGTTTATTTTAATAATGTAAAAGTCAGTTAAGTATCCATAATAAATAAATATAGTGCAGAATATTTTTCAAGATTTTAAATCATTTAAAATTTTAAATAGCGCCAGTAGGATCTATATTTATAACAAATTATGTTAATTTTTAATAAGTAACATCTTTTTATATAACTTAAGTTAGATAAATAAAAGTATATAATATTCGGTGGCATAATACTATTATTTATTCATATTAATAAATGTATGTAAGTGTATTATCGCTTAATGCAGAACAGTCAAAACTAATTAGTGAATGTTTATTCGTACGCCCGAATGCATTTTCATTCAAGTATTGAATGCATTTTAATTAAGCGACTTTCACAGTCTAATTTTATCCGGGACACATGTTACAAAACGAAGTAAACTCTAAATTGAGCAATCTATTTTCATTAGAGGCGGCTTATTATGAATGCAAGTGAAGAGAATTTCTTGTTTGGCTCCATCGTTGCATGAATATTTGAACTGATGAAGTTTTATTTATAAAATAATTAAAATATAAATGAGTAATAAAGTTTGATGTATGTGCAAATAAACAATTAGAAATTTCATTTTAGTACTTCGTTTATTAAAAAAGTTTTAACGATTAATGCGTGACGTGCAAATATAAATCTTTCGTATTTATATAAATAATTGTTACGTAATATTCAAAATATAGATCAACTATCAATATCCAGAACGTGTCAATCATTATTTTCATTATTTTGATCTCAATATTGAATATATGGGAGATAATGTTTTCAAGCCCTTTGTCTAAATGATTACATTTATCACCTATGCTTAGTATAATAAACTAACATTCATTTTTCCTAACGTCAATTTACGTCCAAGTGTATTTACTGAGGCATAACTTCTGTAATCCTCAGTGTACTTTTAGATATAGTTATATTTGTTTGATTTAAATTGTACACCTATATGTAGATATATAATTTATTTACTTTTTATACATTAAAAAATCAATTCGTAAATACTTATATTGATAGATAATTTATACTATAAAAATTTTAATTATATTGCAATTTTATTGCGCTATAAAACAAGATAGCGATATACATGAAATGTTGTTTTCATGGGCAAATTAAATTGTTGCTAACTTGATTTGAGTGTATATTTCCAGTAATTTTAACAAATTATGCTTTCTCCCTTGGAACCAGTTTTCGGTTAACTACATTCTTATAAAAACATGTCTCATTCGAACATTTCATGTTTGAACATAGATTTTCAATCATTAAATAATCCTTTTTCAATTATTAAATGAGAATTTTTAAAGTCGTAGAATATTCGTAAAATAGTGACCAAAGATTGAGACGTATATTTTGAAGTTAAATTTATTTTTTATTTTTTTCCAATATTTTATCCAAATCTAATCAAATTAATTGATTGTTTAGGTTTAACCAAGGGTACATTTTCACTTTTAGTTCGATCGATTACATCGAATTAAGAGGACAAGCTAGTCTTATATCTTATCAATAAACATAAATATTTAACTCGAGAACAAACGACTTTTTCATGATGAAAATAAATTCCTTTTATCTTGAAACCTTCATATATTTTTCAGAAATGTCTTTTAGGTAAAAAAAACAAAATAAAAAAAATTGTAAAAAAGTGTAAAATAATGGCAGAAAATTATTGGTAGAAACGTCATAATAGAATTTTTCCATCAAACCTAACCACGCAATAATTTTTTAAAACAAAATATAATACTTTACGTGAATTTTGCAATTCGAACGATTATTCCATTTAGTTAGCTCACAATACTTCGAATTATAAATATCAAGGATTTAAAATTGTCGTTCACTTACCACGCGTTTGAGGAGCTAATTTAAAAAATTTCGAAATATTAATTTTAAGTATATAATTCTTTCTATCAGCCACGAAAATGATATTTAACCTATTGGTTTTAATCGACTAATATTTTGAAATTCTGCTCCTTAATTTAGTAATTATGTAATAAAGGTTCTCTACAAGTTTCAGATCAATTCGTTAAAAATTATCCCCGAATACGAATGGCGCGTAAAAGTCGTTGTTAAAACTTTCGGCAAGTCAAAGAATTGAGAGCCATAAACTAAATGATATAAACGTCCTAATTAAATATTAAATATGGTCTCCAAAAAAGTAGTACTTCTTACCACAAAAAAGTGCGTTATGCACTATATCGTGTACAAGAGAGAGGCCTATTCGATAGAGCAGCGTCTAGCTTAGCTCATATCGATTTTTCGATGAAAGGAAATGATGTAACGGTAATTAAGTTTCGAGATAAAACTCGACTAGGCGGGGGAAACTGGGTCGTGAAAACTGAGCGTGAATCAAACTTGGACGGGTAGGGGATTTGCCGCTGTTACTGCTACTCCTTGCCTTTCCCGTGCTTATCGCTCGCGAGAAAGACAGAGAGGGAGAGCCACTGCATAAATGTCGTTTTCGACGACTTGTCCGTGATGACCTCGTTAAACTTACAGGCTACAGTGCGAAGTCAGAACACGAGTTATTAGTTTTTCGGAAAAAAAAATCTTATACGTCTTTCACCGGACATCAAAATACAGTATTATTTCGCAGAGTTGTTGTTTGCAATGTCGATCTCATTTTCGTACGTCGCGATGTTTTATGGACGACGGCACGAGGATTTGCGTGCTATGATGCATACACGAGGCTGTCAGTTACTCTTTTTCTTTTTAAAGAGAGCACGTGAAAGTTGGAGCTCATTTTTCGTTTTATTGAGTAATGAAGCCACGTGAAATGTGTATTTCTTTTTCGATTATGTAACATGCGTTACGCGACTCTCAAATTCACTTGCTATGCAGCTACTTGGGATGATAATAATAATTCATTCGTTATACTGCAAAGATTTAACAGAGCATTAACGTAAGAAATTAAATTTTCCTTAAAACAGTTATGCTGTAAAAAGTTAATATTAAATTCATAAAAAAAACAATAAATTTATAATATACTGATTCTTCGATAATTTCTATTTTTCTTCTGATATTTTTTTTTAAATCCATTTGAAAGAGAAGTCTTCAAATTAACATAAGTATTTTCTGTATGTTTTGATTTTCATACTTAAGTTTATATAAATAAATAAATAAATAAATAAATAAATAAATAAATAAATAAATAAATAAATAAATAAATAAATAAATAAATAAATAAATAAATAAATAAATAAATAAATAAATAAATAAATAAATAAATAAATAAATAAATAAATAAATAAATAAATAAATAAATAAATAAATAAATAAATAAATAAATAAATAAATAAATAAATAAATAAATAAATAAATAAATAAATAAATAAATAAATAAATAAATAAATAAATAAACAAATATACAGTAAAATCGCAATTGAGAAAATTGCACTTTAAAAATTATTACAACATAAATTTTACCCAAGTTTTTTCGAATTACAAATCGGGGAATGTACTTATTCTACCTGACCTGGAAAATCATACTTTAACGTACGTCGCAGCAACGGCAGTAGCGCTCACTTTGCGAGAAAGAATAATGGGAAAATGTCATTCACATGTCGCATAATACGTGAAAGGGAACTAAAATAAAAAAATTGTTCATATTGTTTGCAGTTACTGTGTTGTTTTTAGATTATGGAAAATTACATATAGTCTCGGTGTTACAAAACAAACTTTAAATAGAATTTTCTACTTTTATGCAAAAATAATTGTGTTGATTACATTCAAGATACTTTTAAAATGATAAATAAAGTTATTTAAAATATCATAACGAATATCTTGTTATAGGCATTGTAGTATTTAATGAATGATTAACAAATAAACTTTAAGTCCTCCATTACCCAATTTTGTATTAATCGAATGATTGAGATTAATCAAAATGACATTTCACATTTTACTTTCAAAGAATCCATTCATCGAAATCTACAAGTGCGCGCGCGCTCGCCAACTCTACGCGCGAACAAAGATTCGTCATAGCTTCAATTGACCCAAATGACTGCGTTTCCTCGACTCAATTCGATCTCGTAACTTTCTAATGGCAATCGCTCACTAGCCTAGTATGTAATGTAACGAAAATTTATGGAAGTTGCTACTTAAGCTCCTTAAAATATTTTATCTAAAATGGTAGCAATGTACATTTAAGTATTAAGAATTGATGAATAACATCTTGTTGTAATTTCTAGAATTTATTCACGTATTCTTAAGTAATTCATTCAGTGACATTTTAAAATATTAATTATTCGATAGTTATGCAAAAAAATCTATGTAACACCTACAGTGAACTATTTAATTAAAAAAATGTCTCTAGGACATTTTAATTGATTTTTTCTAAAACATAAAACATAAAACATTCACGATAAATTTTAAACGTAGAATAAGGAATTTAGTTACTTAACTTCCCTCTTTAGTATATAACATTAATCCTTCTTACGCAACTTGAACATTTGCTATGGTAAACGATAGTATGGAATTCACTTCAATTCAACTAGCTTCAATTGAAATATTGCAATAGTTTTAATGGTTTGATTTTTTAAGATAATGTTTTTATGTTTTTATATTTAAGATTTATTTAAAAATATTAACTTTGAAAAAGATAATTAGAAATTTTAGTTGGTTTTAGTCTGCCATATCAATCATAAAATGTACTAAAACTTGAAAGGATATTGCAAGTATAAAGTTCATGTAACATATTTTTATTATTAACATTATATGCATAATAGTTTTATGTAAATAAAATGTCTTGTGCATATTCAGAATATTTACAATTTTCGAGGTTCTAAATAGTTATTACTTCATGATCTAATTTCTCAATATCAGGTACTTGTTTTATCGTTAATTTTACCGAACTAAAGATATATAACAGTTCTACTTTATAGTTTTTTCCTAGGATTGTAGTAAAAACAGAATAAAACATGTATTGCGTAAAATAAAAAATTACGGTTGCAAATTGACAGTTGCGCAACAACTTACGTACTAAATTGTACAAGTATATAGTGTTTATTTATAATCTCAAAAAATTGAAAAAATATAATTCACAATATTCATTAATCGCTTTCGGAATAACGATGAAAAATTAAAATGCGTAATGGATTACATAAACGTATTTTATAATTAGCTAGATCAATTTACAATTGTTTTCTTTACGAAAAGCTTCATTATGATTTATGCAAACTTTGTGAATGTAACATTAATTACTTCTCATGATAAGTGTATGTTTTATGCTCAAAGAAAATATTGTGATTAATTATGGTACATGTTTTTTCATTTAAAATGTTATTTGATATTTCTATATCGATAATAGAAAAGTGGTATTTCATATCGCATAACAATATCCCTGCTAATATAAACGGAAAAATATAAGAAAAATAAGCATATAGGGGAGAGTAAGGCAGAGCAAACAACTAGCTAGTTCTCACACCTTTATCGCTAGATTGCACCGCTATACATGTGTCATGATATGTATAATGAGGAGATGTATAATACATCTCTAACTAATATACTTCGCAGTCATAATTTAAACTTAAGAATTACGGAAGTTGTACGTGTTTTTATCAAATCGCTTTTAATATCTAGTCAAAAGATAATTTGGGCTACTCATGGCTGCTTTATTTACAATGTAACTTATTATTGTCGTTCAAAAAGCCTGCATTTTATCATTAAAATTGATATAGAGATAATACATTATTCATTTTAAAGGTCTTAATAGTTTTAAAAAGGATAGAAAATTTACAAATAAATAATGGATTGTTCGGTTAGTAAAGAAACCTTTATTAATTCTATCTATTTCTATTGTGTTTCTTACTAAATTTTGGTCATCGCTATAAAATGAAAATAGTGAGGGGCTTTACTAATAGTAAGTAAATTGGTTCATTTGACTGTTTCGCATAATCGTTTGCGTTTTATTTACACATCTGCTACTTTCGAATGAGAGGTTAAAAATCTAACTTTGATGAACCAAATTGAGTGCATAATTACCAATAAATGTATTTTTAACGTGTTTTGGAAGCTCGATAGATGACATAAAGTAAATATACTTGAATGTTTTGCCTATTATTAGAGCTAAATTGAGTATCTGCCTCGGTATCTGCTTAGCATAGCATATATGGCAAAGGTAGAAAATATGAGAAAAAGACTAACTTAGTCAATGTTACTATATTGTTAATTACAACTCTTATATTAATGGAAATAGTCAGTCTAACAAAAAAAAATAGTTGTATAAAATTTCCACTACAAACTCAGTTAAAAATTAGTTGATTTTACTATAATACTTCTCTCATTGTCAGTGTATTATATATATTTTTTTTTAATTAACGTCGCCATGTTTGTGCTCTCATGTGGCGCTAATCGACGGCGGGGCTCTGCGGTGTGTTTGTAAACGAAGCACATGTAATTTTTACAGAGGTGCTTGTATCACTCGGCAGAGACTAGGATTCGAAACCAGCGTGGGAATCCGACACTCTACCAACTGAGCCGCCGCAGGCCCCTATTGTGTACTGTATGATTTGTACAATCCAAAAATAGTACATTCCTTATTAATTTTAAATATTGATTTTCAGTATAAATTTCCAACAGCCTTTGTTGTATATTTTTTAAAGATACATTTATCCCAAGCATTGTAGTTTTAAATTTAATTATTATTAACACAGCGAACTATGGTGCTCTGTGCTGTCTTATATTCATCTACGTAACTAATATACATTAAAGTTTTAATTTATGAAAATTTCATAAAATAAGTAATTAACACCAAAATATCTTGTAAAAATCAAATGCATCCTATAGATATATCTAAAAACATAATTTGTTAGCTGGGAACCAAGGATTATTTGCTTAATATATCTTTAAAATCATCGAAATTTACACATCTGCAAACAAAATCGACAATTGACTTATGACCTCTTTATACGCATCGCTGGGCGATCTGACACAAATGCAATCGCTCACTCTTAACTCTTACACAAAACTACAAAAGCACTTAAGTCCACGAGCAAATTGCATCTTACACAGTTCAGGAACGGCCATGCCAACAGCTGGCACAATGCAGTAATACCACAACGCAGTTATAACGAACGATTCGATCTCACACAAAATGTGGGAAAATAGGTGTATATGCGTAAAACTGCATTCTGCATCTCTATTCGGACGTATAGGCACAATACAGCGGCGTTGCATAGGGTCCGCCGCTTATTCTTATACATACCTATATATATATATATATATATATATATATATATATATATATATATATATATATATATATATATATATATATATGTTTTCGCACCAGGTGCTTAAAGGTCGAGATTCGGCGAACTGGCCGCTGCTGGTCAGTTTCGATTCTCGTGGAAAGCCTATATTTTTGGGTTTACAATGGGTATACGTGTATCGTCGACAGTAAAAGGTTTTCGGACTTGCTGTCCATACAGTAGTCGTAAAAATGTCAGAAAAAGGATTTAAGAAAAACTCACTACATTTGTACAGGTGTTAGGGCATTTTTATTGTGGGTTGAACTATAAAACCAATATAGTCAAAGGGTAAAAAATCAGGAGTTTATTAAATTTAAAACATTCTAATATGTTGAATTCAGTAAAACTTCCATTTAAGTAGAAGAATTTGGGATGTATTCACGTTATATAATTGAATAAGATTTTTTTTTATTTAATTACTATAAAGAACAGGATTTTTTCTCAACATCATTTAATTTTCTCGTGTTGAATGTTCTCAAGAATATTCAGAAATAATCTCGTGTACTTTAAATTAGCTTAAAAAATTATAATAACGAAAAAAAGAACAATCACCTAATTGTGCAGGTTCTTAATGTACTCGTAATTTATTTTATCAATTTTCAGAACCCACATTGTACACAAATTAGGTTAATGAAATTACATACAATATTAAGATTTACGAACATCTTGAAAACTTTTAAAGCTGTGGTAATTGTTCATAATATAACGCTTAGTTTTTTTAGTAAAATATTTGTGTATACATCCGAATAAACTACGTACAAAAGCAATTTTCCGTAAATTTCCGAAAAATCTGATTTTTAATGTTAATTATCTTCGAGATTCACTGCTTTTAGGGCCTTCCATAAACTACGTTACTGATTTAGGGATAGAGGGGGGGGGGGGGGGGGGGGGTCGCACCATACATTACAGTTAGTAACGATAGGGGACGGGGGGTTGAGTATAGAAGTTATGTTACAAATTATAAGTTACGATTAACGATTACAAATCAAAATTAAAATTTTGAAATGAATATTCGTCTTATACGGATAAACAAACTACATCTCTCGTGCTGCAGTCTCTCTTATAGTTCTGTATGATATAATTACCTAATACATTTTAAGCATTAAGATGCTTACGCTGTTTCTAAAGATGATGAAACATCCAATTTTTACAAATTTGACTTTGAGTTTCTAAATTCTAATAATGTAATTAAATCGATTTACTACTTACTAGCCAGGTTGTTAGGTTTTTAACAAGGTTTTAGCTAGAACTCTTTAATTTTCTATGAGCCACCTTTTTTAGTCAATTAGGATGTGTATGAATAAGCGCTTTAATTATCCTATGAGCTATTTGATGTAGAAAAATAACGCTGAAAATGTCTTATTATATAGATGCGATATACACTTATACTGCACTTGCACACTTTGCTAATCCCATCAGTTTCAGAAAATTTTCGATTGTAGGCTTTCGATAGAGACTGTCACCATCGTGACAATCGTATAGTTAAAATTTTGCTTTATTATTGCTTATATGCTACTGCTTATTTGTTACATTGTTAATGCACCGTGCAATTAGCGCTTTATTATTTACGCTACTCAGCTTACAACCCAATCCTGCTAATTAACTATACAAACGCAAACAATCTTGCATATTTGGTTAATGACCCAATCCGAAATTCCGCAGACATAATTAATAATATTATCAACAATGTATTTCAATTTCATGTGATCTCTTTGAATTTGAACTGTATCAACCAGAATCATTCAATTAAAGCGTTCAGATTGTGTCTTTTTCCCTTATTATACGAACATTCAACGTACGTACGCATCGAACGATTACAAAATCCACTATGCACACCGCTGCAACAGTGTTATAACGCTCGCGCGCGCACTCACGCACGCCAAAGCTCGCGAGCTCGTTCACTAGCCGCAACAGCAGCCGCAGCACAGTTCAAGTTCACACCTCCCACGTGTAGTAGTATACGCTATACGCTCTATACGCGAGAACGGATCAAAGCTTGTGTGTACTGCTGCTGACCGCTGCTCTCTTCGCGCGTACGCTATATACACACACACACACACACACACACACACACACACACACACACACACACACACACACACATATATATATATATATATATATATATATATATATATATATATATATATATGTATATATGTATACATGTGCATTTGTAGTGTACACACTCGTGCCGGTAACCCAGTTATTAAAATACCGCTTGCGCTCATGCAGCTGCTCGTCGCGCTATTTATAACGAGCTGGTACAAGCCCGGTTTTGCACTGCGGCGCGAAACGAGTCATCGCGACGAGTGTATATAGAGTTATAGCGTAGGAGAGAAAGAGAGGGGAAAACGTGCGTGTGCAGTGCGCCAGAGTCGACGGCCAAAGGGGTTACGGCTCTGGCGATTACCTCGATGTGTGTAACCAGTGCGTTAACCTGTTTGGGCGAAGGCTGACATTGTCTCGGAAATGTATAGTGCATAGATTTGATGCGGCTTGATCGGGCTGTTATTGATTTACGAGGAGAGTCTCTGGGAAACGAAATTTTATGAAGCTTTAGTAGATGTTTTCTGGCACCTGGACAAGAAGACTGATTAGAGCATCGAACGTTGATTTAATTTTCAGATAGAAAGTTGTAACATTTTGCCTGGCTGCCGGATTTTACAGCAATACGAGACGCTATTTTACTGTCACAATGATCTTGACCGTAACTTACGGTATGGTTTTCAGGCTGCATTTTGTTTTAATAATTTACTGAATTTATTAATAAATTATTTATTTGCCGGATCAGGACCTCAAGTGGCCCGGATTTCTTGCCGGACTTCAGACTCTTAATAAGAGCCTTATTCTGATGTAGCTAACATGTATACGTAAGACCCTTATCAGATGCTTTATATGACTCTTATGTACACTGTAATTCGATTTCTACTTAGGTACTTATTAGTATGACGTATAAGAAAATTTTAAATATACTTTTCGAACATTCTTGAAAAATTTGTTTAAATGGTTGTGATAAAGCAAAAATTACAGCTCGAATTCGTTTTATTCAAATATGTCAGTAAAATATCAATCTATGAAATAAATTAGTTGTTCTGAAATCAAAAGTGGACGTCCAATATTGTCTTTGGATACTCATGCAGCCCCAGGTAAAAAGTTAATAGAGACTGATATGAGTGACTGACATGAATAATTTCCTTCTGCATAAAGTAAAAACATTAAAATATTTCATTTTTTTTAATTCTACTACTGTATGTCTGATAAAATCTTGATTTTTTTACTTATTTTTCCTTCACTTCTCCGGATCAATTTTTTTAAATCATATTTTGACAATAAGCTCTAAACAGTAGAGTTAGATTTTCCCGAGTTCTCTTACATACGAAGGTATGTGTACTAAATATGGCCCGCCATTGTTTTGCATTCTTTAATCGCTAACAAAAAGCAAATGTATGTATCTAATGGGTTAAAAATAATGAAATGATATAGATAAATGTTCAAAGTAATGCATTTTATTAATTTAAATAATGTTTACGCATTCTGGACAGATATAATCATCTTTGTTGTTCGTAGTAGATAACGTATAAAACGCATAAAATATTATACACGTATTATTTATATCTTTTCCACAAGTTAATCAACAGGGTAAGTATTTTTTATAACAAATATATATTTCTTATCCTGAAAAAGCTTAAAAAAGTTCTAAGGGTGCATCAGGCCGACTTATTTATTTAGTATCACAGTAAATACAATGAATAGTTAAAAATTATAGTGACGAATTCACTTAAGTGGTTGTAAGACAACATACATACCGGCGAAATCGCGTAATAGGTAGGATAGTCATGGTGGGCCATATTCGGTAGTCAGTCACCTTAGCTAAAATCTTTTAAAACAAATATGTCGAGTATGTTAAATAACCTATGTGTTGTAATGTAAAATTCTAATAAATTAATCGAAAAAATGAATACAAAATACGTTTCTGAAAATTAACGGTGGTCCCTTTAAATAGTTTTAGTGAAAACTTGTATTTTCTTTACGCACCATCATAAGGTTTCGAGAGTCCAAATAATGATCAAATTAAAAAAAAATAAGTTTGATTGAAATAATATTTAGCACTTACACAATAAAATCTCTTCACGATCTACAGGATGTTACTTTAGCTAGGAATATTTTGAGACGAAAAATATGATGTAATGAATTGTTTAACTCACTATCTGTACGTCAGAGCAATTATGAACTTCAGCAATTTAGGTCTCTTACTGAAAACACATATAAGTTAAACAATCCCTACTATTCTACTCTTGCTAGAATACGAAGGAGTTGGAATAATTTACCAAACTCGCTGCAAGATATCACTAGTGAATCCTCTCTTAAATCAAAATACAAACAGCTAATTCAAACAAACTACAATGCTTAGTTTCCTTCCTAACCTACATTATATTGTAATTGCACTTTCTTATGCTAGTTTATTCAACGTTTATATTCGAACACTACTTATAATTTGATTGTACCCACCTCTCGTTATACTCTCCATTTGTACTATTTTGTAAAGGACTTTTCAGTCCGTATATAGAATAAAATAAAAATAAAAATAAAATAAATGAGTTATAGTCTCATGAAGTCAAAATGCTGATTTTTTGTATTTAAAATGGTTTCATAAATTTTGCCTTTGAGATACTACAATTTTTCTCAATCAAAATTTGTTTAAAATTGATGCAATGTAATGGTATTATAGGATGGATTGTGCATCATTACCAAGCATTTTCAAGCAACAAGAATTCGATGGACTGCGTTGGGTGACATTATATATAAATATTGTTATTATATAATTGTAATTCCAATTTTAGTAAACTAAAATAAATTCTATCTACACTTGCATTATACAAGAAATAAGAACCCATAAAATAATTCTATAACTATATAGATGAGAATTTCAGGAAAAGCAAACCCCAAAATCCTCAAAAAGCCACGCTACGCAAGGACAAGCTCCTATCCGAGAAACATAGGTAGAAAACGAGAGGATACTCTCAAGTGCAGTTGAGCGCCCTCGGCTTCTTATAATACACTTGCAGTCAGTCGCAGCACCTGTTGTAACTGCGTTTCTATATATATATATATATATATATATATATATATATATATATATATATATATATATATATATATATATATATATATATATATATATATATATATATATATCGCCTCCCTTTTTTACTTTCTCATCTTTTGCCCCGCGCGAGACTCTCGCTCAGCGCCGGCCGGTCTCTCGCGCGCCTTCTCGCTCGCTCGCGCTATATAGCAGTGCACGCGTCGTTTTATTTCCGACCTGCGCCTCGGTGCACCTGCGCTCCTCTTCGCCGCCCCGTTGTTGGAAGGTTCGCTGGCTGCAACAACGCACGTTTCGGAGTAAACCGATTCTTTTGGGCTCGTTTGCGTTGACTTGAGAAGATTATTGAACGAAATGAGGGTGAATCCCGTTTTGAAATTTTGGAATGTTAGAATTTTTTAATGCATTTCGATGATGTCTTTTATGCCCTTGAATTAGATGCACTATGGTAAAAGACGACATTTTTACTTTATCAAATAAATAACTTTGGTTGCAAAATCACCTTTTCAACTGGACCGGTTGATATCTTAGTGATTTCTTATCTGATCCACTTGAAATTTATAATAAGTCTTTGTAAAAAGATTACTTTACGTTGACCGTACCAGTCTTTCATTTGAATATTTAGTTTTTGTAAAGTTGAAAAAAAAATAATAATTTTTTTGTTTTGTTTTAAATAATTTTCGAAAATTTGTCAAGGTTTTACCATTTTGTAAAATATTTAAAAGAATAATATTTTTCGAAAATCTTACTCTTAAGGAAAGTCATTGTGATATGTTTTAAGAAACTGTTTAAATTTTTTATCTTAGAGCTACCTGTAAAAAGACATTCACTCGTTCGCGATTTTCCTTGCTTTTTAAATTGAGATATCATCGTTAGAAAATTTAAGAATTGAATTGTACTTCGGCGTTTAATTACTTTACTTATCATAAATAGAAAAAAAAACTAAAATTATTCTTGTGGAACGAGAACTGCTTATAAAGAATTTAAATACATACCAGAAACGTATATAACCTGTTTAGAAGAATACAAATTCTTCCATCTTGGTGAGGTTTTCTTCTACGGCTAGTAACATGAGAATTTCAAACTCTTACTAAACAGACAATTTTGTAAGAATACATTTAAATTATCATAAAAATCTGATATATGCATTTTAATATTCGTATGTTTTATTTAATTATTAGCGAGCTTTCATATGTTTAAACTTAATTTTTTTTTCTTCCTCCTAAAGGAAGCTTTGTAATAGTAAGAAAAAGTCATTTGGAATTAAACTACAGTATTTTTAGAAATTATCCGAATGGATGAGTGGGTGTGTGTGAGTGTGTGTATGGGTGTGTATGTGTGAGTATGTGCATGCAGGCGTGCTTGTGCATTTATGTGTGTATGTATGTATATAATCTGATTATGCGTGCATCAGTGTGTGTATAAGTGCGTGTATATGTATAAATGCACGTGTGTGCGTGTGTGTGTCTGTGTGTGTGTTCACTTCCAACTAATTATGGTATACTTCCGATTAAATTCTGTTACTAACACATAAAGTAACAACAAAGCTTTTAAGACAAAAAAGTTAACCTTTTGAGAAGACCGAAGACAGAAGATCAGAGACTTTTATGATGTTAATATTGTAGAAGAAGTTTATTAATCAAAAAACGAACAAATTGATAATTATAACTAATATATTACATCAATGTTCATTTCATATTGGAACAGTCGATTAGTTTGGAGGAAGCTACGTGCTAATTAATTGAAAGCGGTTTTTAATTAATTTTAATTTATCATGAGTTAAATTTTGCATTTTTTAAAGTTACATGTACGGGCATTACTGCCCTTAAGGATGCGGCCTACTCGAGAATCGTAAAAAATTACGAAAAAATCTATTTTTAAATATTGCTTTATATCGATTCTATATATATTTATAATTTATATATATTATTCTGCACACGTAACTGTATATATAATTTACGAAACACCGAGTGTCTTCAAATTAATATTTTTATTACCGATCAGGCTTCAAAGTGTTCCAGGCGATGACAGATGCAACGAATCCATTTTAATTTTTTATGGTTGTTCTTTAAAACAATACCAACAAATTTCTGGTGCAGTTTTAGAAATGAATATGTTTTAGAAATGATATGAATATTTATACATTAAAATTAATGAAAAAACACTGAAAAAATGGGCTTTTTAAAATGTTGTATGTTCTAACATCTGTAATTTTTGGTATCATTCTTCTAAAGCAATTCCACACTACTAATATCCTTATTACGTATATTGTAATTGAAATATCCAAGGGAAATTGTCACCATTGAATCCTTCATCGCCTAGACTATTTTGAATATATTCATATTTTTGACCATGTTTAACGAATTTTGAGGAATATCTCATCTTTTAACATGAATTTCAAGGACTTTCTGGGCTCTTGTTCTTAGTTTTTGTACATAATATATGCTGCTAAATTTCCAAAAGATTTAGTGTTAATGAACAGAAAATAGATTCCCGACTGAGCCTCATCCTTAACCAAGTAGCGGGTTGTAGGCTAGGTCTTCGCCAACGAATATTCCGGAAAAATATTTTCTTAAAATATTTTGAAAACAGATTTGATTGGTTTTGGAATTATTAAAATCTTTATATTTCTGAAGTGAAAAATAATTTATTTTTAACTATAAGCATATAGTTGTTTATAGAATACATTAATTATTAAGAAGATTAAAGGTTTAGTAAAAATAATTTAGTTAGATTTATACGTTAAGCTACATAAAAATGCATAGGAATGAAGGATAAAATATGTTTGGTAATTCATGCTAATGAAGAATGAGAATTTATACACTGTTCTACTCTTTCGAGTGCAACATTTGCATTCAATTATACACATAATGACTGTGCGTTGTACAAAATACTTAATAATATTTTATTCTTTAATACATGACATATTGTCATGTCAATTATTGACAATACACTAAATAATCAATACTAAATTAATATTTAATTGTCTTATAGTTTGTCTATTAATGAACAACTTTCAAATTTTATTTAAAGTAACAATATTTTATGACTATTTTTTTAAATATCTAATTAAAATTATTTAAGCACTCACATTATTTACTGATAAATAATTGTATATTTTTAATTTGAATGAAAGTCACATAACAACAATTAAAATTTCAATTGCACTAAACATAAAGTGAAATAGCGATTTTAAATACATTCGTTGTTTATTTATTGATTAAATAACGAACAAGTAATTATTCATTATTTGTTTCCAAGTGGAAATTAGACCAAGGTTCCTGAACAGAAAATTAATTTATGGCCATATTAAACAGAACAAAGATACTTAATTAATTTCTATTGAAAACGTGTATTATATCAACGAACTATCAATACAAAAAAATTAAAATAGTAAATATTTGAAAAATAGACAACAAACATTTAAATAAAATTATATATAATATATTATAAATTTATTATTATATTGCTAAAAATGGTGTTCTCTATTACTAGATAAGTTATTTAAATACGAACTTTATATTATTATTCGAAACACATGAAATGCATGAATACAAATATAGGAAAAGATGGTTTGCATCATAATGATGCATAAGTAAGCTAAGAAAAGAATTCGCTGTATTAGTCATAGTTTTAAAAATAAGCTTATCAGTATTATAAATTACAATGACTTATTTCTCAATGTGTACATGACATTTTTTTCAAAATGTTCTGTCACTTACATAGTAAAATTGATGAATATACCAACTGTTACGAAATACTTTAAATGTTTTACTACGTAATAACGAAAAAACGGTATAATATATTACTTAATTTACATTTTTTAAAGCGTAGTAGTATTTGCGTAATATATTTTTCCAATAGTTTAAGAGATTTACTTAAGTAATCAGTTTTGATAATGCTCTTTCATATCTTATGTACCAAGAACATGTTTGACATACATTCTATATCATAGGCTAATCAATATAAAAATCATGTAGGCGTTATATACGATGCAGTAAAAGTAGTTGAAATCAAGAAATTATAAAACTAGAAATATTGCAGTTGGTTGGTTAACTATGGCAATAAGTTAGTAGGAAAAGATAATTAAATAGAAATCCACAAGTTTGAGTGACGTGTAAACTTAGCCTACGTATTATGGATATTCATTGAACTAATAAAATCATGGGATTGTATCAATAGCATTGACATTCTTAAAAACATCAGATTCGATAATTCACTAATTTTACAATAAACAGGATTTATGGCTTTTGTGATTCCTCCGACAAAAAGCACCAAAAAACGTAAAAAAATCTCTTTCAATTCAATCACCGCGAGCAATTATCATCGTCGCGCGTTATTACGCGGTATCGATTAATTTACCGTACACTATACACGCAGAATGAGCGCGTCCTTCAAGGAAAACTGTTTTGCAGTTTAATGCTTGCACAGAGGTGCAAGCGGGAGAGGGACAGCACTTTCCGGGTTTCCGGCCACTTAGCGCCAGTATACACTTGGGCGGCAGACGCCCCTTTTACCAGACGCAAGACGCGAGGACTTACCGTGCTTTACATGTTACATCTATTTATATGATGTTATATATGGCGTATATATGAGTGTTATTTGTTCAAAATATAAACGCGAAAAACTGTGTGTAATGAGGATTATATTGCTGTAGGTTGACAATCTGTTTTCGTTTTGTCTTTTGCTTCCCCCAAGATGAACCTTTGTGATAGTAAAAAGAAAGTTTTAGAAAGCATATGAGAAACATGTTTTAAGACATAAGGAATCAAAATACACGGGTACGTGTGTGTGTGTGAGCATATGTGTGTCGATATGCGTGAGCGTGTACGTGTGTGTGTATGTGTGTGTGAGTAAGTATATGTGTGTGTGTATGTGCGTGAGCGTGTGCTTGTGCGTGAGCGTGTGCTTATGCGTGTGCATGTGCGTGTGCGTGTGTATGGAGGCAACGATATCACTAGTATTCCACAGTTTACTGTTTCGGGCTCATTTTATTTGTTTTGGTTACACGAAGGGGGGTTTTCGGGTTTCTTGGTACGTTAAAAATAATATCATCGATCCAGTGAAAATGATTTGAAAGAGCATAAAACTTCTTATCTTTTACCACCCTAAATTGCTTCCTCTCCCAAAGGTGTTTCTTTTTATGATGAAAAATTGAAAAATAAAACATATGATGAAAAATTTTTGAAAAAAATTCAGGCGATTAGGACAATGAATAAGATTATTCTGTAAAATTTTGGAGTCATTTTATTTTCCACACTTGAGTGTGTGTGGGTGCGTGCGTGCGTGCGTGCGTGCGTGAGTGTGTGTGTGTGCGCGTGTGTACGTGTATGCGTGGGTGCGTGAGTGTGTGTGTGCGCGTGCGTACGTGTATGCGTGGGTGCGTGCGTGTATGCGTGCGTAATTTTTTTATTAATTTATTATTTAACGACAGCAGGCGAAACAAAGGAGAGATAATTAAGTTAACTTATAAGAACAAAATATTTCATATTGGAACAATTAATTTAGTTTGAGGAAGTTAAGTGTCAATTAATTGGCAACGGTTTTTATTTTTTAATGAAGATATTAAATAAAAAGATTAAGATTTATCGATTTGTTTTTGTTTTATATCGTTTTTTCATTTTTATGATATTTTTGTAAATAACATATAAATCTGTTGTTCATAAACTAGAATATAATTACAAAATTACGAAAAAATTCCGCATGTACGGGAAAAAAGTAGATTTGCGGGAATCATATGCAACTCTTGTCCCGCTTATCAGGTCAATAAAGTGGCCATTACGATTGAGTCGGGAATAAACTGTTTTATTTATTTCAGACCATAAATTGAGTTTAAACACAGTCTAACATATTGACTTTTCTTCATTTATAATTTAAGTTTTCTTGAATTTTTTAAAATAGATTTTGTCTAATAGGTGTGAGTTAATAACTTTTATTTAAAACTCTTGTTTTTATCACAGAAATATGCGTTTACTTCAATAACATATAAAAAAATGTATTTAATAGTTTCAAAATAAGAGTAGACTGTAGAGTACTTTTTAGTTAATCGATATCTTTTTTTTTAAACTCCGTGTGAGAAGCTCGGTTTCTCGTGTGACGATAGCTTGCGCGAAGTGCCCGATTTACGCATTTTCACAGGAACGTGTGCGAAGCATTTTGCTTCGCGCACGGCGTGTGGAAACAATTTTATTCAACAGAAAAATGATGTTGTATAATCTTTTTAGCAAGTTTCTTTACACTATGAAAATTTATATTAAATTGCAATTCAAGCACTAAAAATGTTAAAATTGTAAAAATATCATCTTATGTTAAATTTATTGGTAAAAATGGTATGCATTATATACATTAAAAAATATTTTATTCAACAATATTGTTTCATAATCTAATATGCTATACTTTTGCTTAAGCTTAAATTACAAAATTAATATATATATATATATATATCTCGACATATTAAAAATCAATAGACTTGTTATTTTTATTTTTCACCACAGTATTAAATAGAATAAATAATTTCATATTTGAACTATTTATAAAGTTTGAGGAAGCTAAGTGCCAATGAATTAGCAGCGGTTGTTTTACTTATGAATCATTGTAATATATTTATTATTTGTCTCGTTTTCAAATTCATTATCATTACAAAATAATTTTTATTGTGCTACTTTCCTTAAGGGAAGGTAAAAGAGACCGTTTCAAAACCGTTTTTTGAATTCAGATAATAACAGAATTTCTTGAAAATCTAACTAGATAATGTTTATACAAATTAGAAGGGCATAGGAAGTCGTTCTTTTTCAAAAATCGAAAATCTTGTTCACAGGAATCTGTATTATCGACTTGTTCATTTTAAACGATTATTCAAAATAGATAAACTTAAAGGGTTATTATTCCAAATTTATATAAGCATTGTTTGGCTAGAATTTCAAAAGACTCTGTTATTATTTGCAATCAGAAAACTGTTTTAAATATTTTCCGTGGTAAGCAATGCATATGGGACCCTTTTACATCCCCTTAATATATTTAAAATGATAAATGTTTATATTATGCTAGTATTTTAAAAGATAATCTTAAAATGAATATTAGGAAAAAAAAACATTTATATCTTGTTTTATAAACATTTAAATTTATTCTTTATGTGTTGAAAACGACGTTTTCTCGTTGACACAGAGAAGTGTTTGATATGACGTAGAGTCTGTTTTGCGAGAAACACATTTTCCTAAAATGACATTTCATTTTTATGAAAAGCGAACATTATTCATTTCTTTTATTTTTTGTTTCGAAAGATACAAGTTATAATTTTAAATACAAGTTGCAAGTTTTTTTATGATTTTTTTCATATTACCATAAAATTTTAATTTAACAACGAAATAATTGCAGATCATACATGAGTTATAGCTGCTTGCATAACACAATCTTTAAAAAAATAATGCATTTGAAATAATGTGTTACCATAGACTGATATAGAAAACGTGATGCTATTTTGAAATCTCTATTAGACTCGAATATACCAAAACTAAAATTAACATAGAACGTAATTAATAAAAGATATAAACATATCAATACGATTTCATAATGATTAATAATACTTTATTTTACTTAAAATATAAATTTCAAATTGAAAATACTTATTAAATATTATTAAGTAATGTCTTATTTAGAAATATACATTTTAAGATTAACTTATAAAATGCTAGCATCATAAGAAAACATTTACCATTTTAAATATGAAAAGCAATAATAATATGTAGCACAATAAGAATTATTTTGGGAAATGATACTGAAATTAATGACAAGATAAATTATTATTAAGATAAATTATTAATAATTATTTTTAATTACATTATATTCCATTTTTTCTTCAAGTTTGATCCAATATTTGAATTTAAAGTGTCATAGCCGAAGCATACCAGTACCACACGCAGACAATTTCTGCATCGTGAATAAGCATGTAAAACGGATGAATTTTAAAACTAATTATATAACAAAATTCTACACGTTTTTCAGGTTCAGAATCTGTAATGAAAATGATTGTATAACAACTTTGAAATTGTTTAAAAAATGATTTAAAAATATGTTTGATTAAAAAATACTAGTGTGACTTTAAATAGAGTCAACAGCTTTGTCACCATTTTATTCTTTCACTTTTACATTTAAAACTATTGCAACCACTTTTTTTAGTACAATTGTTAAACATAATTAGTTTTAAAATCCATTCGTTGTATATGCTTATTTAAGAAAGATGAAATTATCATTACTGCATCGATTGGTCTATGATATATTTATTCTGTATTGATGTAATGATATAATGATTACAACAAATTTTAAGTGAATGGATAGAAAACTGTATATTTTTTGAACTGGAAATAATTCTATCTTAATAAACAAATGCAAGATTTCATTGGAAAGAAAAAATACAAAATATACGTAAAGGGACTGAAAAATTTTCCATCTTATTCGAACGAAGATTCCTAGAATCAATAATGTACTACTTTACTGCTGTTTGAACGAATGTACGATGTTTTCATATGAAATTCTCCGGCACGTAAAATTGTATGAATAACGGAAGTCTCGAATTCCTAATATATCGGGACACGGCAATTTCTTTCAATTGCTTGCCGCATATGCCAAACATCATACATTTAAATTTTCAGACATCGTAATTATCTACCAATTCAATATAAATTCCTGTTCTTAGACGTAGATGAAATATCGTATATATAATGCACGAAACGCAATATTAATTAATACTTTTTCCTTTCATATAATAATCGTCTTTTCTCGAAGAATCTCGAAATAAAAGATAAGAAACGACGTTTTAGTTGTAATAAAAATACATTCTTGCAGTTTCAATAACCTTATTTCAAGAATTAGTCACTGCAGGGGGACTTTGAGAGTTAAGTAAATAGTTCCCCTCTCATAAAGAGGTCAACGACTCGAGTTTCTTTACGAGGTAAAGATATTTTTGAAGCACGGCTGTGTGCACATGCGTCGATGATCATCGACAATTAATAACCTTTAGGTAAAATATCTGATTTGTTACATAAAATGTAGACATTGCTAGCTTAATCCATTCAGACACTTTTATTTATAAAAAGTATTATGGAAGTACAGCTTTTTTGTATTTTTTTAAATGTAAATTTTGACAGTAGTAGCCGTCGTGCCAGTAGTCTGTATATCTGAATACTAACCTACGCAACAATGAGTTATGTTAGTTAAAAATTTTCTTTTTTCGCTGGATGTTTGTTTGTTCGTTCGTTCGTACGTTCGTTTGTTTATTTGTTTGTTTGTTTGTTTATTTGTCCCTTGACCAATCGCTCTGAAATTTGAACAGTGGTTTTCACTAGACTCAGTAATAATAAATAGCTCGGTATTTTGACCCGTGACCCATCTTTAAGGTCATTTCAAGGTCATATCTGTTTGTTTAAATAGAAATACCTATTTTTACCTCGGAAAATTGACCTTAAAGGTCACGGCCACATATCATAATGTAAAATATACACCTCTATTGATTTCAGTTGTAGGTCAGTTTTCTTACTGGCTAAGTTGACTTTAACAGAAATCAGATCTTTGGGATCCTTGGGACCAGTTTAAACCAAAGTTGTCTACATCTTGTAACGTGTAATTCTCTCTTTCGATTGTCGCTGTCGGAACCTCACTTCTAGCGGCTGATTCGGAAAGCATATCATGTCGTATTATTTCAGGACCTGTGATACGACCGTGATCCATGAAAAAAGGGCAAAACAAAAGAACAACATGAATACAACAACGGACAGACCGCGCGTTTTGTTTTCAAATTTGGATAATCGAATTACTTACTGCTGATTGTATCATGTTTCTCATTTACTAAACTTTCTCTAACTTATAACTTGCTAGTGAGTTTATATGTTAGTAACTTACGTGCAAATAATGCAATTTAGATACAGGTAGAGAAGGTTATAAAAGAAAACTTTCATGTTATTATATTTAATGTATTTATTTGTGATGATGTTTACTTTTATATTTAAAGTATTTAATTTTAATTATTTATTTTATTACCTTTTACCTTTTACCTTTTACCTTTTACCTTTTACCTTTTACCTTTTACCTTTTACCTTTTACCTTTTACCTTTTACCTTTTATCTTTTACCTTTTATCTTTTACCTTTTACCTTTTACCTTCTGCTTCCTCGTAGGGGAAGCTTTGTGATGGTAAAAAAAGTTTTTCGGTCAATTGTTTGTTACCGCATCACGTAAAAACCACTGCACACTTAATAAAACCTTAACTCTATGTTCTTCATTTTTCTTTTCTCGAGAAATACATAAGTTCGTAAGAATCGTAGATAATGCTTATATGATAATACCTCATATGATAATCACATTTTTTGACTATTTTTGAACATTCGTTTGTTATCGCATCAGGCAAAAACTATTGCACCCTGCAGCGGCTGCGCTCACATAAATGTTTTAAATATACGTTTTTACACATCGGAGATTTTCACGAAACATTTGTTTTTGGTCAGCTCCGTAGTACTACACTTTGTTATTTACAGACTTACATGGCTATTTGAGGGTGCATATTATAAATTTGGTAAATGTATTTTAGGTGGGAATGTATCAAATTCATGTACATAAAAAATAATTTATGGGCAGACATACATAGGTATTTGATGCCATGGAGCTAACCATCTGTGCATGAGGCACACATTAACTTATTTCTGTTAGAGATTAAATTAAATATATTCAATAATTCTGATTGGGTACAAAATGTTTACAGTTACATATATTTTGAGAAGCACAATTTTAAAATTACTTAATTCTTATGTACAAGTAGGTACATCTCAAACTTACTGTAAATTTACAATAAAAATATGCGATGGAGCTGACATTTTGGGCATATTTGACCTATTTATTGTACGAATGGCGCTGATTTTTATAACTAATGTAATTGAATAGTATGTAATAATATTATAATATAATAATAATTATAATATTATTACGAGCGAAGCCGCAGGGTATAGCTAGAATATTATATGTTCCTAGTGTCTCAAAACACATTTCTATGTTTCGTATCCTAGGATACTCTCCGTTCGAGGTACAAAGTCAACGCGTCACGGTAATCGCCCACTATTTTCGTACTCGATTGCATGCGACTGTTATCTTATAAGAGCGAGCGATCATGTCCACATATACACACAATACGCGCGCGAATCCCGTTGTAAACGAAACCGAGCGACTGTCGGTGGGTGCGATGTCTTATCAAAACTGGAGCACGAGCAAATCATCGCCGAGCGGAACCTGCGTCAAGATAGTACAAGAGTATAGCCACATATGATTCATCTTCAAAAGCTCCACATTATCTTATGCCACAAAACTCATTCACCTCGATTTCAATGTGTAATTTGCATACGCGAACAATGACAATAATTTCCCAGTTGTTTTTTATTTTCATTTGAGTTTATCATCGCTCGTTTTCTGAATAGAGCATTGTTGAGATGTTTCTTATTGTCGTGTAATCAGTATTGTTATTGAAAGATTTGATATGCTGAGTATTGCTTTTTGTACAAGGTTCCAAATATTATAACGTCATCTAATTCTTCGTTTTAATATTCATTTTAATTAATATTTTTATATTTTGATTCAAAGCTTCCTTACCTCCTCATAACTGTTCGGATATGAAAAGAGGATTGCCGTATCCCACAATTCATCAATACCACAGATGGGCCAAATTTATACTTTTTGGCTTAAAGTAGAAGTAAAGTACACGTATTTAACAAAAGTACTTAATTGCATGATTCCAAAGTTCTTGTACTTAAGTGCAAATGTACTTACACGTATATCTTGTAGTACATATCTCAAGTACAAAAATATATGAAGAAAAATACATAAATACTTTTTACAGGTACAAAACTTCTTAAGTACATTTATGAAGTACAAATATACTTGAAAAAAGTAATTAAGTTATTTTCCGAAGTATAAAAATACTTTCTAAAATATACTTCTGTACTTTTCTCATACACAAAAGTACTTTGAAAAATTTACTTAAGTACATATCTTAAATACTTTAGTGATTTTATCAAGTACTGTTGAACTTCTTTCAAGTATATTTGTACTCGGGAAATGTACTTAAGTATCTTTTCTAGTACATTTGGACAAAAAAAAAGTAGTCAAGGATTTTTTTGTCGAGTAATTTTATACTTGGTAAAAGTACTCAAAATTCGAGGTAAAATATTTAGACTTGATGTAAAGTCCTTACGACTTGAGATGAAATACTTTAGAATTGAGATTAAGTGTTTGAGTATTTTACTTCAGGTCTTGAGTACGTTACCTCAAGACTCAAGACTTAAGTACTTACGTTAGGTCTTAAGTACTATACCTTAAGTCTTAAGTACTTTGCCTCAAGTCATAAATACTTTACATCAAGTCATGAGTACATAAAGTACTCATGACTTGATGTAAAGTATTTATGACTTGAGGCAAAGTACTTAAGACTTAAGGTATAGTACTTAAGACCTAACGTAAGTACTTAAGTCTTGAGTCTTGAGGTAACGTACTCAAGACCTGAAGTAAAATACTCAAACACTTAATCTCAATTCTAAAGTATTTCATCTTGAGATAAACTCAAGTCTTAAGGGGAGCACTCCATGTAAATGACTCAAAAAATCGTTTTCTTTCTTTGCGGAAATCGATAGTTTTTAATGTGGAAAATATGTTCCTAAAGTTTCAAACTGTAACTCGTGCTCTAAAAGTGTCTACAGTCTAGTGTAGACGTGCGCGCTCGCATGCTCGCCGAACAGGTTCGTAACTCTAAATGCGTTTTTCTCAAAACTATATTTTTCAAAATGGTGGGACAGATAACTTGAAAAATATGCGGTTGATCGTGGTCAAACGACGCATACATATACTTTATCACATTCTTCACCGACTGAACCTATACAATGAATAAGTTCTTAGAGTCTTATAACTTATATGATACAATTAAAGCGATTTTTTTTCGTAAAAATGTAACTTTCTTTTCTAAGTTCCATCATTTAACAAATTTTACTTTTTTTGTTGTAGAAAAAAATGCAGTTGCTGCGTATTATCATAAAATAACAAAATATTTTTGGATTTTCTATTTTAGACATCTGCAGTGGATGCTACATGTTCCACCGTTTCACACCTCTGACACGCAAAGCCATTGCAAACGTCTCCAATATATCTATATACATGCTTTCAAAAAACCTCAAACAAATTTTTGTTATGTTTTCTAATATGTATCTAATACTTATAAAAAGTTTCAGCGCATTTAATATATTTTTGTATTAAAAAAATCATGGTACGTTGCCTTCCTTTTAAGCGTTTACATGGAGTGCTCCCCTTAAGCACTGTACTTCAAGTCATAAGTACTTTACCTCAAGTACTTCTGTACTTGGGAAAAGTACTTGAAGTACATTGTTCAAGCACATTTGTATATAAGTATAAGTATTTGATCACAATGTACTCAAGTATACAGGTACTGAAGTCCAGATTTTCAAAAGTACTGCCTATCTGTGTTCAAGATAATACATAAACATTTAATGTTTATAAAAATTAAAATAATTTTAATAACTCTAAAGACCCTTTTTAAGTTAATATTCATACTAGATGAGTTTACTACTAGAACAGTCACACAGCGATGATTGAATTTTTCATAAAAAAACCTCAGTTTCACTCACTATTTTAGGTGAAGAATTTACCTCTTACCTGTGTGATTCATCTAGTGGACACATTTACTTTTAAGCGCGTTAATAACTTGATAAATATATTTAGATGCATTTGATAATTGAATAAAAGATCCCCAACGTTGTTTGCTATTCAGATTCACTTACTTTTTCCGTTCTTTTTCTCTCCTTCTCTGTCTAACTTTTTTTGACAACAAAGCCGCGCTTGTAATTGAAAGTTTTATCGCAAGCCCTCGAAAGTGTGTGAGTGTGTGTATACGGGAGGGAGACCATAACAAAAAAGGGAAGCGGTCGCTTCGCGTTCTTCTCACACCCGAGTTTTTCTTTTTCTATCGGAGCGAAAATTGAGCGTGTGCGCATGCACAATGCACTTTAGTTTGATGAGTTTTAAGTGAGTCGCCCTCGCAGTTGCTGCCTCTGCCAAGATGAAAATCTAAGTTTTGTAATTTGATTTATGTAACGGGAAACTTTGGCGATGCGTTACGCTGCACGCAAATGTAATTTAATTTAATTTAATTCAATTTAAATTAATTTCTTTAAGCGTGAATTTTCTTAGGTAACGGCTTTCAAGTTTGAATTTGATATAAAATAGTCAATTTTTAATTGTTTATTTATAAAAATCAGTTTCAAGAAAACCTTGTTCCACATTTAAGCGAATAATGTGTAATCAAAGAACAATGAATACCAGTATTTGTGTTCAGTCTTAAAGTTTAATATTAACGTCGTAATTTTCAAAGGCCTATTGATTATTCAGCTGTACACTACACAATACAACTTTAATATAATAGAGGCAAGATATTATTCTTAGAATATTGGCCTTGCATAATTTCTATTGTCTGAATAAGTATCAACGTAGGAAAGTTATAGGGGGTCATTTAAATATTCAGTGACCGACTTTACATAGATTCAATTTACGATTATTACATATAAAAAAGCAGCATATAACCGCATCACAATTAAATACTGTATAATGCTTCAGCTTATTGTTCAGTATAATTATCAGAAGTAGAAAAGTATTCAAATATTTATTTACTTTCTGATGTAACCGAGGCCACTCAAATTATTATTTAAAACAAAGAAAAACTCTATTGCTATATTATTACAAAATTGTTACTTTATTAAAAACAAGAACTATAACAAAAAACAGTAGTTCGCTAGATAAAATAGTGAATCCGATTAGAATCGACTTTTCGAAGATGAAAACATTTAACTGAAATGCTAATTATGTCAACATTTATTTCGAGCAACATTTTGCGCGTACGTTTTGTTATTGCGATGGCAATTATTGATCTTTATATTTCTCACCGAATGCATAATATTAAACTCCTCATCTATTATCCGCATTACATAATGCACAAATCAGATGCCGCCGCTACCAGCGTCTCTTTAAAAATGCACGGGGCAATAACGCGCTGTTATATCGTATAGCCTATAATGAATTCTCAAACGATGTCTGGTACAACCACTCCACCACCATAAATTCGATAGTTTCAAGCCTTTTCGAAGAATCGTATAATTCGAGGGAGATAATTGTTATTAGTTATTACACACCGACAAACATCGCTCATATCCTAGCGACTAATCAGATTTGAATTACTCGTTCCGAGTAAAATTATACCGCACGCCCTCGGTAACGAGAATTGTCTGTACATGCTATATAAATATACATAAATGGAATTATAGATACGAATCGGGAAAACGCGAGTGAATCGATCGCAATGCAGCGGAATATCCTCTGTTTGATTGAAAAGCCCGTGTGTATGTATGAATGTTGAACCGCTGTAAGGCGGTGGTTTGTATAAGGACGGTAACGAGTCGAAGAATAGATTAAACGAACTGTGAAACTCGATCGTCAATCCTTTTTGATAGTTCGGGGCGAAGAGATGAGAATGGTTGCGGTTTTCTGGAATAATGTGCTGCGATTTTAGCGGATGTTTTCATTAATCTTACCGATTATTGAAAAGCTTTAGCGGTTTTATAGATCTCAGTGGGTTTGAGTAAATAAAAAATCAATACGTATAATATATTTCTATAGGGGAGAGTCGCCCAGTTTGGGACAGCACGCAATTTGGGACAATTCCGGTTTCAATACTTTCGAAGTACGATATGCGGCGGAGATATGGGTTTTTAAACTTCATTGTAAAAGAAGCCTATTTACAAAATTGCAGACATGTAGGCCTTTACTACAACATGTTAGACGACTTCATATATTCAATCGAAAATAGACATTGCATGGCACTAATTTTGGAGACTATAGTTAAGCAACAAGATAAACAATAACTATATCTACAAGTACCCAGTGTATTTTTTTTAAATTTTAAGCGGGAATAGTTTAGCAGGTGTTTTTTCATATTACCGTCTGGCCCCCAGTTTGGGACACAGAGTGTCGCCCGAGATGGAACACTTTAAATTTTGCATTTGTTACTTCACCCTGATTTACCATAACACGAGGAAAACAATTGGACATAGGGTTATTATAAACGCACTTCATCATTATATCGACTCTGCGAAGTCGTCAGTCATTAAGCTCTGCGTGTGCAGGAGAGAAAGAGAGGAGAGAGAGAGAGAGAGAGAGAGAGAGAGAGACGCAGGCTTAGCGGCTTGCATTACAGGGACAGGCCTGGGTTAAATAGAAAAATACTACATTGTGCAATTAGGGAAGAAAATGAACTATTTCTAGCGATGGTGAGATATTCAGCTCGCCCATATGAAAAAAACTCTCAAGTTGAGTGTTATTTCGAACCCTTAACTAAAATTCCGTTGGTTATTAGACTTGTACAATATAAAAATTCAGTTGAGGGTTCGAAATAACACTCAACTTGAGAGTTTTCTCTATGATAGGGCGTTTTTTTATGCATGAAAGTTGGGTACGTGATCGCGCACGTCGAGTCGTGCACAACGAAGTTGAAAATTGTGGTATTTGTAATCTTCACTTTTAATCGTGTTTTCTTATGCACCTTTTCTTATTTCGATTTTAATTGAAACTCACGCATGCGCAGTTACACACTTGTGACTAGCAGAAAACTTTACACTTATGCGCATGAACAAAGGTTAAACCTGAAAAAATGGGTCCTCAGATTATTTTCTACATTTTTTCGCAATTTTTGAGAAGCGGGGAAAAAAGTTATTTTTTAATAAAATTTAAAATAAATTATATCATTGTAGAAAAAAAATTAATAGAAAAATTTTCATAAAAAAGTCCACGGTTAAAGTAAAAAAGGTCTTTTAACCGACGGAAATTTGGTTTTTACTTATCGTAAGACGTGTAATAGCACGCCTTAAAGTACCTTCAGTGAATAAAGTATCAACAATGGTAATTTATTCTGACGTGTAGGATCAAGTTTTGCGGTTTTACACCGGTAAACATAAAGATTTTATTGAGTGTGAGAAAAATTTTGCAGAATGTTTGCTTTAAATTTTAAGAAGTTCTATCGATTCTCAAAAAAAGATGATTTAGGCTCCAAGAGTCTCTTGTCTCTTCAATAAATATGGTATTGAAAAATTTTCAGAATGATTGCATTTAAACATAAAAAATTTCCTGGAACTCAGGTTTAACCCAGGCCTAATATTTATGCGGTTCATTTTTATATATTTACTGTGAAAATATAATATTATCATTAAGAACGAGCAATAACTAACAGTAAAACATGTTTGTGTCAATTATAACATGATTAAACTATAGTGTCCTATGCCAAAGGACTGTGTTCCAAACTAGGGGATACTTATACCTGTCTTGTATGATGAATTGCAATTATTTTACTTCCATGATTATAATCTAACTTTTATACACTGTTTTATTGTATTAAAACCTATCAAAGGAGACTTATAAAGTTAAATTTACATACCGGGTTAGTCTCTCCTACGTTTTTGTGAGTGAATACACGAACAAAACGTTTTAACATAAGACAGAGGAAGATTAGAAACACACTAATGAAATCGTAGAAGTGTATAAGAATTTATAATTTTTATATTACAGTCTTCGTTTTTGCATAAAATATTGTAGTGCATTTTTACGAAAATCTTGGTAACATAAGAAGTAAAACGATTATACGGTTTCATGTTTTATTCAGGAGTTTTATACAGGATCTTTATGTTTCATGAGCATCAATAATTTCTTTACCGCCTTAAAGCATTTTTATTATTAAACATTGTAGGATGATCGCACACATTTTATACGTCCAAATAGTTAATTTAAAGTAAAATAAAATTAATTGTATTTTATAATTATACGCAATAAATAGTGTTTCGAAAGTGTAACCATCTAGAAACATCTCAGTTGATTATCAACTCTATATAATTTCGTTCTCTACAGAAGATTTGAAAAGACATAAACAACGCGAAAGACAAGGACTACTGGGGTAAAAATTTGCACTAGCGTGCGGCAGAGAGAGAACCACTCGAGCCCACACTCTTTTGTCTTGGCAGCAGCTTGCGTACGAGTTCGACGTAATAAGAGAAAACTTTTTTAATTTCAGAGTTTGGGGATTCGCTCTATAGCCCACATCATTGCTATTCCAAATGTGTTTCTTTCGCCCGATTCTCGACCCCTGCGACCGCGGGTTGTCGTCTTCTTCACCGCTAGTGTTTCTCTTCTCGATCATTTTGAGACGAGCAATCTTCGTCCCTTGCGATAGTGATTATTTGGATTTTAACTGGTAATGCATGCTTGATGAGTATAAGTTAATATTATTATTCTATTACTTCTGAAAGAGAAAGGCTTGCTTTGTCCAACTCTGAAGACAGATTTTTGAAATTCTTTTATTCAATTTAAAAACGGACGCCCAAAGTACGCAAATTGACTTGTAAAAATGTAAATTATTGGCTACTTTGGGTATAGAAATTTCCAAAATCTGATTTAGATTCAGAGCAAAAAGTAAGTCTGTTTCTAAAACCGTACTTTTGGTTCTTAGTTTGATTGATTTTGCATATTTTCTAGACGAGAAATACATCGACATCAACATAGATGCCAAGGAAGTAATGACGTTTAAATATTAGATAACACAACGGATTTCCTTATTAAATTTAGCGACGCAGAATTTTGTACATAAGAAAGCGAAAATCTTAAATTCAACCTTTGTTTTAGTAGAAAATTAATAGCTTTTAAGGGAAGTGCAAAAAATTAATTGAAATGGAAAACGGTTTTTATAAAAATAGATTTTTAACAATGGAAGTTATTTTGCTGAAACTAAAGAGAGCGGAAGTCCTTTTGCTTGCTCCAGATTCTTCTCTTTTTTTATTGAATGTTGAATACCTTTTACTTTGATGAGTTTTAATGGAGTAGGTTTCCAAGATAATTCTTTAAATTTTAGTGATGTACCTTTATTCTTGCTTAAAATTTAAGAAATTATATTTATAAGTATTACAAAAATTTGTATAAATTATAAATTATAATGCAAATTAATTCGATTGATTTAAAATGCATATAAAATCCTTATTGTACACGCAAAATGTTATTGTACGCAACTTATTTAGTTGAATCGAGTTCTCAAATTAAACTAACATAGTTATTATAAAGTTGAACAATAAAATGAATCATCTAAAAACATTCTTCCACTGTGAAGTTTCATACATAGTAGTGTTTATTGTACGTACTTATACTTGTAGATGTTGCGAAGTTACGTAATGTTATTCGCCGCTTCTTTCCTATACATAAACCAGATCGCTTCTACGAAACTTTCTTTTACTTCGAACTTTGGAAATTGTACTTTTCTCCTGAACATATCTTTCTCGCACTAGACAATAGCAAAATAATACCAGCTATGTTTGAATCACTGTAGTAAAAGTTATATTTTATTATTACAGTAGAAAAATAGAATGCTCTGATATGATAATGAAATGTATGATAGACCTTAATTTAGTTAAAAGTGTAAGATAATTATAATTTGTGTATTTTTCATCAATAAAGTAACAATATCAGATATTATATAAATCATAAATAAGTATCAAAGGATTGATAGGTAGATATAGTCTTTATTTTGTGCTAGGCGAAAATACAAAGAACGTGATTGATTAAATTAATTTATATCTGGAATCTCAGTAATCTTAGAACTCGAACATTCTATATGAGGCTCAGTAATCAAGTGTTTCAGATATTAATTACTAAATTCAATCAGCTATCGATTCGTAAATCAAAATAATGACCAAAAGCTTTACCAAAACCTCTTGTCCAATATTGGATGTTGCTGTGCATTATTTTGTTTATTGATTTATCGAACTTCATTATTAATTGATTTATTTGTACCACATTAGAAACAAATAGGTATAATTAAAACAACTGTCCTCACAATGAAAGTCACTATGTAAACTTTTTGTAAAAAATTAATTTCTTATATCGTTGGATTTGCAATTAAAAACAAAACTTTTTATGCAGTTACAAAAGAACAATTTCTAATAATTTTCCAAATAGTAAATCGAATTTACATGTAATTTTTGTAAATTTATTTCATGTTAATTACCAAAAAGTGAAAGGTTTATGTCTCATCGATATTTCACAAATAGAATCTACAGCTACCAGGTAGCTTCTGGTTTTGAAACTTTCTAAACTAGCAGAAATAGTTTATTTCTTTATGCTGTATAAAATCTACGATTAAAAAGTTAATATGTAAGGACAAATATGCTAATTATAGCTATTATAACTGTCATTACAGTAATGACATTTCAATTATATTTAGTGTCCATATAGATGTAAATAAACGTTTAGTGCAAGTTTTCTCGATAAAAGTACAGAAGGGAAATAACTGTTTTGAATAACTCAAAATATTTGTAAACAACAAATACTATTTTTTCAGTTTTTTAAATGTCGATAATAACTTAACTTAGTAAACTGTCACTTTAGGTAAATGACCCATATAATAATTGCGAAAGAAATTTGAATGTTCAACCTAGACAAATTTCAGCGAATTGAAGGAGAGAAACTTATTTCTTATAGTTAAGTACAGATAGAATTAGGTTTTAAGATAATTTTTGTTTCTTCTTTTTTCTCTTCAAGAAAAATATCAGCCTCAATCCCAAAAATCAAGAAACCACAGGAGAACAGCTTAGGGCAGTCATAGTACGCGAATTTCGGGCAACAATAGGCAAGTAAAAGTGCAGCTGTCGTAGACGCGTGCGTCCTTTATTTGTCGCTGCTGTAGCACGTATAATACATTGCAAGTCCCGTCAATTTTGCTGCAGCGCTTGACGTGTGAAAACAATTCTATCGTCTGTCAGGATCTTTTGTTTCTTTTTGATGAACAATTTGTACAGTGTAAAAAGTTTTTAACTCTAGACTCTTTTTAGTGTAATCAAGTTGCACTACGCGTGGGCTTTTTCTTTACTTCCCCATTCGCAGTGCGAGTATTTTCAAAAATTGCATGAAAACATAGTTTCGGTCAGTCACAGTGCCCGCATTCCACGGCAATAATGCTCTTTTATTCTAAAACTGGACGAGTGTATTGGGTTATGATTGCTTTAGGTATAAGGTCCGTCAATTTTCGCGCGACTCGTGGCTCGCGAAAACAATTTTAGGCTGTCGGGAACTTTTTTTTCTTTTTGATAAAAATTTTGAAACAAGGTATAAATTTTTAATATTAAACTCTGTTAAGTATAACTTTTATCAAAATCAAGTTGCGAATATGCATGCTCTTTTTGTTCTTTACACCTGAATAATGGAAATCGCTATAGCTATATATTAACCCGGTCACCATAGGGACTTTGTTAGGATGACATAGACCATCCTGTTGTATAAGAGAAGAAAACATACACCGTGACAGCAAAGGCGTCGCTGAGTATATAATATAAAAGGGAGAGTCATACAATATGAAAACCCATAGCTATTTTGGGTATAACTTTTAAGTGACACGGTGAAAATTACAAATCCAAAGAAGGATTTGTTTCTTGTATATTCCTTTATCATGGAAAATATTGGCTGAGATCAAATACGAGCATAAAAATTAATTATCAATATAAATGTTAAGTTACAATTTTACGATTTTTAAAAAGTGTCGTCCAGTATAACAGATTATCATTATTAGTCAATTTTGAGGTTTGAATGATTTCCAAGGGTACTCAGAACACTTTTATAAGTAATAATATAGTATATTTAATGAAAGATACCGTTATAGACATTTATAAATTGCTTTATAAACTATAGTACTAAAATGCGTGCGTGTATATGTATGGATATGGATCATCTTTACTCTGAATTGAATATATACGGTGACAATTAATGTTTCAGGGCTCATTTATTTTGTCTTTCTTTAATGGGGCAGGCCTGGGTTAAAAAGTCAAAAAAATCGTTTTTTTATTGCATAATTTGATAGCAAATTTCTTGTACAATAAGCTCTTGCAACCCATTTTACGATATTAAGTTTTGTTACAGAATTATAGCTAAAATTTCAACGTAACTTTTTTTTCTTAATTTAGTGAATTTCATGTAAAAAATGCTATTTAAATAATTAAAAATTCAAAGAGTCTATTTATATATATATTCGATGAAAACGAAGCTGTCAGAGAATAACACGTACAGTATACCTATATATAGCGAAATTGACTAAAAACTATACTCTCTCGCTGTTTTGAATTTTTGCCACCAGGCAAAATTTACATAGGATTTTTGGCGCTTCAGTATCGTTTCAATGCTAATACACTAAGATAGAACGAAATGTTCCTCTGGATCTGTCTTTCGACCAATCACTGACCGAAACGCCGATATGCTCTATCCGCAACTTCTGTATGAACGTTGTGAACGCTCTTTAATGTTGTTTACTTTGAGATCAACCTCTCAAAATATCTGTGCTATTTTTGTATACAAATATTGTACATTATTTTTAAATTAAAACCTATATTCACCAGCCTTTTTCAAGGCTTTATAATTATTGTGTAATACTGTATAAGTGCATAAGTATGTAAGTGAATAATTATATAAGTATGTATAAGTATTAAAGTGCATAAGTGTTTTCTTTTATAACAAGTGTAAGAAAAGTTGTTTGTGGTGGGTGGGTTGTGTATAAATATTGATATATTTTTTGTGTCAAATCAGTATACAGTGTAAGTGTAATGTCTTCGAGTGCCAGACCAAGGGATGTTCAAGGTAGAGTATCGGGTGGCCCTAGTAAACTTACTTGGGGAAGACCAACAAAAAGAAAGAAGATTTTTTATGAAAGAAAAGGAGATGGTCCTCCTCCAAAGAAGATAAGAAATTCAACTTCTAGTAGAAAAGTTCAGGACATTATAACTGAAGGCAGTGAAATCAGGAATAGAATTATCGACATTGCGTCGGGTTAGACGTAAACTGTACTATCTGAAGTTTTCGTTCAAAACGATACTATTTAAGAGTTCGCTTGGAAATGATACTTTTTCAAGTTTTCCTTCAAAACTGTACTATCTCAGATTTCGCCTGAAAAAGGTATGACATTCAGATGGCCCTACGAGTATCATATTGACCTTAAAATTGCTTAGGCCCCCATAAACATGGGTATCGTACGGATGGTTACAGTTACGTCTAACCCGACGATTGACATTCTATTTCCTGAACTGCAAAAAATTGCATGTTGCAAGATATGTCATGGAAAACTGAATTTCTCTGAATCTGATGTACAAGGACTTGGATTTAAAATTGACATTTTTTGTTCAAATTGTACAAATCCAACAATTAGAACAAGTAGATTCATTGGCAAAAAAAGTAATGCATATGAAGTTTCTGCTTGCGCAAGAACGAAAGCGGATATACGAGCGGAGTCAGGAGATTGGGAGGGCTCGCGCCGCGACGGAAGAACGGGAACGGACACTGACAGCGTGGCAGGACGAATGGTTGGGAGAGAGGTTGCGACAGCGACAGCGACAACAGGAACAGGCACGCTGGACTCATAAACTAATACCGAGACTAGCTCTGTGGCTTGGCAGGCAATTTTGCATGTGCCCGCACTGGACCGACGAAAGATACAGACTAGAGACCTTCACGGGGACAATAATGCCAGCCAACATCATTACAACGATGTTGGAGGGCAAAGACAAGTGGGACGCGATAGCATCGTATATCGAAAGAATCCTCCGCGCAAAACGCGAAGACGGGTGCCTGGACGACAGACCAAGCTGACGAAATGTAAGTAAGACAAAGTACGACAAGATTGATTAAGGACGAATTAAAGGACAGGCGGTTTCCCACTCGAAGTAATGCGAAAGCGGTTCCGGGTGGGGAGCGTACGCGGCACGCTCGTTTTTTAGTGGGTAGGACACGGCGGTGCGTCCACCTCGGTTGTAATTCGGGCATGGAGCACGAATGTTAGTCGGGGATGGACAGCGCGCCAGTGGAGTCCCACACTATCACCTCAGAGTGCAGGAACTCAGGGAATAATGTCCATGACGGATTTTTGCGAGTTAAAAAAATGCATATGAAGTTAATAGAAAATCTGTTTTGGCTATGCATGCTCTTGGTCATGGACATGCTGGACTATCAACATTTTGTGGAATTATGGATTTGCCACAGCAATTTTTACAATATCAACGATCAATTGAGTGAAGCTTGTGAAGTTATTGTTGAAGGCTTTATGAGTAATGGTGCGATATAAGAAATGAGTATCTTGCCTTCAGATAGTGCCGGACTTTCTGTGTCCGGAGATAGTTCTTGGAGAAAAAGAGGTTTTTCCTCACTCCAAGGTGTTTCTAGTGTAATAGGCATCTACCGGAAAAGTGCTTGATGTTTTTATAAAAAATAGTTTTTGTAAGAGTTGCTCTTTATGGGAAGGAAAAGAAGACACATCAGCTTATGAAGAATGGATTGAAACGCATCAAAGTTAGTGTACGTCAAATTATCAAGGTAACGCGGGACAAATGGAGATAGACGTATTGTGGAAATTCTTCAGTGTTCTTTTTTTTGTTTCAGCGCTATCATGAAATCATATCGTTGGCGTATCATACATGTTTTTCTAAGCAATAATGTGAAATATATTAATGAAATATATAACAAGAAAATACAAAGCATTCCTATTTTTTTCTTTAGATGAGTATTGTTTGTATGAGTTTATAGTCATACTTAAAATGCAATTATCTCAAAATAATGTTTTTTATTATTTTTAGATCTGCCTCGTAGACTTTCTCAACATCCTGACATCGATATAAGCTAAAAATTTTAGAGGATATTTTGGATATGTTTCCTCACAATATGAGCGCAGCAGATTATATAAAAAGTCTATATAGTAAGTATTAAAAATATATAACCTCAAAATTAATTAAAATATTTAATTATTTAAAGGTTTATATTTTTAATTATTACTACATAGACTTTTTTAATAATCTGCTCTGTTCATATTGTGAGGAAACATATCAGAAACATTCTCTAAAATTTCCAGACTATATCGATGGCTGGATGCTGAGAAAGTCTACGAGGAGTAGTTGAAAATAGAAAATCAGAGTATCGAAAGGAGTCACTTACGAGTCACAGATTCAAGATATTTAAGTTTTTAAGCGGTGAAAATCTTTGTCTTTTTACTTACTTTTGGTAAAAAGAATTTCCCATATTCTAAATCACATCGAAAAAGTTTTGTATAAATAAAATTACAATTTTCTTGTTTTAGATTTTAACCCAGACCTGCTCCCTTAAGGACAGCGGTTCTTATTTTTTTTTCTTTTTCAATGCTTTTTTGTTTTTTAACGGTTTTTCGATTTTTGAGATTTAGTTTTTTTGGGTCTCTTGAAATCGTAGAAATAATATCATCGATTGAGTGATAATGCATTTGAAAGAGCATAAAATTAGCTATATTTTTCCACTACAGAATTTGAATAAGCTATTTCCCTTGTTTTCTTATTCACAAAATCGTCATTTTTTTCAAACTGTTATATCTGAGAAATATAACAAGGAAAATTATTGAATAAAAATTGAAATAATTAGGAATATGGAGAAGAGTATTCTGTAAATTTTTTGAGGCTTTAACTTTTCCTTTGGAGAGAGAAAGATCTTCTTGTAGAAAAAAAATCGATTTTTATTCAGTAGCAAATTCTGGAGTACATCGTCAGTATTTGATCTGAAACTTTCCAGAACGGTAGCTCATTAGTATTTCCTGAACGAGTTCTAAGCCCAGATTACAACGACCTTTATATTTCGAAATATTTGAAGTTACGTTTATTTAAAAAAAATTTTTTCGATCGAGTATATCTCGTGAATGGCACGGTCAGTTTTACCGAACAGGGTTCATTTCTTTCTTTCTTTAATGAAGATTCGAAATTAAAAAGTATTTTAAAAATGCATCTACTCGAGCTTTTTGGTATGTTAGAAATATTATGATCAATTTCGTGTAAATGCATTAAAAGGAGTATAAAATTACCTACATTTTACAACTGCGTATTTTGGATAGGCTCTTTCCATTGTTTTGTTATACACGAAAAAAGTCATATTCATTTTAAGCAGTTAGGTATACCTCGGAAATCTATGATGGATAATCAACCAAAAAATTTTAGATGAATTGGAATTCAGTTAATCTACGTACTAACATCTCATTATATTTAACTCAAATATTTAAATAATTTTAATAAATTACGTACAGAGAAAAAATGTCTGTGATAAGGATTATTACCCATCGTTCTGTAATTTTAGTAATAAATTATTTTTGTCAAACCATTAATAATAAAAAAGCCCACCCTTTTTGAGTTATTATTTATAAAGCGATATAGCAATTTAAAATTAATTTATCAGAACAAAGAATTTCATATTGGAACAATTAATTTAGTTTGAGGAAGCTAAGTGCCAATGAATTGGCAGCAGTTTTTCTTTTCTGAAAAAAGACCAAAGTAAATTTTTGTAATATTTTACCATTCAATTTACATGTTTCATACTGTACGACAATCTCGTGTTTGTCATACTGCATGGCAAGTATATTATAGTATTTTAGATTATTTTGCGCAGATAGGGAGACATACACTTTCTTAGAAAAGAAGAAAGAAGTCAGACTCAAAAATAACTTTTGTTACTCGTAAAATTGAATAAACTGTTGATTACACGACAAGTTTTGGAGCAATGAACCTAAAACACCGACCGCGGAGTATGTTTAATAAACCACCACGGTGCGTCAAATCAGCTCGGTTAAGTGGTGCCATCTGTCGGTCGAAGCCAGGAACGCATAATTTGTCATACTGTAAACTTTGTCATATTGTATGACTCTCTCCTACACAGTACACACACATATAGTTTCTCGTGTTAAAATAAATACATGGCATATAAGTACTTTCTCTCATTAACTATAACTTAATTATAAACAAGACGAAGCGACTTTTTTCAGATTCATAATAATATTATATATTTTCAGTTTTTAGATTGGACCTTTTTAATCAAATAACTTCCTCATTAAATATGCAATTGTAGTTAATTGCTTTAAATGTCGTATGCATATTTCAATTCGATATACTTTGATAACTGAACTGCGACACGAGACAGATTTTAATTTATAATTTATTACGAGATACATGACATATAAGTATCGAATTTTCAGTCATTATTTGTTAATAGATTTTATTGTGTATACAAAATAGTTTTCTACGACTTTCTCATCATAAGGATATTAACTGTAACTTAATTATAAAACAAGACGAAGCGACTTTATTCAAATTCCTAATAATATTATATATTTTCAGTTTTTAGATTGGACCTTTTTAATCAAATAATTTCCTCATTAAATATGCAATTGTAGTTAATTGCTTTAAATGTCATATGCATATTTCAATTCGATATACTTTGATAACTGAACTGCGGCACGAGACAGATTTTAATTTATAATTTATTACGAGTGTATATTTCACTAGTTTCTAGACTGGTGATCGTACATTAAGTAGAAAAATCTAACAATAGAATCATCGTGATGATCAATAAATTATTAAAAGTTCGTTAACAAAGGAAGCTATTGAACAAAAATATAATTATAAAGTTTTTCTGTGCACTTCATAAAACAATCGAATAAGTTATACGATTCAAAGAAAATTACTTAATTTGCTGTTTTCCAAGTTGATATAGAGACCAATTATCAATATTTATAAACTATAGCTGCAAATACATCATAATGAAAAATCGAGTTAAAAAAGTCTAAAACAACTGTTGTTTCTCTCGATAATTTTGTAAAGTAAAATAAAAAACAAGAGTTACACGCGAGCACGTGGAGTTGATCTTGTGAATATCAAAGCTATACATAAAACGCGTATATAGAAATTAATTAAAATGTCACATACACAATAAACTCGAATTGCACGAGCGCGAGGATAAAATTCATATACACGCTCAAAAGCTCGTATAATAATTTACAAGAACAATTAAACCCTTCATTGAATTCATGAAATATGCATACGCGCGCCGTGACGCAGCAGACTAACTGGCGCACCGTACGTCACCTATTTTTCGCCGTTTTCCGTCACTTTTTTTATTTCCGTCTCTCTATGCACTTTCTGAAACACGGGTTCAACGTCCTTGTCTCGTCTTGCGCACGTCATGTCATCGTATCACTGCGACTCGTACTGCGTTTGTCGTTTCGATTTTACTAACGGAAGAAGGAACACCTCTTTTCGTCGATTCAAATGTTGCTGCACTGAATGCTTTGGTTTGGCGAGGAGGAATTATGATAAAAATGTTGTTATAAATATCAAGTTAATTAGCACGACGTGTTAATTGCGATACGCATTTTTTTTAAAAGGTTTGGCGTTGCTGATGCAAACATAATTGCAGTATGCGCGATGAAAAATATAATTAACACTTAGGAGCTCTTTTAGCAAGTGCGTGTGCTCACTTTTTCGCGCGCTGTTATCAGTTAATTAAATTGAAAAATTTTATTTTACAATGGAACTAATAAATTACTGAAAAAAATAATAAAATGAGGTAAAATTTTCGTTGGAATATAGAGTATGTATCTTCTAATATATAGTATGTATTGTATTAATGTGACTATAGATGCAAGGGTTACAAACCCTTATATTTGCAACCCGCTTTTTAAGGTAATGCTAAACCTACCTGTTACAGACAATTACGTGGACCCACTTTCTTCATTTGAATTTAAATTATTAATAAATATCTCTGGAAAATAGTTGTCCCAATCAAAATCAACAACGCTTCAGAGATATTTCTTAAAATTGAAAATAAAACGAAAAATAGCGGTTCCTCGTATTTGCGGACAACAGGGAAGTTTAAAATCACTTTAAATGTGTTATATGCATGTTTAAAAATAATTAATTAGTTTACTTACATATTAAAATAAATCTGCATTGAAAGGAATATTTTGTAACTCACCTGCAACATAAAAAATTCATAATTATTAACTGTGAACGTTTGAGAAATCACATTACACCTTAGATTAAATTTTCTTGATAAAATATATTACTTATGATCTTATTTAAAACAGAAATTTGTTAATAAATAATATTGTTAAGATTACTGAATACATTATGTAAATTAAATTAATTAAACTGCATTTCCTGTGAGCAATATGAGAATTGGATTCCATTTAATCGAACTGATACCAAATTTTAATTCAACTAAAAGCATTTTAATGAATTGATTCAATACATCATTCCGCATTATTCTAGCAGTATAAATTAATATTTTAATTAAATAATCGAATTTATTTATCAATAATACTTCAATTTATCGAAAATTCACTTAAATTTCCATCATAAAATTTCATTTTGAACTTAACAAAAAAAACTAAAATTCAATATACGCCGAATAAAGTCCAAAGCATGAATGCGCTCGTGAATTCGTGTAGAGTAAATTTAACATCGAAAGTGCTTTTATACTCTGTAAGCAATGTCAAATTAATGCATCAGTCAATATAAACCAAATGCTGGACTCCGTGCGATCATTTGAAAGACAAAATATACATATATACGAGCATTTATTACGAACGAGTTTAGCGTACAGCGATGTGCTTAAGGCATAGTTACTGCTACTATACACCTGCGCGCAGTTCGTCAACGAGACTTCATATATAATATAACGACTCGCAAGCTTTCCCCGCTTAGTCGTACAGGTATATTATACACAGACACAAGCGTACATACGCATACATCTGCTACGGTTTGTGTATGAGAGTAAAACTACACGTTAATTATCATTATTAATAACTACCGCTTTCCGGATGCTGTACTGTTTCGCGCATGTATATATAAACTATAAGGCACAAGTACGAACTTATGGATGTAAGTGCTAGTCAATATTTTGGTTTTCAATTACTTTGTAAAAGTTTGAAGTGCGTAATAGTTATTGAAGCGCAGAATGGCGACAGCCGTGGAATTATCTGCAGAGCTTCGCGCAAAACATTCAATTAACGTTTTTTGTGCAAACAGTGTATAACAGGTCGTATAATTAAGGCTAATGGGATTGGGTATGATAATTGCCTTCTTACCGCGCGATTCAAAGTTTGTACGATATACCAGTTTTTCGTTTAACGCCTGTAAGAAAAATTGATTTCGATGTGCAATGTATATATGCGGGAATTGCATAAATTTTGAGCTCGCGTCAATTGTTATTTATTAGTTTGAGAAAATTACACGGGAATGAAAAAAAATCGATAATTCAAGCGTCTATAGGGAGATCAAATTTAATACACTCTATCGGCAGTTTAATGTTTTAGATGTTTAATGCCTTCTATTAACGTGATTTATTATCCCGATAATGAATGTAAATCATTCGTATTATTTATTGGAATAATATCAAAGCTGCTGCGCAAAGGATATATGTCCGTATGTAATGTGAAAATCGATTGCATTCAACTGTAATGTGCATTTAAGTTAAGTTATGTATACTTGAAAAACTTTCTTGTTACGTTCAAATTCACGTGAAATATATTCTGTAATTTCCAACTCGTCATAAATTTTACATTTTCTCAATAGTAATAAAAGAGATTGAAATAAAGTTTTTGTATAAAATTATGGAAAATTGAAAAAAATGGTTTAATGCTGTAAAACCTGTGTCATTGCTTGCAAATGTCTATAACTATAATTTTAGGTAAGAATAAAAAATGATTTTATAAATCCAATGCATTTAAATGTATTATGTAAGAAAATACCATTAGTTTAAAGTGTATCCCAGCTGATTTATATTATCAATGGTCATTAAATTTAATATTTGTTACATTATCTATTGAAACATAAACTTTGAATATTATTTTATGAACATGTACATTGTTATATTTGTACAAATGAATAAACCCATTCGCTATATAAATTATAGTTGTGTTTCCTCATAAGTACAAAGAGAGCATTTTCTGATAAAAATTACTGTGAAAATCATAATAATTATAGGTCTTCAAGGAAAAAGTTACCTTGGTAAACGGTATAAATTAGCTTTATATATTAAAACTTATTAACTTTTATCATTCAGTATGGTAAATTTCATCGTAAATCAGGCCATTTGTTACCTTTAAGTAATGTACATTTTATTATGAATCATAGATAGATTAGTCCGCATTAACTATATGATTTTTGTGGTAATTTCTATTAAAAAATTCTCTGGGTAGCTATTGTTTGAAATAATAAAAAAAAACTATTTTTATATTCACGAAACGCGACGCTTGCAATGACAGCTTATATATAGCCGAGCACAACAAGAGAAATAAGTAATCCGACATTCCTGATTCCTCTTCCAGCAATTTTCTCCGCGGGGTCAGTCGACAGAAGACAGCTTTTATCTATGCCAAGAGAAACACAGTTTACACAGTTTGCTACAGAATCGCTCTCCGTGTCCATCCAAAACGAGAAAGCAAAAATCAAGATGTACCCCTGTTTTTTTTCAGCAAACAAGTGAAGAATTAATATAATAGCCACAGTCAGTCAGGATAAGGAGCAATTCAACGGCAATAAACGACACATACCAACACAGAGATATTGAAGACACCGACATGGTCTTTCGAGTATATAATATACGCATACACGTTAGACACACGAGAGCGTTTACAAAGTTTCTTTATACCCTTTCCCTATTTTTTTTCAAGTTTTTTTGTGTCTCTAGAAGCTCACATGCACGAGCTAACACGATGCGACAGAGAGAGCATACACACATATACGTATACTCTGCCGGTCAGGTCGTAGGAAGAGCGAGGGGGGAGAAAGAGGCAAGTTATTACCGAGTTATTCTGGAATTGATGGCTGCCGCGTAAATCATCCCGTCAAGGATTGATGTACGTGTACGATGCTTCTCCTTTTTTGCAATCCTCTCTCCTCCTCCTCCTCCTTCTCATCCCCCTTTCCTCTCCCCTCCTTTCCTCCCTCTCTGTACTTCGAAAACTTGCCCTGCACGTTGTTTTTCAAGTTCTTCTTCCTTTTTTTAAAGCCGTTCTACCTTGTTCTCCCATTCTCTGTGCGTTGTGTATGTGTGTGTAGCTCCGTCTCTGTCGTTTCTTGTCTGCGATGTACATTGTTGCTTTCAGCTGCCTCCTTTCTTATTTCCGTATAGCCATGCATATTTTTTCGGCGTTTCAGTCTGCGCGTTACGACAAAGTATAATAAAGACGGTGTGCAGCCGAGGGCGATGTACGCCCGGATTTTATGGTATCGATTTTGAAATGTTCATGTGAGACGGTTGAGGGTAGACGTAATGGGGAGAGATTGAAGTTTATTTATCGAGCGTTTCGATTTTCAGCCAAATTGGGCTATTTGGAAGAATCGTATAACTGTAACTCACAGCGAAGAAAATTGTAAATGTATATGTTTTAGAGTGTTGAAAAAGTTTCGGAACTCCGGAAACCTCGAAATCGTATTGAAGATTCATAAATGATTGACGTTGTCAGCTCTTGCACGTATAAAATAAGAACAGGTTTTGCAGTAACTTGTCACAACGTATTTGCGAAATATCACAGTTTGAATAATTTACTAGCATAGAGCTAAAGTTTATACTTGGAAATTCAGTAAAGTAATTACCGGAGATGAGAGTTGTTTACTCCTGATCTCAAGAGATATAGAGTTATCGAGATGGCATATGAACTCGTTATAAACGAGCGTGGGGATGCATTTGTGTTTTTTAAGATCATAATGTAATTTTAGTTAAATATATTGCTTATTTTGCAGAAAAATTTCTGCCTTGATATTTACCGACCGAGAAGTGAGTAATTACTTTCAATCATAAAAATACTTATATTTAGACAAAACACAAGCTCGCTTACCCTGCCTTGAGTAGTAATAGATTTATTTATAAAGTTTCAGATGTCAAAATCAATGGTACCTTGAAAAGTTATTGAAATGAAATGTTAAACATTTAGGCGGAAATTTGAATTTTTAATAAATTTGTTATGTATTTAAGTAACGATAAATTATTCATCATACATTACTTATTTTTTAACGCTAAATTTGAACATTTTATCACAATATAACGAAAGAAAACTTTTTTTTGTGATTGTTAGATCTCTTTGGTTGTCCGTAATTCAAACTTGTATATTTCTTGCTCTTTTTCAAAGTTTCGAGAGACAAACTGATCAGATTGGAGTTTATAAGATTTTATTGTGTTCAAAATATACATAATTAGGATGTGAGTATGGGAAGTTAAAAAACAAAATTATTGGCTAATATCATAGCCTATTTAAGCCTGCATTATTAAATATTTAAAAATTTTATCATAAAATATGGCTTAAGTAGGTTATAAATTTGGTCAATAATTTTGTTTTTCAAATTCATATATATATATATATATTATGAACACAATAAAATCTCAAAAACGCTGATACGATCAGTTTGACTCAAAACCTTGCGACAGAGCAAGAAATATACTAGTTTGCGGCCAAACACAGAGATTTAATGACCATCAAAAAATTAGAAAAACCGTTGCCAATTCATAGGCATAAGTACTTAGCTTCCTTAAACTAAATAAATTGGTTTTTTATCATTGATTGTTTGTCAAAAGATAAATTACAAAAAATTATAAGCTTGCTTTATCGATACCTAAATTGCATTATCGATGTCAAGATATCGATAATAAAGTAAATGCTTGTGTACCAATCTATAAGGTAAGTAACTTTTAGGGACACTATAACTTCTAAGATCAATATTTCATTAATTAATTATTAAACTGTAATGTTTTAGAAACAAGATTTAGGTTTTGAACGTGTTGCATTACTCAAATATAGTTTAGTAATTAATTTATCCAGTCGTGCATGGTAAATATTATGAGATTGAAGATGACTACACGCTACGTTGGAAAATCAATAGTTCCAGAGAAACCCGACAAATGCTCATCCAGAACTAGTCATAATAATTAATAATAATTATTTTGAAGAATAAATGATATGGTTATATAACACATAGTAATATTGTTAAATAACACGTCGATGATTTCCCTTCAATTTTCAATAATTACAAGCATCTGGGTCGTATTTCGAAGCTTTAGTACGTCCAATGTACTAAAATATTTCAACGAAAATGCTCAATATACCTACATTACCTGGGTTGCAAGTTTCAATTCTATTCTGGTAAATGATAACACGTCTTTACAAATGCTTTCTTCCTTGTTTTTTCTTCATAGTAGCATACCTATGTCAATAAATTATGGATAAAACTATGCTCGATTTAATTAATCGACAGATGCACAACATCTGGATATTTTCAACTATTCCATTTTCCTCCTGTACTTTCATCATTCATTTCATCGCTGACATTCCGACATAGTTTGCGTCTCCCTCGACGCCACAGATTGTTACTTTGCCTTTCATTCTTTGCCATATCTTCGAGTCTCTTCTTCGCGTTCTTTCTTACAGCTGGCGCAGTCGATCAACTCGAGCTAGCATCTTTCTTTTTCTGCGTGTAGCAGCCACGGCAGGAACATCGATGAACTCCGTGTATAATTTTTTTTCTTCATCCTTGTCTTCTTCGACGCCCTTCGAGAATCGGGCTGAAAAACAAGTTTGTCAAATAGTCGTTAGTGTGCACAGGGAGCATCTTGTATTTTACCCGTGCTGCGTGCAGACAGTGTGACCGTTTCGTTGTTTTTTTATACAGATACCATTGGAATATTCTATATTTCAGTTAGTATCAGCTGATTGTTTTTTTTTAATTTTATTGAACTAATAAAAATAAGTGAAGTGTTAATCATTGGCTATTCTATAAAACATTATTAAAATTATAAATCTTAAATAGTGAATGTGTATATACCATTTTATACAGATAATATTATAAAATCTGTTTATTAATACTTGTTTTATCGTTGAGCTACCATGAACCTCCGGAGCGACCTGATTATTTACATCATCAGAAATATATTTAAATTATATAAGTTTTTCGTTTCCTGAAAGATCCGGCTTAAGAATCTCATTAATAATTTCAAAGCACCTGCTTATCTTGTTATTTGTATAAGTTGTAAGAAACTTGGATTCTCTATTCCTTTCTCTCACTCTCTCTTCCATCCATCTTTTTAATTTCCTCTTCGTTCTTTCTTCCTTTCTGAGTCGTCTTCTCGTCGCTTTGTTCCTGTTTTGCCAATTCGTTGACAAACGGGATTAGGCAAAAGGGATAACGAGAAAAAGGGGCTTTAGACGCAAAGAAGGAGGATGTTTGCAAAAAATGCGCGGGGCATTTTAACGCAATTAGGAAATCGCGTTGCTACGCAGCTACGTGCGAGTCTCGTTTCTTCTCCTACTCCTCTTTTATTTCTTTACGTCTTTTTTACGCATACCGTGCGACTCTCTTTCGCCTTCTTTTTGCGATGCAAGTTCTGCAGAAGATGCTGAATTTCAGATTAAACTTTCTGCCATAAATAAGCTTACAATTTATTTTAATAAACGAGTTTCAGAAAAAGAGGGAGCTGAACTTGTAATTTCGTCAAAAGTATTTCAGTTATATTCAGCAGTCCTCAGACGAGATTAAACGCATATAGTTTGAGCTGCTGCGGCCAGGATTCATCAAACTTTATATTTTGAATTACGTGCAAAGTTCTAGACGTATTACCTTTACGGGATGTAAAGGTAATTATAATTCGTTTTCGTTAATGGAATGGGTGATGATAATTCCTTAAATAATAAGTTCAATGGATAACCGGTTTGATAACCGATGAACTGTCAAGAGTTTCTAATTAGTTATCGAAAACTAGAGGTACGCGTTCTTGACGGAGTTAATGCGCGTAAAAGCTTGTAATGAAATATTAATAACGTTGGCTTAAGTTATTACAATTATTAATATATGCAGGTAATTAAAAAAGTTTTAATTTCGTACAATTTTTCATGAATAACTTTTCAACGATAAAATTATGAATTTTATCGCTGCTTTCACTCTTATTAATTCTTGGTATTTTATAAAAGATCATTTTAATGCGAGATTAAATTTTATTAAAATAATTATCATCGTAAAAAATTAATCGAAATTTTCTTTCCTTGCTTATAGTTATATAAGCACCAGTAGTACGTTTTCTCATCTAGTTCATTCCTAAATAAAATAAAATCTGCATCTTATATCCTACGATAAGATGAAAAAATAAACTGAAATTGAAGTAATTCAATCGATCGATTTACCTCCTTGCGCAGCGGTGTGCAAGATATATACAAAAAGAAAAAGAAGTGCTACAGATGAGGGCATCGGAGATTTTATAAAAAAGATTGCCTTGTCACATAATAATAACACTTACACGATCACGGCTGCACATATAGCCTTCACTTGCGGACGTTCTCGGGCAACGTACGCGGTTCAAATTGTAATGTATGCGCCCGCGCAGAGAGATGGAGGGAACGGTATATACATGCAAAATGAATAGCAATTTATGTGATTTTAAGTGCATGAATAACCATAATATGTGGGTACTCATTATGACGTAATGTATAAAGTATATTATACGCTCATCTCGCTTGTTTCTTTTCTCGTCTCTTCTTCGTGAATTATAAATAGCGTTCTGCAGAGAGAGCGAGCGAGAGAGCGAGCGAGCGAGAGAGAGAGAGAGAGAGAGAGAGAGAGAATGGAGGGTGAGATGGAAGAGGACATTGCGTAAGAGCTTAAATAATGGAATAAATAGAAATAAGAATTTAATTACACAGAACACGTATTATACTAACTAGGAGTGTCGGAGGTTTGGAAAACGATATTTGCTGAGACTTCGAGAGGTGTTTTCTGACACCTAAAAATTAATTGTAGCACATCTAGGTTTTTCCAATGGGTCCTTATTCTCGAAATGTCAACCAATTGATCTCAATTGTGCGCTATTTTAGTAAAGGATGGTATCTCTACTTCTGATCATAGCTCTGCAAGTTCTTATCTAGAAAAAAAACTCAAACGTAACTAAAAATAGACGAAAAGGGCTTTATTTTCAGCTTTTTTTCGTACAAAAATATTAATCTGGGCCAAAGTTATTAATTTTCAAAAAACGCGATGAAAAGTGCAGCTAAATTCAAGGATTTTAACTCTTTAAATACAGTGATTTTTAGCGTAATTGTCATCGCTTTTTTTGAAAGTCAATAACTTTGACTCAGATTAATATTCTTTTATGAAATTAAAGCTCTTTTTGTCTACTAAAATAGCGCCCAATTGAGATCAATTGGTTGATATCTCGAGAATAAGGGCCCATTGGAAAAAACTAAAGGTGCTACACTTCACTTTTAGGTGTCAGAAAACACCTCTCAACGTTTTAGCAAATATCGTTTTCCAAACCTCCGACACTCTCCTGTAAGAGTTCGTACGGGGTATCTTCTCTTTTATATAATATTAGGAAAAAAGCTGTGTCACTATATTGGTGATTCTGAGCATAGCGTACAATTTGAAGTGTCGAAGATAGTGCTGCCTACATGTCTTCCTGACGAGCCCAGTAGGCAGTACGCGGCGAAACACATTTAATTTTATATTTGTTTTAAGAAACGTTATTTTCGTGAATTAAATTTCGTAGATTTTAAATATACTTTGTAATTTAAAGCATTTCCCTCTTATTGATTACATTTGCCTTCTCAAAGAGTTCCTCTATGGAGATGGAAGAGATGATATTTTCATCACCTCTCCATTAGAGAGAATGAGATAGGTACAAAATTATAAGAGAAATGTGCTCGTAGAGACCGATAGAGTAAAAATAAATGAAATAATTAATTGTATCAGCAAACAAAATGTTTATATTTTTTTGTAAGCTATTTTGTATCTTCCGACTTTGCGTCATCTGCCTGGTCCTATATCGTTATTAAAACTCATTAATTAAAAAATAATATTACCAAAAATAAGCGATTTAGTTAGTTATTATTAGTTGTTCAGCTACAATGTGCATCAGCTGCTCTACAGTGGCAGTTCATAGCTTTATTTTTGAACACATATTATCATGCATAAGTTTACAGGGCATTAAACGAGCGTCATCTGCCTGGTAGGTAAAACCTCAATATTTCTTAAACACTATATCGACGTCCCTTACGAAGACTAGCACATTTCAGATTTCTCAATAACACCTGGTTCTTTTCATAGGCCCCTTATAAAAAAACTAACACTTTTTAAATTTTCTGATTAATACTAACATTTTCTTAAATCCTCCAAGAAAATTATAGTTTTTATCTAAAATTTTTAAAATTGTTCATTTTTAGAGGAGATTCCTGACAAGAAAAAGTATTTTTCGGGAAATCTGAAATGTGCTAGTCTTTGTAAGAGACGTCGATATTGTTGATGTTGTTTTGACTATGTAGTCCATAGCCTTGTTCATAACAATCACGTCACTTCTTCCTATTCTTTGCAAACTACATTTTCCTATTAGCTCCAGTTTTCCTATTAGCATCCTATTTCTCTAAATCTGTTTTAATATTATCCTTCCACCTTCGCCTCGGTCTAGCCGTAGGCCCTGTTCTCTCTGATTTCCCTAACTAGTACTCAAAGTGTTGTTCTGTCGTTTTCCGTTCTATAGCTACCTGTCTAGCCTACGCTAATATTCCAGTCTTTATCACTCTAGAACTATTTGGTTTTCCGTATACATTAAAGAATTATAAGCATGCAAGAAAAGAACTTCCCGAATCAAGATATTTACAAGAAATAGACATTTTTAGACAGCGTCATCTGCCTGACACAAAGTGATAAGATAGTACCACTAATAATTGAAGGTTAGTGAATACTAAACTATAAATGACTAAAACATCAATGTTATTTTATGCTTTTTTGTGATTTATGAATAATGTCACACGTTTATAGCTCGAGTAAATGTATTAAGATTTCTACCACAACGAACGGTTCAATGTTCTTGTTGTCACTTTTTTGCCTAAATTACAATATTTTTACTTCGAAATAAACATATAATCTCTTAAAAACGTATACCAACACATATTTACATCGTTTGCTTTCATTAAATAGAAGCAATAGAGTAGGTTTACTAAATATTAATAAGAAACGCATAAAATATAAAAATCATCTCTGGCCTCATGTTATTTTGCGCTCGTAATTCTCGCACAAATTTTCTAACAAAACAGTATAGTGACTCAATAAAAAGAAATTTGTTTTTCATTTCCTATATATGAATACCGAAATACAATAAACGCTTATGTTTATGAAAAGAACAATAGTTTACTAAGCATGGCTGTTATCTATTGTTATTGGAACATTCAATTTTTAATCTCGGAGCATACTAACGCTCGATGAATTACTTTTTTTCGAATAAATTTCCGTAAATCAAAGCGCCTGATGCAAATCTCAAAGAGTATTTATTATATTCATAAGTTATTATGTGAATGATTATGCATGCAGAACAAAACGAGAATAATTGAGGGAAGAATCAACCGCTGCCACGCCGTCATACTTCTGAGATATTCTATATTGGGACGAACGAAATATCGAGCAGTAATTACGGCGAGAAAATATATTCAAAAACAGCGCTAACAGACTTTTATGCGTTAATTAAGAAACGTTAATAACAACAAAATGTATTCCGATAAATCTTAAGTAATTGTAATCAGTATTACAGTAGTCAGTAGACAGTGTAGAATGATGGTAAAATGGCTTTTACAATAGTAATCTTAAGTCTATTGTAAAAGAATTACATGAATTATAAAGCTATTAGCATCGTTTCTTAATGAAGAAAGAATGCTTCAATAAAGTATCTCTGAATAAGAATAAAACGAGATTATATGATTTACGATAACTGAAAACTATTATTTAGATTTTTCGAGTAATCGATTTTTAAATTACATAAAGATTGTTTAATATAAGTTTCTCAAATCATGTTAAGAATTTCATTATGTTTCCAAACAATATATAAAGTTTTCTCAGTTTCCGTGAGAAAGGAAATTTTAAAATAGTTTGTAATAAAAATTTATATAACGAGTATGGACAGTATATTTAAATTATTTATACTGAAAGTTTGACTATAAGAGAAAACCCGATTATAACGACACTGAATTATGTTTGTGGTTGAGAATGTATCGTATATTTTGTATGCATTACAGTTATATATAACTTGGAAATAACCCTCGTTAAATTTCATTATATGCAAGAGATAAAATTACAATCATCAGTATTATTGAAAATTCCGCTAGATAATTTACGTGGAAGACTTATTAAATAACACGGACATGCTATTTATTAGTTTCTCTTAATACAAAATCTTTCAATATATACAAAATAAATATAACGTTTTAATTTATTGTAGACTGCAATTTATTACAATTTGCAGTAGAAATAATGAAAGATAATATTTTGTAATTTAATTTTCAACATTACAAAATATTTTACAACTACCGTAAAGTTGAAGTTGAAAATTCATAACGTTTGTTAAAGTTTAAAATTTGTTCATTATTCTTCAGAAATAAGGAAAATACAAAAAAATGAAATTAAAATCCATTTGATTTATTCAGCTATTTGAATATTTCATAATTGAAGTTATTTAATTACAAAATAAATCAAATTAATGCAATGTTTGAAGTGTTTCAGTGAATTCAATTTATTAAATTTTAAAATTAACCGTGATATAAATTGAAGTAGAAATATTGTAAATTTCAATAAATGATTTTTATGTAATTAAACACTCTTATTTACATAATACTTTTGCTGTACATTATTATTTGCTGCAACTTGTGCAATGCAATTTTAAATTGTACATTTTAAATTAATAATATGATTGAATTAAAAAAACATTCTTTTATTCAAGAAAAATATTTTACGATAAATGTAATTACTTTAATACTTGTGGAAAATATGCACTGTATTTATAAATAAAATATTTTGTTTTTTAATGCAATGGGAAAAAATATACACAAAAAGCATTACCACTCTTCACACAAACAGAATTTCTCTGCACCCCGGAAAAAATTTAATATACTTGGTAAATTATTAATGAAAAAATGTATTTTTCATACGTGCCAGTTGCAGTGCACGCGCATTTATCATACACATAATTGAGACGGGGAGAGATGTAATTTGAAAGCTCGCACAACCGAGCAAAGCTTTGCGCGCGGTTTGACGTTAAATTGATGTTAAGAGCTTGCAACTAACAATAAGAAGTATTTGATTAGCGTCGAGACGTACCATTCTAACAAACAAAATACAACGTAAGTTCGGTTAAACATGATTTGAGCAAAGAGATTAAATTACACTGAATTGTCAAAGTTTATCTATCCTATCTCTACTATAATAAATGTTATATCAGAAATTCAACTGAATTCTCTTTGTTTGTCTGTCTCAGAGGTTATTGTAAACAGTCAATTTTTTTATTTCAGAAGATATAAGCAAAGACATAATGAGTTAAGTAATCGTTTTATAATTCAGTCTTAATCAATATCTAAAGAAGCGTTTGCCAGTAATCTAATAACTAATAAGGCTGCAAACCCACATTCTTATACTATACAATTATAGTTAGCAATTCTCTATGATTCGATACTCGATATATAATTCAACGACCCGTATCTAATGATTGTCCATTAGAATTCGGAAAAGAGGGTTTATCCTATAACAAATTGCAACAAAGCTAATTTTTGTTGCAATTCATAGAATAATCGTGTGAATAACATACCCAAAATCTAGTAAAATCCAGTGACCGCAACATTATTTATTATTGTAAAATAGGTTAGAAATTATAAACAAAATCAGTTTTCTTAAATATGTACAGATGATTATTTTTCAAAGAGAATATAGGCTGAAGGGTTTTTGAGCTTGCTTCTGATTTTTTAAATGCAGCTGAAATTTTAAAAGTCAAAAAGGTGAATCCAAAATTGCGTATATAGGAACTAATAAAATCTTTCAAACCACACAAATAGTTTTACACAAAGGTTTTTGGAGCTCAGATTTTAAATATAAAGATAACAATTAAAAATGCAGCATGGCGAATCCAAAATGACGAATAACTTAAGGACATCTAACCACCTTAAAATTGAAAATAAATCTATTTATATATTGTGAAAAAAAGTTCTACGTCATAGGGGATCCGAGAGTCGTACGATATACAGTATGACATAGCTTACAATATGACAAATTATTCATTCCTGGCTTCCACGGACAGATGGCGCCACTTTACCGAGCGGAATTGACGCACCTTGGGGTTCTATTAACATACTCCGCGGTCGGGGGTTTTAAGTTCATTGCTCCAAAACTTCTCGTATGATCAACAGTTTATTCAATTTTACGAGTAACAAAAGTTATTTTATGAGGCTGACCTCTTTCCCCCCAAGTAAGTTTATACATTGGATTTATATCAGAGATTTATTTCTAAATTAAAATAAAAGTGTTTTATATGAAAATATATGTTATTGCTGCAACTGGAGACTTTATGCTATTGAACAAAGATAATAAAATCGTCCAGAATAATGGTAAAATGTCTTAAATGCGCAGTGAGGCACAACTTTTAAAATTCAGGCGTTCGCGTCCCGCGTATTGTTTTTTGCTCAGAAATATAGTTTATGATCTTTGAACACTCTGCTGAACCATTGTGCTCTATTTATGAGTTTTTATAATGTCTACAATTAAAGCGATAACCATTATTGTAAGAAGACAAACTTTTATTTTAATAAAAACCGACGACTTCCATAGAAACCCAATGTAAAACTTATACCTCGAGCGGCCATATGGGCTAGTCGGTAGCGGCGCCATTCTCCCGTGGTGGTAATTTTCTTTGCCAATAATAGCCTAAAACGCTATAATGTACTTATCGTGCAGTAGTATGACAATCACTATTACCGTACAGTATGAAATATGAAAATTGAATGGTAAAATATTACAAAAATTTACTTTTATCTTTTTTCAGAAGAAAAATGTTTAGTATGATCTGTCATGTGTGTTGAAAATACTCGTAATTTTCAAACTCGATCTTTTTCGTTATTTATCACTAGAATACTATATCTTAGTAAATATGTAGTATTGTAGTTTATTAAGCAATTAATAAATGTCTATATAGCTACATTTTTAATAAATATACTATATAAATCCGTCAGACCACAAAACTGATTAACAAGGAGAGTATCCGGGGTTTAGATCACGGATCTTGCTGACATTTTGTGATATGTTTTCTTGTACCTCAAAATGAAGGCTTTGTATGGTAAGAAAGTCTAACGCCTTACCAATTACGAGATATAGTTGAAAACATTAACATAGCGAGTATATCTATATATACGATTTTCTTAACATTATGTATATGGGTAATACTAATGTTTACAGTTGTATCTCATGTTCAGGGCAGTATTAGATGCTCTTACCGTACAAAGTCTTCATTTTGAGGTACAAGAAAACATATCTCAAAGTTTCAGAAATATCCGTGACCCAAGCCCCTGATACTCTCCTTGTACGAATGATAATTTTTCATACTGGACGACACTTTTCAGAAATCGCAAAAGCATAGCTTTTACATTTATATTGATAACTAATTTATATGCTGAAATTTAATCCCAGCCAATTTTTTGCACGATAGTGGACTATTCAAGGAACAAATCCTTTTCTGGTATTTTAATTATCACCGAGTCAATTAAAAGTTATACCTAAAATAGCTATGGGTTTTCATACTGTATGATTCTCTCCTATACATTTTCTTCTTTTCTTTTAAAGATTCATTGTACTAACTTTTTAGATAAAATGCTTAAACATATACATTATTTTTGCATTTTATACGTGTACCATGATAATCCCTCTTTAAGTAATAAAAAGATCTGCCTTATACTCTATACAAGAATTCAGCCCTACAGTTTAATTTTCGGAAAACTCATGACAGAGCAACTGCCAATAAAATGAACATTATCAGGAAAAGCGCTCGTAATTACTTCCAAGATACTAACCCGTTTAACTTCTACCCTGGCCAGAGGATTACATCGTAAAAAAGAAACCACCAGCATCCATCCAACACAAGACTCGACCACAGCTACATCTCGTCTACTCTCGATCCTCCTCCTCCGGCTCCTCCGAGACAACGATGATCCCCGCAGCCGTGCACGCCGCGCGGAGGGTGCGAAAGTTGCCATCCCTCGTGAACTCGCGCGGGGGTGGGCGAGCGTCGAGCAACAAGTGCCGCCGCCGCCGCGAATCCATCCCCATTGTACATCGTCCCGCCTGCCTCCTTCCTTCTCCTTGGCATATTGCGGCCGCGCGCGCCTTGGGACCAACGGAGCGAGCGAGCCGCACGGGAAGCCGCCCGTTTCCGGCGTAGGTACATTGCGGTCTAACCAGTGGAACTCGCCGCCACCGCCACCGCCTCCGCGACGTCGACGACTCTCTCTCTCTCCGATGCCGCCGGCGCGGGGTGCGACTCGAGGCGGCGCGCCACTGTACGTCACCCGTACCAGCGACTAAATCGTGTTGTGCTTGCGGCATGCACATCTGCCGCGTCGACGTGCGAGTGCAGGCTTCTGTGCTTTGCTAAACGCTCCGCGGCGTTTTCGTGTCATAGGGATATGGAATACATGTGTGTATATGTATATCCGGTTTTGGATGTCGTGAGGTGTGCGCGAAGGTGTGATGGTTGCAAGCTTCCAACATGAAAGTAGAAGTGGCGAAAGTAATTATCCTGTGCAATTTCGTACAGGTATTTTATACAATATCGTAAAAGTATAAAATTATTCTGACATCATTGTGATGAAAATATTTACCATTTTTATATATATAAGACATGTCCTGACTGACAGACTCGTCAACGCCTAGCCGAAACTCTTGAACCTAGCGACTTCAAATTTCGATGGTACAGTCGAGTCGCGGGGACTGAGAAGGCTCGGGACCAAAATTATCGGGAACTGCAATGTGTATTTAGTATAGGAGTCTTTCAGTCCCCGAGATATCCCCATGTATAATAAATAGCATTACAGTTCCTACGTAATTTCAGTCCCCGATTTCTCAGTCCCCGCGACTCGACTATATATTGTTTTTATGTTGTAAGCAACGTATAAGAAGATATTTTACAAAATTCAAACCCTAAGGGGGTGAATTTTTCAAATATTAATTTTTTGGAGGTTTAAAGCTGTAAAATGTGTTTTTACGAATGCAGCCAAAATTTCCAAGGCCCGATAAGATATCGATTTAATTTTCATTTAGGAGAGTTACTCATGTTAATTTCTATACATTTATTTAACGATTGTTTCCAAAATCCCATCTTCAAATAGGTTTAAAACGGAAAAATGTTATTTTACGGCTTCATTCAAAATTTTTTAGGCCCCATGAGACATACTGTTAATTTAACAATTTGACTTTATGCAACGCGTACGGGGATGAATTTAATGACGTAGGTATCGAATAAGTAGAGATTTGTGAACTTCAGTCCTGATTTCTTATACTTTATTTGTAAAAATCGCGGGGAACATCGCGTCGGGAATGCTAGTTACCTACAAACGTGTAATATGTTTATTTAACAAGAAACATTGATTTCTCGTTGTGTAACTTATTTCAAACTGATTTTTTGAACTGCCGACAAATGGCATTTTTAGTGTGATATTAATACTGTAATAATTTATATAGATGTATTTTTTATTATACGTTTTCATATGGTTAGATGCCCCTTACAATATATACATCAGAGTATTAATTTCTCTATAGCGCACGACTGACATGTTTATCCGCTACATTTCTGGTAACAATTGTAATACTGTGAACTATACCATTAGAGAAATCTAATTCATTATAATATAGCTGTTTGCACATACGAGAGGTATATTATAATAATCTTTCATAATCCCAGGTAACACGTAGCGAAGTATCCCTGCCATATTCAAAGTTATTTATACCGTTGGGTGTACATTATACGTATAATATGCGAGTTATTCCAAATTGTTTAGTCATAAATTAGTGTAAGTCGAACCCGAGTGATGTAGACTAATCCGAATATTCCGAATGTATAGGATCTACATTAATAAAAAAATAATAATAATTATAGTGAAGAAAGTTAATGCTATATATAATTTAATATCATCAGTAATTTATTACTATTTTTCAGATGCTAAAAATATTTGTTGAACAAAAATCCAAAATTGCAAAGTTAATGTCTACATTATTCATCAAAAGTTCATAGGACTTTACATTATTTAGGATCACCATGAAATGAATAATTCATCCAAGAATAGCTTTTAGAGCCAAAATACTGTTTGAATACGTCGCGCGCAAAGTTTCGGCTGAAGTGAAACTTGTTAACTGATAACCTTTGAATAATATTTCCTGCCAGAACGTTCGATTTAATACAGCTGAGCTTATTTTACTTCGAAATTATATCATTTCCATGCAAATGCAATATCTGCGCATTCGTATAATTTAAATTCCTACATGTCGCTATGCCATTCTCACTTTGCAAAAACACGAGCGTCCTTGTATCCCGAACATCATCAACGACGATATTAATTACAACAACAACAATTCCACTCTTCCGTGTAGTCCATTTACCTCTGACTGCGTACATCTACACTATATTAACGGAGTACCACTGCTGTACAACCTTTCTGTTAAGATTATTTTTTATGTTATATTTTCTGAAGAAAAAAAATTTAACACATTCCAGCCTTTCTCTATACATTCATCTTCCATCCTCCCTCTCTTAAAATGTTTCATCTGCATTTATCTACTATCTACACACCATAATATTAGCGGAGGATCCTCTAACGTGATATCTCGGAAGCTGCGTATGATTTTTTACTATAATCGATATTTGTTGCTACTGTCTGTAATTTCTTATAATGGGTGTACGTGCACGTGTGCGATATGAACATCTCAAGTGTAGTCCGGATGACTGGGAGGCTGCGTATGATTTTTCAGTACTATCGATACCTTTTACTACTATCGATAATTTTACAGTAGGTGTACGTGTACGTGTGCGAGATGATCATCTCGAATTTGGTCCAGATATCTCGGGTGCTGCGTATGATTCTTTAATATTATCGATATTTTTTACTACTATTGAAGATTATTTTTAGTGGGTGCACATGCACGTGTATGAGATGATCATCTCGAATGTGGTCCAGATATCCAGAATGCTACGTATGATTTTTCTTTATTATCGATATTATTTACTGCTATCGAACATTCTTTATTATGGGTGTACGGCCACTTGTGCGAGATGATTATCTCAGGTGCGGTCCAGATGTACCGGATGCTGCATATGATTTTTCTTTATTATTGATATTTTGTACTACTATCGAAGATTTTTTATAGTGTGTGTACATGTATGTATGCGAGATAATCATCTCACTTATCTTCTACATCTATCTACATCATATTAACGGAATACCACTGCTGTAGAGAAAATTCTGTTATAATTATCTTTTTATGTTATAATTTCTGAAATGATTTTTTGTATTACCTTCCGAACTTATTATGTACATTTTATTTTATTCTTTACCTTCCATCCTTCCTCTCTTAAAATATTTCATCTACATTTATCTACTATCTACACATAATAATAGCGGATCCTCTAACGTACGTCCGTATATATGTACGTGTGCGAGATAATCATCTTAGTTATTAAGTATTAAAAAGTTATCAAATATTAAAACAAAAAGGATTTATAATAAAATATTGTTAAAAAATTACGGTAATACATTTTTACTGTTTCCAAAACGCGAGCGAGCATTAGCGAACGAGCGGATCTTACTAGTTCAATATTCACGCGCAAAGAGTCCGCACCATGAACAGAAGCTACTACGGCCAAATGTCCGCGAGAGACAAAGAGATACGTAATCTGATAAATGTCGAGGGCTACCGCCTGCGTCTCTCCTCTTTTTCTTCGGGCATCGTCCTTCCTTTGTCTCATACACCACTTAGTTTCTCTGGAGTATTTATTGTGGCAAGGGTGGATGGAAGGAGCACATGCAAATGTTCAGACGACTGGAGAGTGGAAGCAAGTCCTTCTTTCTTTCTTATAGTCTTCTTTCTTGCATACACATGCGAACGATCAGGTTCCCTCTCTCTCATCGATCGAAGAGGTGAAAGGGAGGGGGGGGGGGAGTACTTCGAAAATGAACGCTCGCGACCACCCCGAGAGTAGATCTCCACTGATTTTGTCCGACGGAGAGTAGACAGCTGCTGCTGCTGGTCTTCGTTTGATTGAGACGTACTTCTTGCATGTAGGAACTTTTTTAGTAGACAGTTCGAAAGATAATTTTAACTGTTAAATTTCAGCAAAGAACAACTAAACTTTTGTATAAAAAAAATCTAGTAATTAATTGGTATCCTGCAGTTTGTACTTCACGTATCCTGTTAAACTTACAGGAATATTATTAGAAAGTATGAAAATTCGGAACATTAATTTAACACATTTTGGGAGTACAATCCAGTACTAAAGACCAAATATAATTCATTAAAATATTCCGAAAGTTCACATAAGACTATAAACGATGATAATTCATGCTATCAACTATCCGTTAGTGTATGTACAGTAGACTCTGGTTATTATGAGATTGGTTCCATTCTAAAAAATTCCATTGCGAGTTTCGACCTCGATATCTCGAACGAAGGAGGTACCTATTTGTGTTTGAATCACTCATATAACGTTTTCATTAATTTTGTGAGTGGGTTTAAAATTCATATTAGGCTTGCCTCTTCCTGTTGAAGCGTTTGTATTTGTTAAAAATGCTTTTTAATTAATTATTTCTATATGTCTTTTTGTATATGTAGCTATATTCATTCTAGAAAAAAGCTCACGACATTTAATGTGACTTTAAAAGATTAGTATACATATATTAGTAGAAAAATATTTAATAATAGAAAAACATAACAACGGACTGAAATGATCATGTTGCACTCTTTTTTGTTACACAAAATATAATTATAATTCTTTTCTAATCCTATTTTAAAAAAAGAGATTGAAAGGTTTCTATTCGTTCTCTGATTGGTCGTTCTTTAGAATAGGATTAGAATAGGATTATAATTATATTTTTTGTAACAAAAAAGAGTGCAACATGTTCATTTCAGTCCGTTGTTATTTTTTTCTATTATTAAATTTTTTTCTACTAATTCCATATGTCCGTATATATATATAGCTGGTAGGTCAGAAGACCAGTAGTTCGATTCGATTCTGTAGATGGCGCGCCATGCGTGACTGTGTACAGTGTTAAGGGCCTGCAGGCCAGATACAGAGTATACATAACCACTTGATTCGTTCTGTTTTTGGCTTGCTTCGCTGTGTCGTGTTAATTTGCGAACAACGTCTGCTTCCAAAAGTTTAAAGGTATGTATACATTTCTTTGTAAGACTGTCACGCAGTGTGTTTTTTACTTCGACCATATAAACATGGTCGAAGGTTTTTTAAATTAGGTGGCTGTGTCGATCTCCCCGAGTCACAGTGGCTGAATGTGAAAGAGAAAACATAAATGGTTCTTTTATAACACGTAAATAAAAAAGACCATTTTCGGCGCCTATAAAGTGCAGCGAAAATAGAGTTTTCCGAGCGTCAAATAAAGGGTACCGAAAATACTTATTTTCGCTACCTTTTATTGGTAGCGAAAATACTCATTTTCGCTACCTTTTATTGGTAGCGAAAATGCTTATTTTCGCTACCTTTTATTTTCGGTAGCGAAAATGAGTATTTTCGGTACCCATTATTTAGTTTTGTTCCATTTCCTTAATAAAGTGGACGACTCGAAAAACTCTATTCTCAATCCACTTTGTAGACGACAAAGAATGGCCTTCTTTATGGGTATTTCCAGACTCGGATGATGATTTTGAGCACTCGTGTACGTCTTGGGCACTTTCGGGTTGCGTAATATACTATTTTTATCTCTTGTAGATGAAAAAGATCTGTTTATATTTTTTTACATCCATTCAATTTGATTTCAGGAGATTGACAAAGCCATTTACAGCATTTATACATTTTTTATATTTTTATCTGTATTTTTGATAACGAAATATATATGTATGAATCTTTACTTTTTTAAATATAAAAATGTCTATTATTCTCTCCGAGTTACTTTATTTCAATTTGCAAGTCAATGTTTCAGGTCTGTTTTAAGACCCCTTTACAAAGTTTCAAAGAACAAAACACATTTATTACATTTGTCTCGCATGCCCTTTTACTGAATGTTTCAGGTCTATTTTAAGATCCATTTTTTAAGTTTCAAAGAGCAAATCACATTTATTACATTTGTCTCGCATGCCTCTTTACTGTCGGTGTGGGACAGAGAGAAATTAATATCAGAATCATTTTGGCTAAAGTAACTTTAACCATAAAAATAATGTAAATATTAATTTTTCTTTGTCTCACACCACCAGTAGAGGGATGCGCTAGATAAATCTAATCAAGTAATTTGCTCTTCCAAGCTTCGAAGAGGGGTCTTAAAACAGACATGAAATGTTGAATTGCAAATTATAATAAAAAACTATTAACTCGGAGAAAATAATACAGATATTTTATTTAAACTATACCACGTTACTGAGTAACAATAACAATATTTCAATAAATACTCTGTAATATTAAATAGGATTTGGATGCAATTTATGTTAAAAGTAATTATTTAGAATATATAATTGATCAATTTTTGTTTTGGATTTCAGAATATAACAGGAGCTTTTGTGGCGTAAATTTTGTATTCAACTCGAGAATACGTTCCAGAACAGTGGTGTTGCGCAGGTGCTGGAGATTGACTATCACTGTCGTACTTCTGGTCACTGAATATTATCGAACACAACTTCGTGCTCACAGGTAAATACGAATGTTCTCTATTATTTATAAGTATAATTTATAAGTAAATGACAGTGGTCATAAAATATACACCAATGCTTATGTGACAGGTCGCAGATCAGTACCTAGGCCGTACAAGGTACATATTACACAGTACATACATGGTTTTAACAAAACCTAACCTAAAAAGTTGCTCACGCATTTAGAGTCGATGAATGTAGCTGTAAGTAAATTTTTTGCCGATTAAATATGTATACAAAAACATGGTATTTTTTGTCATATATTTATTTAAAATGGAGATATATTTTTTTCAAGCCATTTATGATAGAAAATTATAATAGAAAATACTAACTTTCGTTTGTTACGGGTTCTAATGTTAGTGAGAATTTATTAGGTTGATATTGTCAATCATGAATACGCAAGGAACTTTTTGAATAAAGCTTTTTTTTTTTTTTTTTTTATTATTATTTAACGTCGCCATGTTTGTGCTTCCATGTGGTGCTAATCGACGACGGGGGTCTGCGGTGTGTTTGTAAACAAAGCACATGTAATTTTTACAGAGGTGCTTGTATCAATCGGCAGAGACTAGGATTCGAACCCGGGTCACCGGCGTGGGAATCCGACACTCTACCGACTGAGCCGCCGCAGGCCCCAAAATAAAGCTTTATTTTGACTGCAGAAAAGTGCATTTTGTTCAAGAATTGGGATTAGATGAGTAAAAATTGCTCCAAATTGGTATTTATTCCTCTTTTTTGGTTACTAATAACATATTAAAATATTGAAATAAAATTCCGGATGTTTAATGATTTTGAATAAATCAGTGTAGATCGACCTTAAGAAAATGTAAGATAAGAAGAAATTTAACTTCAATCATTTTTATTCATAACATGTATTTTTGTTTGTTTCAGGTGTTTTTCGTCGAACATCAATTACGTGTATTGGAAACTACTTTTACATTATATTGTGACTTGTACATAATATTAATAATATTCTACAAAGTTATATTATTTAGGTAATTTATGTAAAATAATAAAATACACATATTTTTAATAACAAATTATAATATATTTTATTATAACTTATTTTATTCAATCATTTATCCTGAATCACATACTTAAACCAAATCTAAACCAAATGTAACAAAACCGCAATAGCTAACGTAACAAAACTTAACCACTACCATTACAATCAACTTCATATGTAACGAGAGATTTCATATTACTGTAATGCCTAGTGTAACATACTTAACCAGTTGGATTACCATCAGCCTAATATTAAATCCTATTGAAAAACTCTAACTATAGATTTCACAACCACAATTTTATTAAAAATTTTTAAAAACTATATATGGCTTGATAGTTGAAACATATATACAACTATAATTCATTAACAGAAAATAGAGTACTTATATCTATGAACATAATTCATAGCAACTAAATTAAAATAGTTAATTATTAATGATCAGTATAAAATAATTGAGAATTAAGAAATCAGAAAATTTTTAGTATTATTATATTAATTAATCTATCTAATATTCACTATAAAATGTATGCATATGTAATATATAATTATAATATTTGAGTATATGATTATATATTTTGATTAATCGTATTCAAGGCATTGTACCATTACTAATATCACTATTTTAAAATGTCAAATAAAAAAAAAGAGAAAATATAAATCCAAAAAGCAACCCAAGAATAAGTGTCAAAAACCTACTCCTTAAAACAGTGTTGTATACACCGTTGAAAAAGACTAAACTGTTCAGTATAATGAGATAATACAGTATGAAATTGCAGAACATTATTTAGGAAAAATGGATGTGTTATGCTCTCATTTCGAGGCTTAGCATTTCAAATCAGAAAAAGTAACAAATAAAGGAAACAGTTTCAATGACTGCTGTAGCCATAGTGCTGTTGTTTTAAATCCAATGAAAAGTTTTCCTCCTGAACTTAAATCTTTATTTGATGATGAAAACAATGAGAAATCTAATAATTTTCATCGAAATATAAGATCTTACAATAGTTCATTTTCATTTGCTTCATTTAATGCAAATTTAGTAAATTTTATTGAAAGTCGCCCTAAATTAATCTGTTTTAAAATAAAAGGTCAGGTATATTATCAAATTAATACTTCTCTATTTGCAGAACGAGATATAGCACCCGCTTTTGGACAATTATACATAGTTGATCCTAACTCTGCTATAGACATTCGACTTAATACTCATTCTGAACTTAAACGACATATCATTCAAACTCTTGAAACGTTGATGAGACAATATAACATATTTGCACAGTCTTATCAAATGATGTATAATGACCTAAAAATTTAAAACGAATTGTGTAGAATTAATAATACACGCATTACAGAAATGCAATTATTATTTACTCTTAATAAATGGATAGATCGTCGTCGTTTCAATTTTCAACGAACAAATGAAGTTGCTGCTGTTTTTACTACAACCTCAGATGGAGATCTTCCAGAGTCTTATGTTACTATACGCAATAAAGAAACAAAATGTTTACAATATGTTAGCACAATGGACCCCAATGTAGAGTCTTGGATTTATGGCATAGAGATTTAAAACGTTTAGGCAGTGATAAACGAGTAAGTAGAGGTGCTTATATTAAATATCGCATGGCTATGAATGAATTCAATGTATTTTTAATGGGGCATAGACTGTTTCAGCAATGGGATTTAAATAATTACGTAAAAATAGAAAAATATAGAATACAATATTGTAAAGATGATCAAAAACAGTTTAGAGCCGATACGTACCAAGGACTAAGAGATTATTTGCAAAATGCTGCAAATGACATCAATCGTCAAACCGGTAAGGTGGTTATATTACCGTCAAGATGTATTGGCTCTCTTCATAATATGATGTAAAATTATCAAGATGCTATGGCAACACTTCGTAGATATGGCAAGCCAGACTTATTCATCACAATGACATGGAATCCAAAATAGCGTGAAATAGTAGAAAATCTTTTAAGAAATCAACAAGCATCAGATAGGCCTGATCTTTGTGCTCGAGTTTTACAACAAAAAGTAGCTCATTCCTGATTTAATACATATAATTCCTGTTATTACTACAAAACCTACTTTACATAAGATTGTAATGCAAAATATGATTCACGGACCTTACGGAAATTGGTGTATCATTGATGGTAAATGTTCAAACATTGTAGAAGCATGCTTAGCACTTGGTCTAATCAAAGATGATGAAGAATGGGGACGTGCTTTACAAGAAGCTACCGTTTGGATGATGCCACGACAATTACCTCAGTTATTCGTCGAATTTTAATTAATTGCCAGTCAATTTATTCAGAAACACTTTAGTAAAATTATAAACAATTTTTAGCAGAAGACTATATCCGTCATCATGGTTTATTACGTGGTCTGGAAATAGCTTGTGCTCAGATAAATCATTACTAAATAAGGAGGGTAAAAGTTTAATTGATTTTCCAACAATGGAACAAATAACAAATGATAATACTAAGGCAGATGCATGGAAGAGCATTTAGAAACTTCAGTAGAAATTGGACAACAACAGTATGAATGCTTAAACCAATAACAAAAATAAATAGTAGATACTATTGTTCATGTTGTGCATAATGAACATAATGCATCTAATTGTTTTTACATTGCTGGACCAGAGGGATCAGGTAAAATATATATTTACACTACATTATACTACTTTTTAAAGAACGAGAAAAACAGTGTGTGTACAATGGCATTTACTGGAATAGCTGCAACCTTATTACTAAATGGTAAAACTGTTCACAAAACTTTTGGATTACCAGTGCCCTTAATTCCAGATTCATCATCAAATATTAAAATGCAATCTAACGATGCTCAAAATTTACAAAATGTCTATGTTTTTATATGGGATGAAGCTCATATGGCCCCCCGTTATGCTTTAGAAATAATAGAACCTCCTTAATACAAACGTATAGGTATATAGGTTGATGATACTAAAGTATTCAAGCGAGCGAAGCGGGCTACACTGTTTCTAGTACAATAAGAAATCGATTATAACTAGCATATCCTAAACAGTTAGTTGGCCAGTTGTAACGAGCATTTCCTAAGTTTTTAATCATTAATGTATTAATGGTTGATTTTAATGTATAAATATTATACTTTGATTATAACAAACATGTTTTGAGCTGATTTTAGTGTGAAGTTTCGACTGTAAAAAAGTAAAGAAATAAACTGTTTAAATAAAAATCTAATAACAATTCCAGGTTGACTTTAGGAATATTTACTGTAGAAATATAACTATAGAATGTTATTTAAAAAAAGAGGAAACATTCTTTTGATTGACAATAATTACTCTGTGTTCTATAATATTACACATTTAACCAATGTTAAGCTTATACCTCCTCTCCCCCCTCTTGCGATGTCAGTTCTTTAACCAATGAACATAAGAAATTTAAAATGCAATAACGGAATTTATTAATTTCGAAATTTATTGAACTGATCGAAAATTGAATTGGGTAATTAAAAATAACGCTTTTAGAGACTCTTCAATTTTTAAGTGAAGCTTAGGAGCATCAATTTACGAAGCAATACAATTAAAAAATGTTTTGAAATGAAAATTCCTCAAGACTAAAAAATTTTCTTAGCATCAGGTATAACAAGAATTTTTGTTCGATGCCTTCGATCTCGTTATAACCTGAGTCTACTATAATGACTATTATTTTATGTTCCGGAGACCACTTGAAATAATTATGGACATTAAATGTCATCGTTTGGTATCGTGAAATACATTGGAAGTTCTAAAAAAAGCAAAAAATTCTACTTTCCTTTTGCCTTTTTCATTTAAAATAATGTTTACAATCATCAATAAACAGGTTGAGCGCGGCATGATATATGTGAGTCACGAATTGCCGCAAATTTCTTTGTATTTTGTCTTACTGTAAGAGTAAAAATTAAGAGTGAATTTATTATGTGTTTTTTTCAACGTAAGTACTAGTCTTCAAAATTGTTGAACGTATGTGTGTGTGTTTGCGTGCGTGAGTGCGTGTATGTGTGTGAGCTCGTGTGTGAGTGCGTGTATGAATGTGTGTTAGTATGTGGTACAGCACGTGAGTGATGAAAGTTTCAGCAAATTTGGTCAAATAAATATTTTTCATGGCCGTTTTTGAAAATTTAAAAATTAAAATATTACGGTATTTTGAAAAATTTGCATTGCAAGACTGATTTTTGTGCAGCGATTTTTTTTCGTAATAAAGTACTCATAAAAACGTTCATTTTAAGACCTGAAACAATTTGATATGTGTCGTTTTTTATTTGTTATACTTTTTCTTTCAACATCTTTAACTCGAAAACTATATGATAAAAGTCGGCGAAAGTTTTAGTAAATATTAGTTTTATATAGAGGAATATTCCTGTAAATTTTCAAGCAGAAAAAAAATGTAAAAGGATGTATTTCTTTGGACAACGATAACTTGTACAGTACTTCATATAATATAACACTGTTGGTAAAATGGCCAATTTTTAACTACTTAGAACTTCTTTAATTAAAATTCAGAGCGTAAATTTTTATGCAAAGAAACTCATGAGGTATCGGAGTTAATGGTTCAAATAACATGTCTCAATAGTTTGCGAAGCCTCAAAACCCGATATATAGCTACTGGGAATCGAAAGTTCCTTAAGGTGGCCACATTACCTGCACCCACCTTATATGATCTTTAGTATTATTTACATAGTCAAATTATAATATATTATAAGGTGACTACTCAATATAGCCCGCGTATTCAATATAGCACACCATGGCTATCGTAGCTATTAAACGATTAAACCGGAAATAACTGGAGAATTATGTACATAATGTCTATAAAAGCTTTTTGATTTGAAAACTACCGCAAATAAATATTATTTCATTGTTTTTAACTCCTTTCGATACATACATTTAATTTTTATTATTGATTAACTAACGAAAAATAAAGGCGAGCCGTATTGACAAGACGTTAAACTCAATATGTAATAGAGGTTTTCTTTTAAATCTCTGTAAAATTGTCCTATATGCATATTGTGAACTAAATAGTACATTATGTAACAAGGGCAGAAAGTCGAATATTTGTCCAGCGGGTCAGTTTACTGCTCGAGCGAGCGAAATGAAGCGAGAGCCATATCACCCGCGGGAAAAATCAACTTTTTTCTCGAGTTACATATAGTACTTTATGCCCATCTCAACTGTGGCCACTCTTTGACTTGGAAAGCGGAACTAATGGACTGTTAAAAGACAATCGAGAATCAGGCTTATTGGTAGAACTTGATGAAATAAAGGTATTTTGACTATTTTCTAGTGAAGTCACTTTTTCCCGCTAATCATTTTAGCGGGAAAAAAGTGTAATTTTAGACTCGCTTTTCAGGGAAAAAAGTAGCCATTTTCGTTCAGATGGGCAGAGAAATATTTGTTGTTAATTTTTTGATTACTTTTTAATATCCTACTGGTCTGAATATAACTTTTTCATTATTTCAACTGTGGTAAATGGCCAAACATTCGTCGGCCATATCAAATACACTTACCTTACATATTATATATATATATGTAGCCGATATATATATATATATATATATATATATATATATATATATATATATATATATATAAAAAAGTAGCCATTTTCGTTCAGATGGGCAGAGAAATATTTGTTGTTAATTTTTTGATTACTTTTTAATATCCTACTGGTCTGAATATAACTTTTTCATTATTTCAACTGTGGTAAATGGCCAAACATTCGTCGGCCATATCAAATACACTTACCTTACATATTATATATATATATAATATGTAAGGTAAGTGTATTTGATATGGCCGACGAATGTTTGGCCATTTACCACAGTTGAAATAATGAAAAAGTTATATTCAGACCAGTAGGATATTAAAAAGTAATCAAAAAATTAACAACAAATATTTCTCTGCCCATCTGAACGAAAATGGCTACTTTTTTCCCTGAAAAGCGAGTCTAAAATATTGTAAAGATGATCAAAAACAGTTTAGAGCCGATACGTACCAAGGACTAAGAGATTATTTGCAAAATGCTGCAAATGACATCAATCGTCAAACAGGTAAGGTGGTTATATTACCGTCAAGATGTATTGGCTCTCTTCATAATATGATGTAAAATTATCAAGATGCTATGGCAACACTTCGTAGATATGGCAAGCCAGACTTATTCATCACAATGACATGGAATCCAAAATAGCGTGAAATAGTAGAAATATATATATATATATATATCGGCTACATATATATATATAATATGTAAGGTAAGTGTATTTGATATGGCCGACGAATGTTTGGCCATTTACCACAGTTGAAATAATGAAAAAGTTATATTCAGACCAGTAGGATATTAAAAAGTAATCAAAAAATTAACAACAAATATTTCTCTGCCCATCTGAACGAAAATGGCTACTTTTTTCCCTGAAAAGCGAGTCTAAAATTACACTTTTTTCCCGCTAAAATGATTAGCGGGAAAAAGTGACTTCACTAGAAAATAGTCAAAATACCTTTATTTCATCAAGTTCTACCAATAAGCCTGATTCTCGATTGTCTTTTAACAGTCCATTAGTTCCGCTTTCCAAGTCAAAAAGTGGCCACAGTTGAGATGGGCATAAAGTACTATATGTAACTCGAGAAAAAAGTTGATTTTTCCCGCGGGTGATATGGCTCTCGCTTCATTTCGCTCGCTCGAGCAGTAAACTGACCCGCTGGACAAATATTCGACTTTCTGCCCTTGTTACATAATGTACTATTTAGTTCACAATATGCATATAGGACAATTTTACAGAGATTTAAAAGAAAACCTCTATTACATATTGAGTTTAACGTCTTGTCAATACGGCTCGCCTTTATTTTTCGTTAGTTAATCAATAATAAAAATTAAATGTATGTATCGAAAGGAGTTAAAAACAATGAAATAATATTTATTTGCGGTAGTTTTCAAATCAAAAAGCTTTTATAGACATTATGTACATAATTCTCCAGTTATTTCCGGTTTAATCGTTTAATAGCTACGATAGCCATGGTGTGCTATATTGAATACGCGGGCTATATTGAGTAGTCACCTTATAATATATTATAATTTGACTATGTAAATAATACTAAAGATCATATAAGGTGGGTGCAGGTAATGTGGCCACCTTAAGGAACTTTCGATTCCCAGTAGCTATATATCGGGTTTTGAGGCTTCGCAAACTATTGAGACATGTTATTTGAACCATTAACTCCGATACCTCATGAGTTTCTTTGCATAAAAATTTACGCTCTGAATTTTAATTAAAGAAGTTCTAAGTAGTTAAAAATTGGCCATTTTACCAACAGTGTTATATTATATGAAGTACTGTACAAGTTATCGTTGTCCAAAGAAATACATCCTTTTACATTTTTTTTCTGCTTGAAAATTTACAGGAATATTCCTCTATATAAAACTAATATTTACTAAAACTTTCGCCGACTTTTATCATATAGTTTTCGAGTTAAAGATGTTGAAAGAAAAAGTATAACAAATAAAAAACGACACATATCAAATTGTTTCAGGTCTTAAAATGAACGTTTTTATGAGTACTTTATTACGAAAAAAAATCGCTGCACAAAAATCAGTCTTGCAATGCAAATTTTTCAAAATACCGTAATATTTTAATTTTTAAATTTTCAAAAACGGCCATGAAAAATATTTATTTGACCAAATTTGCTGAAACTTTCATCACTCACGTGCTGTACCACATACTAACACACATTCATACACGCACTCACACACGAGCTCACACACATACACGCACTCACGCACGCAAACACACACACATACGTTCAACAATTTTGAAGACTAGTACTTACGTTGAAAAAAACACATAATAAATTCACTCTTAATTTTTACTCTTACAGTAAGACAAAATACAAAGAAATTTGCGGCAATTCGTGACTCACATATATCATGCCGCGCTCAACCTGTTTATTGATGATTGTAAACATTATTTTAAATGAAAAAGGCAAAAGGAAAGTAGAATTTTTTGCTTTTTTTAGAACTTCCAATGTATTTCACGATACCAAACGATGACATTTAATGTCCATAATTATTTCAAGTGGTCTCCGGAACATAAAATAATAGTCATTATAGTAGACTCAGGTTATAACGAGATCGAAGGCATCGAACAAAAATTCTTGTTATACCTGATGCTAAGAAAATTTTTTAGTCTTGAGGAATTTTCATTTCAAAACATTTTTTAATTGTATTGCTTCGTAAATTGATGCTCCTAAGCTTCACTTAAAAATTGAAGAGTCTCTAAAAGCGTTATTTTTAATTACCCAATTCAATTTTCGATCAGTTCAATAAATTTCGAAATTAATAAATTCCGTTATTGCATTTTAAATTTCTTATGTTCATTGGTTAAAGAACTGACATCGCAAGAGGGGGGAGAGGAGGTATAAGCTTAACATTGGTTAAATGTGTAATATTATAGAACACAGAGTAATTATTGTCAATCAAAAGAATGTTTCCTCTTTTTTTAAATAACATTCTATAGTTATATTTCTACAGTAAATATTCCTAAAGTCAACCTGGAATTGTTATTAGATTTTTATTTAAACAGTTTATTTCTTTACTTTTTTACAGTCGAAACTTCACACTAAAATCAGCTCAAAACATGTTTGTTATAATCAAAGTATAATATTTATACATTAAAATCAACCATTAATACATTAATGATTAAAAACTTAGGAAATGCTCGTTACAACTGGCCAACTAACTGTTTAGGATATGCTAGTTATAATCGATTTCTTATTGTACTAGAAACAGTGTAGCCCGCTTCGCTCGCTTGAATACTTTAGTATCATCAACCTATATACCTATACGTTTGTATTAAGGAGGTTCTATTATTTCTAAAGCATAACGGGGGGCCATATGAGCTTCATCCCATATAAAAACATAGACATTTTGTAAATTTTGAGCATCGTTAGATTGCATTTTAATATTTGATGATGAATCTGGAATTAAGGGCACTGGTAATCCAAAAGTTTTGTGAACAGTTTTACCATTTAGTAATAAGGTTGCAGCTATTCCAGTAAATGCCATTGTACACACACTGTTTTTCTCGTTCTTTAAAAAGTAGTATAATGTAGTGTAAATATATATTTTACCTGATCCCTCTGGTCCAGCAATGTAAAAACAATTAGATGCATTATGTTCATTATGCACAACATGAACAATAGTATCTACTATTTATTTTTGTTATTGGTTTAAGCATTCATACTGTTGTTGTCCAATTTCTACTGAAGTTTCTAAATGCTCTTCCATGCATCTGCCTTAGTATTATCATTTGTTATTTGTTCCATTGTTGGAAAATCAATTAAACTTTTACCCTCCTTATTTAGTAATGATTTATCTGAGCACAAGCTATTTCCAGACCACGTAATAAACCATGATGACGGATATAGTCTTCTGCTAAAAATTGTTTATAATTTTACTAAAGTGTTTCTGAATAAATTGACTGGCAATTAATTAAAATTCGACGAATAACTGACGTAATTGTCGTGGCATCATCCAAACGGTAGCTTCTTGTAAAGCACGTCCCCATTCTTCATCATCTTTGATTAGACCAAGTGCTAAGCATGCTTCTACAATGTTTGAACATTTACCATCAATGATACACCAATTTCCGTAAGGTCCGTGAATCATATTTTGCATTACAATCTTATGTAAAGTAGGTTTTGTAGTAATAACAGGAATTATATGTATTAAATCAGGAATGAGCTACTTTTTGTTGTAAAACTCGAGCACAAAGATCAGGCCTATCTGATGCTTGTTGATTTCTTAAAAGATTTTCTACTATTTCACGCTATTTTGGATTCCATGTCATTGTGATGAATAAGTCTGGCTTGCCATATCTACGAAGTGTTGCCATAGCATCTTGATAATTTTACATCATATTATGAAGAGAGCCAATACATCTTGACGGTAATATAACCACCTTACCTGTTTGACGATTGATGTCATTTGCAGCATTTTGCAAATAATCTCTTAGTCCTTGGTACGTATCGGCTCTAAACTGTTTTTGATCATCTTTACAATATTTTAGACTCGCTTTTCAGGGAAAAAAGTAGCCATTTTCGTTCAGATGGGCAGAGAAATATTTGTTGTTAATTTTTTGATTACTTTTTAATATCCTACTGGTCTGAATATAACTTTTTCATTATTTCAACTGTGGTAAATGGCCAAACATTCGTCGGCCATATCAAATACACTTACCTTACATATTATATATATATATATATGTAGCCGATATATATATATATATATATATATATATATATATATATATATATATATATATATATATATATATATATATATATATATATATATATATATATGTACCTACATATTAATGACAGTATAATAATTGATATCACTTTGAGACAGCATATAGTGTCAAAGCAGCTGGCAGCGTCTTTTTTTAAGATCTTGGAAAGAGGTTGAAATTTCGAGTTTTTATTGAAATTTTAATTATTTTTGTCGATAATTGCAAAAATAGGCTTATACATTAGCCGCGCTCAACCTGTTAAACTTACAAATATTTATTCAGCAAAGCGTGGTCCGTTATTATGCTAATATTATGTTAGCAAATGAAAAAAATAGTTCTCTCGCTAATTCTCTGGCTCTTAATGAACGGCCGATTGCGGTCGTGTAAAGTCAGAGCAAAGACAATCCAAGCATAATATAGAAACGCAAAGCAATAGAAAGAGTGAGAGGGAGAATTGTGGGGCAACAGAGCAGAGTAAAATCATTCCTGATAATTGACGCATTGTTTCTAATAGCCTTCGCTAGAATGCGGCATTAATTAGGAAAAAGTAAAGCTGCCGTATAATTTACATGTGTTTGCACGTACTTTCGTTCTTCTGCAGTCTGAAGTAGAAGCGCATCTTCCTTCTAACGTTGTTTGCGAATCGGTGAGAAACTCTAAACAACGATAGGTTTGTTTGACAAGTTGCAAAACGTCACTTCCTCTACGTCACGACGTTGTACGTTATATGCATGCATATATATCGAAGATTGTCGGAAATAATTGCGGTGCGAGGGATTTCCGTGCGAGTCTTGACTTTCTTTCGTAAGAAGATTAGGTTCGTTATGCCTTCGGAATGATAATAATTCATTGACCATTATTGAGGAATTAGAAACAGCATTGTTTGGCTTAACTTTAATTAGTATTTGTTTGTGCCAGAGTAAATTAATTAGTGATGCCTGTAATTGATTAAATAATAAATTTACGTAATATAATTATGTTTAAATGGACGGTTGAGTAACGTAATGTTTCTTATAGTTTTGTGACTATATTAAACTATTTCAATATAGTATAAACTGTTTTAACATAATAAGATATAATTTTATTTACTCATGATTCATACATAAATAACGGTTTTTTTGTCGTTTAATAGTCACAAATTACATTAACCTACATGTCAAAATTATTTTAAAATACATATACATTGGAATTTATCGTTTTTCTAATATAATACATTAGCACCAAGGCATCCAAGATTACTTTTTCTTCTTTGTGAGTATGTTTAAATTGCCTAACGTTCATCGGGTTTTTAAAAACTTTGTATATTCGAATTTGTAACTTAAATTGGGTTATGACCAAAAAAAATTCAGTATGTCTGATTTGTCGATGCAATTTTTTAGAAAATAGTGTTTTTATATTTTAAATTTCATTTCATAAGGAAATACTTATTATTTTTTTAATATAAATATGTCTGGCGGTTTTGATTGTAGTTTAAAGGAAAATTTGACTGAAGGGCCAAGTATGAGTGGTATTTCATTTGCTAGAAGTAACAAAAATATTCTTCGATGGTTAATTATATCGAATATCAATGTTTTCTGCGTACATCTTCTTCAAATTTAAGAGAAATGATTTGTTTGAATATCACAAATAAAGGTTTACATTTGGAAACATTTTTATTTTTACTGATCATTTACATCTCAAAATAGATATCGAAAAATTAAAATACTTGCATAAAAACCATAAATATTATATTATTAAACGTTTACTTTATAAGAGAAATTGACAAAAGGATTTATTTATTGCGCCAACAAAATTTCCTTTTCAGTATTATCGATCGGAGAGTGATTTTCGCACTTTGTTGGCACATGAAATATATTTCTTATCATACATAAAAACATAGTCTGTAAAGATTTTGAAAATTCGATCTGAACTATGAAAATAGAATGTCATTTCAAATGTTAAGGAAATATCACAGAATCTTCCAACAAGGAAAAAATATTTGTTTAAAGTAATCTATGTACACTCGACGTGGAAAACATCTGTTCGAATGCATTTGAATTTTTTTGAAATACTGCAATTTTATGGGATTTTATTGGATTGCACGTTTTCGCTAATCTCATTGGAGGATTGGAAAAAATTTCAAACACATTCGACCAGATATTTTCTACATCGAGGGTACATCTATTTGCAAAAAATTTAAGAGGTCAAAACTTCATTTTGGAAATGTACTGAAAAAGACGCTGGGGGAAACGCTCGGCAAAATATAGAGAGACGAAGACGTAGAGAGAATCATTAATGGAATATATATAGGGTGGGCGCGTAGTGGCGAAGTATAGGAGAGTGAGAACGAGCGAGCGATTGATAAAAGGCCCTCGGAACAATAATGGACTCGGCCCTAATGAATCAACGAAAGTATAAATTATCCTTTGGCCTTTCGCTGCGGCGGCGTGGCATGGAGAACTTGCAGGGCATCAAAGAGGAACGCGGAATACAAGTGCAAGGCAGAAAGAGTTGCAAAAAAATAAACGTAACGGCAGCACTCTCTGCCTTTTCACTTCTACCTTTTCTGTTTCTTCTTTTTTTTGGAAACTCTTTTTTTCTGTCCTCGGCTTAAATGAAACGATGAATCTCGCGCTTTAATTTCAGAACTGCGCTTTGCAAAAAAAGCAAGCTAGGAGTGCAAAAGAAACTAGAGCGAATGGTTTGTGTTTAAGCGTTTCGAAACATTATGAAATTACTTTAAAATCTTTGTTTTTCTTTTTCATTTTTTGTAATAATAATATCTGTTTATTTACATTATTTTTATTTATTTTTAGTTATTATAGGAATCTTCAATAAAAAGATTATGAAAATGATCGTGCTATGATGACCACTTTGAAGTTATATGAATTGTTTTTTTTTAATTTTTAATACAATTAAATGTTTAGAATATCTTTTTCCTCCCACGAATCTCAACGAATTCTAGAGCTCCTACTTCCTGCTATAATATAATTTCCATCTCCTGCTTGCTTCACTACTATACTGTAACATCTACGTTCATACTCTGGTCTGTGCAGCATCCCCTGATGTTGTCAATCATCGAGCAGTCGTGCGGTTCGCTTTTAATAACCCGGGCCAGCGCTTCGAGAAACAGTCTGCTGATGTTACATTTTCGAGCTCGATTCTCCACGCTCGTCGCAGAGAGTATATATAGTTCTGCGTGTCCCCCGCGATGACGATTATTAATGCCGAGCGCGCAATATGAGTTTACAGGGCGATTACTATCGCTGTTATGTCGGAGGTCCCAACATTTTTCGGTGAGCAAAGAATTTCCTATTTTTAACTGAATCAAATGTTATTGTTAGGTTTTATGTTATACATTTTGAAATTGAATTAGTCCGAAAAGAATCTTATAATTTTACTGTGGTATACGCTTAAAGCTTAGTTAGACCATTATTAGGTAGACTTATTATATATGTAATCAGTTCTAGTTATGAATTGTTGAAAGGAATGGTTGTCATTTAATATCAACATTTCCTGGTAGAAATCAATCTAATTCTTAGCAAGTAATTGTCCATTAATAACTAATAATATCCACTAATGACCGATTAATGGTTCGGAATGAAACAGAATTCAACCAATTTTAAACCTTATAACAGGATCAGATATTAGTTTTTTGATTAAATAAAATCTATTACCGATTAAATCTGATTATTTCTACCATGCGGTTTTATTAGGGAAACTAGAATGACTAGCCAATATTTTAAAAAGAAACTCAACATGACCTGCATTTTTCTGTTGTGCACTTACAAGAAATTAAATGATGATCTTTTTTCTGCTGATTCACTAAAACAATCGATGTTGCATTAAATTGAGCTTTAAGACTGAAGGAGAAAAATTAATTTAGTTTATAACATACAATCATTGTTAGCTATAATTTCCAGTGAAAACTCTGAAAAACTATAGGCATACACAAAATAAAACTATGTTCAACAAACTTACACTAACAACAAGAAGCGTCCGCTGCGAGGAAGCAACAACGAGTAAGCTTATTGCTTCCTCATTGAGGAAGTTTTGTGATGATAAAAATAGTTTTGCTAAAAACATGTTAGAAACATGTTTTGAGATACTGGGAATCAAAATACATCATTTTTAGAAAATGTCTGTATATATGTGTATGTGTGCGTGTGTGTGTGTGCATGAACGTGTGCGTATGCGTGTGTGTGTGTATTTGTATGTGTGTGTATGTATGTATAATCTTTTTCTTCTTTTGTTATACACGAAAAAAGTCATATTTAGTTTAAACGGTTATATCTCGGAAATCTATGATGGAAACTCGTTCAAAAAAATTTAGATTATTAGGAATTCAGTGAATCTACGTACTAACATTGATTACATTTAATTAAAATATTTAAATAATTTTAATAAATTACAGCGAAAAAATTGCTGTGATAAAGATAATCTATAATTGTGTAATTTTAGTAAAAAATATCTTTGGACAAACCATGAATGATAAAAAAGCAGACCTTCTTTGAGCTATTAATTAGAAAGTGATATAGCAATTTAAAATTAATTTATTAGAACAATGAATTTCATATTGGAACAATTAATTTAGTTTGAGGAAGCTAAGTGCCAATGAATTGGCGGCGGTTTTTGTTTATTTTCAGATTTTCGCGTTTAAGATCTTTCGGTCTATATTTACTAATGTAACGTTATTGTAGACAAAAACATTTATCTGAACTGAATCCATACGTGTTAAAACATATTTTCGATTAATCAATACATTGTTTGTTTTGCAAATTGTGCAAACGTCGATGTTATTGTAACTTACGAATTTCAAAATTTATGCGCGCTGAGTCAATAAAACTTTTGTTTGTATTAATAATGGGTAGGGAAATCTGTATCTGCGCAAATGATTCAACGAATGCGTCGATGAAAATTGAATGGCGTATGCTTATCTGATCGTCCGATGAATATTTCGGGGAATGTAATGTATGAAGGAATTTCGAAATATTACGTATTGGAGTTATCGTGAAATGCTTAATATAAACTAGCAAAAATACTGGCTCGCGTGCGATCGCTCGGTAAGTAAGAGTTAATCTACTGATTACATATATATTTGATATATATTTTTTTGTATAGCAAAATCATATTTGATAATTATTGAATTTGAATTATATTTCAAAACTTAGGCTATAAATACGCAATAAAATGTTATTTTACAACGTTATTTTTCTTTACTTTAATATCAATATTACATTTTATTTCATAAGTCTAATATATAATAAACGAGTTATTTATAAATGAATGGTGTCTAAATATAGCATTACTTTAAACAAACTGATAAAATATTGTTAATATTGTGAGTAAAAAAATATATCCGTCTATAAATATAAATAAAATGCACACATATATACTATTTCACTAACAATCTTATAAAAAGATTTTAGCTTTTTCCCCGTTAGGCAAAATTAGTCGAGGTCTGGTGATTTTGTACACAAACATTGCATAGAAACGCGCGCACACACATACATACACGTATATATACACACACATACATTCATATAAATAAACACATACACACACTTTACAGCATACATTGCCAATTTAAAGAACCTTGCGAATTCGGGAACATTCTTTGAATTAAGTTTATGTTATACTTTTACTATAAACTCTTTACAGTACTATATTGGATTTTTGAAAAGCTGTAAGTTTAAACTTACAGTAAAAAATCGTAAAGCCCACATATTCCATAAAATAGTTGAACCCCAATAACCTATAAACCCCATAAAACCCATAAACATCGTGAACCCCATAAGCCCATAAACACCATAAAAGCCATTAACATCGTTAATCCCATAATCCCTTAAACCTCAATAACCCATAAACCCCATAAATCCCTTGAATCCCATTAAACCATAAACCTCTTAAAACTCTCGAACCCCAATAACCCGGAAAACCCATAAACATCGTAAACCCTAGAACCCCATAACCCGGAAAACCCATAAACATCGTAAACCCTAGAACCCCATAACCCGATAAACTCCATAAAACTCATGAACCCCTAAAAACTAATAAAAATTCCCATCAAGCCCGTAAACATTGTAAACCCCATAACTTTATAAAACCCATAAAACCCATAAAAAAATGTAAACCCCATCAACTCCAAAAAACAAATAAAAACTCATTTAGAATGTTACATTTCCAGAACAAGACTATGATAATTCAAATTTTTTTGTTTTCGTACCACCAAGCAAGCAGTGTAAACTTTTTATGATACTACATGGTTTACTTACATTTTATTATTGTATTATAATTTTTCAACTTTTTTAAAATCAAGTGTAGGGTTATTATTTTCATATAAGCTAATGCGTGTACAAAAATCGAATTGAAAAAATGTTGATTTGTCATAGTCTTGTTCTGTGGGGGAGCGATATATTCTCTAATTTTGGATATATTGCAAATATTCATAAGGTTTATAGAAATGTATTGTAATTAAAACCGAATTCTACGTCTTTCTGTAACCAATCATTATATAATGAATATGATAAGTTGTTCATTTTCGTTTACTTTCCAGAATAACATAAATACGCAAACTCCAGCCAAAACTCCTTAATTTTCTACCAGAGTACATTTAATGTATTACCAACATTTTGCTTTTGTCATTCAATCTTTTACCGTTTCGCGAATACCTTTATACTGTGGCCTATCATTGTCTTCGTCAGTTTCGACACGGTCCGATGACATTGCCCTCCAAACATTCGGCTTTGCGATAGCAACGCGTGCGTGAATTACATCGTTGGCCCGTTTCCTATATACTACTCGAAGACTTACGACTTCCGAAGATACACGCGACGGAAAAATGAGCCCGGACGCGTGTGCACGCTTATTCGAGTGTTGCACTTATCTGCGAGCTTTGACATTAAGATACTTTGACATTAAGATTGACGTTGAGAGTTGTCGATGTACAAATGATATGGCAGACCATTTTGGTTTGTTTAAAATGTAAAAGGGGGAGTCCTCCAGATGATCGAAGCAACGACGCTAAAAGGTAAGTGACAAAGTTGAACTACTGTAAGTGTGGATGTTACTGCGGATTTTTCGATTAGGTTAAGTTTAGCGTTGAAATATTGCTCGTACGAACAAATAATTATGTGATTCTTTTTCTAAATCTAATCTAACCAAGAATTTCGGTTATTTCAGGAATCGATTCATACAAAAAGAAAAGTTCCAGAACGTGTATTTTTTTAATAAATGCTTTAGAAACATTCGCTAGTTTGTATTACTGCGGCTCGACATGTATTAATGCGCGTCGGTGTTGTGTGTATTACTGTGGTCAACTTCTGTGGTTATACAATAGTATATTATGACACTGTTGTGGGAGATGGTTTTCTACCTTGCTCGAGGGTTTTCGCACGAGCGAAGCGAGTGAGAAAATCGAGCAAGGTAGAAAAACACCTCCCACAACAGTCTCATACGATATTTTATAGCACAACAACCTCAAAATCGACAATAAAGTTGGCATTTTGAGGTTAGTGTGCTATAAATGTATGAAAGAAAATAGGTTTTTTCTTGCATAAACATGCATATTCTCAAAAGTTAAAGCGATAATAAATCATTTTTAAAGGAATATTTACTAAATAGTAGTATTTTTGTCGACTTGTAAAGTCCGCAGTAATACACACACTTACCCTATCAATTTGTCGAGAGGATTTGAAAGTCCAAGTTTGATCAAGAGTAGGTATTTTAATAAAAATTTGTTAGTCGACACTGAAATTGAAATTCATTTTCTTGTGCATTTTTATGAAACCATCCTATTATTGGTCTTATTTTCACAATAAATTAACAATAAAGTATTAGCGCAGCTTTTATTCCTAAATTGCTTTGTAATTATCGCTATTTTATTCGTAAGTGATTAAGCTAAATTCATACTGCGACAAAAAATTCTAATTAAGGTTAAAAGTTGAGAAATAATATGTTGATCTATTTTTTAGATTAAATAATTTAAATATTGTTGACATCACTTAATTCATATAAATAACACGTTTTTACTATTCATCGATTTTACTTAATACTTAATTTTGAGGCTTTAAAATTGAGTTAGTAATAAACATATTCTAGGCAGCGTGTAAATTATAGAAAACAGATAAAAAGAACTTTATTCTTTTGAATTCATCTGTTAGTTTTCTGAATTATTAATAAGATTTAAAAAAAAATCGATTAATTCAAGTATTGGCTAAAAGGACTAAGAAGAAGTAAAACCAGCTTAAGTAGTAAAAGTTTAAAATTCTCGAACGACACTGTTTTCTTTAATTAAACTTTCGAATATTAAGATATTCGTGTGTCTTTTGACGCTTACTGTAGAAAGTATTTTTTAAAGAAAATTAGTTTAGGACCACTATGATAATTAATAAGCTATTAAAATTTTTACAAATGTTTAAAAATATGCAAATTTCTGAAATTTGATTATAATTCACTGTGATGCGGTGTATAAATTTAGCAGTAGTAGTAGCACAAGTCATAGCGTTGATTAAAAAATTATCTTGATTTAGACGAGAATTTAAGCGAAGAGTTATCAGAGGGTGTTTTATTAAAGGGGTAAAGAGACTCTTTGTGATATGATTTTTTTACAGACGAAGCTACTTGGTTTTATTTATTAATTTATAAATTTAAACTATTTTGAAAAATTACTTATGCATTATCGTTGAGCTCAAGTATGAGTAATGCAATTAATAATGAAAACTGATTATTACGTTACTAATTGAATTACTGATTAACTCATTAATCATGATATTCGTTTTCTACTATAGAAAAAGAAAATAATAAATCATAATTGTATTTATTTCGAAGAATAGTTTATTCAGTACTATTATTTATTCAATAGATTTTTCTATTAGATTTCGTGGTATGCAGATGATAGTGCAAATTGAATTTGCAGTCATTGATACTAAACATTGATAGGTATGTATAGTATGCAATATATAATATATCTTACAAGAGAAATTGAATGTTCTGTGTATAATTCGCCCATATGCCATACATATATGTTACATATAAAATTAAGATGTAAAAAATAATTAATCTTTTAATCATCTTACCACTGAGTATAGGAATTAATTAGACTTATCTTAGATGCTGATATTAATTATATTGATATACATCTAGTTGCATAATCTTATTTACTTTAATTAATCATTTAGAGCGTATCTATGATGATAAGAGTAAAAAGTTGCATTATAAATACCTTGTTCTAGTTTATTCAATATTAAAGTGTTTATTGCGTATATAAATATCATATTTTAGCTGTCAACTACGTATCTTGAAAAAAAGCTTTTTTAATAAGGTCGTTTGAGTGTTACACAATAAGTGATGTATTTTTTAAATAACAAAACTTCATGTTTATTAATGAGATGTTATATATGCATAAAGTCTGTTTCTTATCCTTGTTCAAATATTCAATACAAATGTTTGTAATATTGTTATTGAATTCGATATTCGAATTCTCAAAGTCAATATGCATTTTATCGATTCTTGCCATGTTGTTCCGATTCGGAAGATAATTAATGACAAAAACAATTTAATTAAGTTATTTAGTTCAAACTCAATATAAAATTTCCGTACGTTATAAAATGTAGAACATATGTTATGTGTCTTGTATTTTAAACCACATCCATTGTTATTGAAGTAGAATATAAGTCATACTCGTTATTGATATTAGGTACATTTAAAATACCATACAGAAATGTACTTCAATGGTTTGGTTAAAAAGGAAACGCATAGTTAAAACTCGTAAAATGTAATGGAAAGTCGTACCTGTCAGACAAGCATGTATGTGCGTATATATGTCTGCCCGTCCGACTTTACTACTTAATGGAAGCAAACGTACCTTTTTTTTACAATACGTGAAACTAAATTAAATTTCTCAATTGTACAAGGGATATAAGATACGATACTGTGATATATACGTCTAAAAGAATACTAAAATTATATACTCACTTAATGAATGTAAACTCAAAGTATGACAGTCAACTATTTTAGAGAGAAAGTGAAATGAATAGTATATTAAACTACAAATTATTAGCTATACTAGACACAAACTTGCAACGAACAAATCAAATAACTTATAATTCTTTAGGAATTGGATTTGGGAAGCACAAACGTGGGAGAATAACCCTGGTCTTCAGAAAAAAAAAAAAAAAAAATTCTCAACTCATAATTAAAATTAAAAATAAACGGCAACGTTTCGTCCCTGGTGGGGACCTCTTCAAGCCTTTATTCAAACAAAAAACATATAAACATATAAAATTATTTTTACAAAATATAGACATCATAAACTTGGTTGTTACATACCATTCGAAAAATACTGGTCATACCATAATAAGTAAAAAATATCAATTAAATATCACATGAGACAAACGTGTCTCTCTCGTTATAAGTATTGTCAGTCTATAGAAGTCACATAAGAAGCACAAGAATGTACGGAGTCTGCGCGGCGGAGCTCACCTATACACACATACATAGAAGGCCTATACACACATACATAGACGGCCCATACACACATATATAGACGGCCTATACATAACACAGAGCAAATTTGAAAAAGGGGGAAAGTTATACAGTGACAGAAATTGGTTTATTTAAATATTTATTTAATTTATTATATTGTTTACTAATCGTGTTGAAGTCTTCTTGTTTATTAATATTGTTCTTATTAATATTAATAAATATACTTTCTGATATTAATCTTTTGAAATTATTTGGTTCTTTATCTAAAATTTTAACATTAGCAAAGTCAAAACTATGTGAAAAATCATTAATATGAGTAGGAATTGGTAATATTTTGTCTAAAGAAGTTTTTTTGTGCTCATCTATTCTCTTTTTCAAATTTCTCTTAGTTTGGCCTACATAAGTAGCATTACAATTATTGCACGGAATCTCGTATACAACATTGGTCTCGCACCATTTATCCAGCTTATCCTTACCTAACTTAATAATACTATTTAATTTATTTGACATACAAGGAACAATAGTAAAACCATATTTTTTAAAAGAAGACTTACATGTAAAAAATAATTTTTCATGAAACGGAATCGACATAACATTTTTAACTGCAGACTCATTATTTTTAGTTTTTGAGTTGCCAAGAGTGTGATATCTAACACGATAACGGATACAACTATCAATAAATTTCTCTGGGTAACTATTTTCGCTAAGTATTTTTTTAACTATGAATAAATTTTTATTGTGAAATTGGTTGTGTGAGAGAAGAAGAGCTCTATCTACTAGATTGTAAATAATGTTGCGTTTTAGTTGAATTGTATGGTTTGAATTAAAATTTAAAACTCTATTAGTGTTTGTGGGTTTTTGGTACCAATTTGTAATAATACTATTATTATTTATTGTTAATGTGACATCTAGAAAAGGAATCATATTATTGTTTTGTATCTCGTGTGTAAATTGTAAATATTTATTATAACTATTAAATTTGTTTAAAACTAAGTCTAACTCGTCTTCTTTCACACACAAAGTTGTATCGTCAACATATCTAAAGTAGAACAGTGGTGAGACATTATGATTATTTTTTAATTCACTGAGAACTGTAGTTTCTAAGTCTTCCATAACAATATCGGCAAACAATGGAGAAATAGGAGAGCCCATGGGTGTACCAAAGATTTGTTTATAAATTATATTGTTAAACTGAAAGTAAGTGTTATCAAAAAGGAATTTGACTATGGTTCTTATATTATCAAACGGAATTTTAGAATGACTTTGAATAATTTGAAAACGTTTATCTAAACTGCATAACACTAATTCTATCGGTATGTTAGTAAACAAAGAGATCACATCAAGGGAAACTAAAATATATCCATGAGGAATATATATATTAGTTACTTTTTCTTTTAAAGCAAAACTATTGTCAATATGTGAAGCAGGATTTTTAAAAACAAGTCTAAGAATTTTATCAATAACATTAGCTAGAAAATGTGTAGGACTATTAACAGTTGAAATAATTGGTCTTAAAGGTACATCTTTTTTGTGAATCTTAGGTAATCCATAAGCTCTGGGAAGAATAGTATTAGTTTGTGTTAATTTATACCTACCATATTTTAAATCTAAGCAATCACTATCATTTAAATCAGATAAAATATTGTATACATTTTTTTGCATTGATACAAGAGGATTCTTTTTTAACGTTTTATAAGTTTTAGTATCACTAAGAAGATTAGACATTTTTTCATTGTAATCATCATAATTAAGGCACACAGTCAAACTACCTTTATCAGCTCTAGTAAAAAACATAGATGGATTCTTAGAACAAAATTCTTTGGTTATTGCTAATTTTTGACAGAATTCCTTATCAAAACTATTAAATAGTAAATCATTATTGCAAACAGATTCTATATTTTTAATAAGTGTATCTCTAAGTAAACATTTTGTTTCAGTCTCTAACATATAAATACTACTTTCAAAGTTTTTTATAGTTGTAATAATATCTTTCTTATTAAGCTTACTGTTTTTGTTGAAGTTGTGACCCATCGAGACAACATCAATCACCTCAGAAGGCAGCTCAATGTTCGAGAGGTTCATTACCCATTTTTTGTTGCTATTATTATTAATCACACAGTTTTTGGAGAATTTGCTATTCATTAAATTATTAAATTTTTTATTCAGTGAATTCGTTAACTGTATGTAAATATTTGAACATTTAATCTCTGTAGATTTTAAGAACACGTCAAGAAGGTTAACCTCAAAATGTAAAGTACGTAACAATAGAGCTATCGCATTAAGTCTTTTTTTCAAAAATTCTATGTGTACAAAAGTGTCATTAATTTCTAATTTAAGCAGTCTTGAACAATGAGATTCTTCAAAGTGATCGAACTTTTGCTGACAACAGTTACTCTTTGTCGGACGAAACGTTGCCGTTTATTTTTAATTTTAATTATGAGTTGAGAATTTTTTTTTTTTTTCTGAAGACCAGGGTTATTCTCCCACGTTTGTGCTTCCCAAATCCAATTCCTAAAAATATGGAGAGAAATAATAATACTCTTTATAATTCTTTATATTTCATATATAGATTCTAGAGTTCTAATTGCAAGAAAACTAACTGTAGTTTATTGGTATAATATATTCACTCAAGACAAAAGTGAAATTTTGCTTTAGAATATTTGCAAAGTTATTCAAATCACGATTTTAAATCACAATTTAGAAAGTGTGGAACGTTTTCTAAAGTAAAAGAATTATTTCTATCAAGTCAAAGATAAATTAAACATATAATATAATCCTCTTTACAAGAATAAAAATCAAACAAATGTTTTATCGTAGATTTCAACTGCAGGGAAACCTGATCCAAGTGAATTATGTTTCTTATTTCTATAATCAATTATTATTTATGCCTAATTATTATTTGAAGAAAAGATAATTATATTTGTTAGTATGATAATCACAAAGTATCAGTGTATAGTAATTAACAACTTAAAAAATAAAGAATAATAGTTTATGCAACTAAGGGTGTACGTAAAGTGTATGTAAAGTGAACTTTTTCGCACAAATGCGAAAACGATACGCCCGGGTCGAATACATAATTTTTTACTCAAGTGTGCGTAAAGTTTGTAAAACGGTACCTAAAACCGATAATCGTATCTCGAAGTTTCGTTAAAATTATTCGCCGGCGGACGATTCGTTGCGAATTTTTTGACGTAATGTTAGCGAAAAAGGAAGAAGGGGGAGTAGGAAGGGGTGCATGATTGGAAGCAGGGGTGGATGGCAAGGTCTAGAGAGCGACCCCCCTCCCCTCACACAAAAAATTACTTTATTCCCGACTCAATCATCATGGATCAAAATTATTGATCAAAATGCGAGACAAAAGTAGCATATGTTTCCCGCAAATCTACTTTTTTCCGCAAATCTACTTTTTCCCCATAAATCTAATTTTTAGATAGTAGATTTGCGGGAAAAATGTAAAAACTTTTTTTCCCCAAATGCATTTTTCTTTTATTTCCCGCAAATACTTTCTCTCTCATTTTTCAATTTTGAGCTATTTCTTTCTCTTTCTGTGGGCCCCACTCTTCAAATCAATAATATGGCCACAGTTAAGTCGGAAATAAAGTTCTGTATGCAATACAGAAATAAAGTCGACTTTATTCCCTTGTTGCGTAATGTACTATATTATCCATGTTAATTCATAAAATTTAATAACACTTATGAAATACACAAAATAAATTTTCGAAATAAAATTACCTCCTCCTTGTGGTTCCTACTATTGATAGCAGCTCCAATATTATAAGAGTGAGAGAGATGGATGGAAATAGTGGGAGAAATTTTGGGATCGCGATGCTCTATCTGCCTCTCTCACTCTCACGTAAAACGAACGGTATATCGTGCCGAGCAGCGATTTCCGAATGTAATCACTTTACACATTGTTTTTCACTTTACACATACTTCAATTACTTTACGGACACGTGTGCGATAAAGTTCACTTTACGCACAGAAATTTGCACTTTTTGGTTACAAAAAGTAAGTTTGTTCGTCGTTAGTTATAAATTCAACTTTTGATGATTCAAATTCGAATTATTCAAATTATCGAACTTAATTATTGAATTATTGATGGAATCAAAAAAATTGGATTGTCGAAAATGCAATTTTAATTAATAATGTTTTTTGAAGCGTTGGTTATCATAAAAGAATGGACCGTAAAAAATCTTGGAATTATCGGAAAATTCAAGTTATCAATGTTCGAATTATCTAGAGTGCATATCTATTATCGTAAGAAGTTTTATGTGCAATTAATAAGATAATATTTTTAATGAAAATTATATTTTTGCTTTGAGAGTTACTATGTTCATTTTACTCAGTTTTCTAGGATAGCAGCCTAGTAAACTTGTGCCAGGGGTTAAATTGATTAAAAATTTAACCGGTATAGAATTCCGTATCAAACTGTTTATAGTGTCTCATTAAATAGTAATTTTAACTCTAAAGTAACTTCAAGTTCAAAATAACTTAGTATCTTTACCGTCCAATAATACTTGCAATAAAAGAACTTATTCACGCAAAACTTTCTTAGTCGAGGGTCCAAAACAAAGCATAGTCCATCTCAACATCTCAACTCAAATTCCTTACCCGCGTAATAAGCGAGCCGACGTGACGTCGACTTCGTCACGCATCTGGTGAATCTCTCGAAAAATCAATCTCGTATGTATAAAAGCACTCCCAGAGAGCACGCGAGACGAACGGAGAGAAGATGAACGACGAACAGAGAAACGGAGAAAGTCCCGTAAATTATGGCGTATTAGCTACGGGGATCGCTTATGTAGGTATATATACGGTATCGAATGCCGGAACGTCGTCAAGTTGCATAACTTTTTCTGACATCGACCGCAAGTGCAGTGCAGTCTCAAGCACAATATAAATATACATTCTCAGCTGATGGAACGAAACTTTGTTGTAGTGCTATAGACAAGTGTACTGCTTATGCTGGTGTTCTATTGGCATACTCCATGTGACTAACGATTTTGCCTTTTAATTACATAACGAATAAACAAAGCTGGACATGCTAATGGCGTATAAACCAGCAACTTTGTTGGCCTCTTTATTTTCAAATTGGGAAAGTATAGTGCGCGACCTTGTTTAATTTTTTATTTAAAGAGGTTCAAAGAAACAGCGAGTATGTAAATTATCCCAAATTTCTAAACATCTAAATACAATTATATGTTTGGTTTTGAATAAGAAGTCAGATATTCAATTAAGAATGTATAATTTCTTGATCTCTATTTTATATGGAGAGCCCGGTAATATTTGCGATATTTAGTTATGAGTTTTGACGATGTTCACTCTTAAATATTCCATATATTCCGGTTGTGTCTAATGATTTGTAAGTGATGCGTTATATTGCCTTAAGTAATATCTTCTCAATCAAGAGTACGAATAGAATACTTAATCCTTTAGTGCCTTATGTGACGTATACGTCCATCTACTTTTAAGAATGCATGTAATTTTGATAATTGATTAAAAATGTATCTGCAACATGTAACTCGATTGTTTGGATGGAATATAAACTGTTGAAATCGTTAGATTTGAAAGAACCGCTGCTAACTGTTTTAGTAGAATACTTTCTCAAAGAGAGGAAATAAATTGAGTTTGAGAATTTATAATGGAACTAAAACTAACTCATCAGACCTCGCATTAGACACAAGCGTTTAAATCTGAAAATTTGAAATAATTCAACATGTTTGCACGCGGGAATTTTTCTTTCACAAAAATAACATTAAAATAATTGTTTGATGCATAAATTAAAAGGAAAGCTCATATTGTGCTTCCCTTCAAGAGTTATCGTGGACACAATTTTTTGTCACGATACACGCACACACACATACATATATACAGACAGAATTTATTTAAATACCTACTTTTCTGACTCAAGAACTTTGAAAACATCGAAATTTATTAAAATCTCTGATAACAAAATTTTCATCATCACAAAGCTTTCTCTTTGAGAAAACAAAAATCGAATTGGCTATAGTGTAAACTTCAAAATGGCAATGCCATATTGACAAAGCAATACGTATGGGAGAAAGCAATGCGCATGGCGCCGCGAATTTTTCAATAAAAATTCAAAACCAAATTTTATAAATAAAACACTCAAATTAACAAATTACCATATTATTTATTAAAATTTAATTAATATAAGAGCAAGACAACCAATCATCGTTTTTAAAGTTCGCCTCTATAAATCTTATTTAGAGCAAATTTTTTCTTTAATAAACTATTTGGTACAAATTTTAGGACAATTTTTGAGTTAACTAAGTGCAACAAAGAATGTTCTCCTAGACGGATCAAAACCTGGGTGCTGCATTTAATATTTTTTTCCATTATTATCAAAAGATTGAAATAGAAGTTAGTTTGATAGTCAAATATTGAGTATTAAATAAAATTGATTACACATAATAACTAATTAAACACTTTCATTTTTTGACTATTATTATTGACTCAAAATTATACAACAGCAAAAAATATCATCACTCAATGTTACGTAAAATTCACATTTTATTCGGTTTTCACTATCGAAATAAAATTACAGTCTGACAGTGAAATATTGGTTTAATCAAAGTTCATTATCTGTAATATTCAGTATATTAATTTAATTCTTTCATTCGAAGCGCTTTCCCTATTTTTATATCGACTTTTTATGTACAAATACATTTCCATGCCATTTCATAATGCTTTATTTCTGTTTGCATTAGAGTTCAAACTTTGACATTCTAATATATATGTAGAAATATATATATTTCGAAAGCAATCAAATTTTCAATATTTCGAAACCAAAGCTTAGCTTTTAAACAATTAAATTCCTTTTAAAATGTATTTTTAATATTTTGTAAGAAACCTGTTAATTAGAAATTTGATTATAATAGATTGTTTAGACAATGGTACACGATTTGATAAAGATAACTAAATTAATAAAGTATAACATTACGGCAGAAATCATTACGTTAAAAAAGTGCAGGGGGCATCTGGAGGGAATGTGGAGGCGTAGATGGAGGGGGTGTGGAGGGGCTGTACGGAGGGGATGTGGAGGTGTGTGGAGGGTCGTGGAGGAGTGTGGAGGGTCGTGGATGAGCTAAGGGCTTGATCTAAGGCTTACGAGTATATAATATAGGGAAAATGTATATATAATCGAAATCTACGTCAATATATTATTTATTTATTTATTTATTGGGAAAAGGCTTTTAATTTAATTTTTTTTTAATTAACGTCGCCATGTTTGTGCTCCCATGTGGTGCTAATCGTCGACGGGGGTCTGCGGTGTGTTTGTAAACAAAGCACATGTAATTTTTACAGAGGTGCTTGTATCAATCGGCAGAGACCAGGATACGAACCCGGGTCACCGGCGTCGGAATCCGACATTCTACCGACTGAGCCGCCGCAGGCCCCGTATTTAATTATTTATATCCAGTATAAATTGAGACCAAGCAAACTCATATAGTAAATAATTAAGAAATATTAATTAATAACACTCTATATTTAGAGTTAAAATTGGTAAAGTAGTTTACTGGATAAATTAAGTTGGAAAAATACTTCTTTAAAATTCAAATATAATAATAACTCATATCGTTCGATACTAATTTGTAATCATATGTCTACTATATATTTAATAATAGTGATATCGTCAATATGAACGTCGAATACGAATACCACAAAGTTTCCGCCCCTGTGGCGACTGTAGGTACTAAAATTACGTATTGTGACCAGTAGTACCTATAGTCACCACACCGGAGCAGACTTTGTGGTGTTCGACGTTCCTGTTGATGATGTCAAGTGAAACACATTCAAAAAGCGATCTAAAATTTTACTGTTTTCAATGCGTTATAAATAAATAAATAAACACGACATATAAAAATAAAACATTCATATACGTTTCACTTTTTCATGTTAGTTCCATATTGTAGTACAATATGCATTATTATTGTTGAAAAGCAATATGGTATGCACTGTCAGTGATCAACAATATTTTTTGTAATCAAAAATAACTTGTAGATTATTTTGTTAGAGGCAAATAGTACATAAGACAGGTTGATTGACTTTGACAGCAGAAGACAACATAACTAAAGATTAAAATCTGTTGTATAGAAAATAGTTATTTTTGGTTAGATTGATTTTATCGATATTTGTATCGAGAGAATATAGAGAGAGAATGAGAGAATGAAAGAAGTAAATTCAATAGATGCCTACCGGCAAAATAAGTTAAAAGAGGATTACAACAATAAGAGAAAGAATAATAACATAAGTAATATGGTATGATGTATACTGCAATATGAAAACGGAAAAAAGCATAAATAAGAGAAAAGGCAATTCGAAATGAAAAGATATGTAATTGTAATATATGTTTTGCGTATAATGGTGTCTCTTTTGTAAACTTCGTAAATATCAATAGTGCAACATCAAATTAGAAAAAAAGAGGAAAATCTCTTATCAAAAATTGTTATCACGCAACAATAAATACCGAAGCTATTGGAAATATATGAAACTTTTCGGAATCTCGGCGCCTTTGACAACCTACGGCGACTTGGCAATCTAATAAAGACGACCAAACTAAGTACGACCATCGCTCGCAGCTCGGTGTGTCAAGAAAGGATAGTTCTCCATTATTATGGACGTTCGCATAGAATCTTTTATGTATTTATAATTACTAATTTTAAAGTCCTGAGATTATATTTCAAGTTTTATTTTTGAGGAAATATCCATTAAGTTATTATTATATGTTTTATACCAGTGTTTAACGGTTGATAAAGTATATATGTTTTATTCTTCGGTGCATCTATTATTCACGTCTAAAGCCATTACTCAGAAAAGTTCTAAAGATATTTTATGATGCAATCACTTTGGTTAAATTTCGTTTTACGAGTATGAGAAAAACATGATTCATGGAAAATGCTTGTGTACTTTAATTGTCATATGTATGCATATGCAAATAAATTTTTGATGTAGAAACGTTATTAATATTGAAATGTAAATATTTAAATGCAATATTTTACTGTAAAATGACGTTGCAAATTTCAACAAAAAAACTGTAACTACTTTTATGCTTTTATCAAAATGATGCAACGCGTGTATAAAGTTCTAATGGCTCACCTTGGGAAGCAACATTTAAATTCTTTCCAAGGAATATATACCATTTAAAATAAGTACACTTAATGATTTACGAGTATGACTCTGCTATATGTACTATTAAAAAGAAGTAAAAAAGTCTATTAAAATAACGAAGTTGGTGATTAGTTTTTTAATTACTGGCTGATTAATATTTTACGTAAATTATTTTTATGGCTCATAAAAACGAATTTAAAAATGCAAATTATGAAGTTTTTATCAGTTTGAATATCTAATCAAGTTTTAAAAGTATTTGCTTAAAATACAGTAGAAATTAAATTTTCCAAAAACAATGATAAGCTAAAAGTTAAACTAGTAAAAATACATCCAATCACTCTAATTATTAATTTATGAACAATAATGATCGAGTAAAAGAAAAAATAACAAGAATGAAAGAACCTCATACGAAAAGCCGCATAAATTATATCCATCGTGTAAATATTAATGGAATAATTAAGAGAAATTTGATAAATAACCGACTTTGATAAAAATCGCTCTTCATCGTATACAACATCCCGCGCACTCGAGAGGGGAGGCCACGAATTACGTCGGTGGTGTTGAATGATTGGACAGCATAAATTACCGTAACAGTTGGCCCCGGGTCGATATTGTAAAAGACAGAGAGGAGCTGTTCGAAACTTTCTCTCTCTTTCGTTTTCTCTCTCTATCTCTCGCTCTTCCTCCTCTCTCTTTCTCTCTCATGTAATCCTCAACGTATATAAGTCCAATAAATCCCACGGAAAATTTCACGTTCCGTCCGATCGGCAGCTCACTGGCTCCACTTTTTCCGCGGAAATTGCAAAACTCTCTTTCTCATCGTGCAACTTTTCAGAAAGACTTCACGAAAGTGTATAGCTACTACACACACGTTTAACGAGAATTGTATACCTACGCGAAACCTATTTACGTCGACGTATATATATGGCTTGAATAACGAGGATGTAATTCTACTCGTGCTTTGTGTGAGAGAAAGAGAGAACGGGAATGAAAAAAAAAGAAAAGGCAAACACAAGCAAACTTCCCTTTCTTATATAAACTTTGCTCGTTATGCTCGCATTGCTCCAGATTAATAAATCCGGCTAATTTCGTCCGATTACCTTCCTCCCTTCCTTTCAACTACAAGATTCTTCAATTCACGAACCACCCCCAAGGACGTTTCTCCTTTCTATCTTGTACCTTTTTTCTCTCTCTTTCTCGTGATTTTCCGTTCTTTCGAAGACTCGCGCGCGCTGAGATAGAATGAAAACAAGAAGCCACGTACAAGCTTATACTCGCGGAGCTCTTAATTTATAAAGGGAAATTGGATTGCGCTTTTTCAACTTAACGACGTATCTGATATCTCTCTTCCTCTCTTCTTCCTTTCTTTTCGCGTTCTCCTGTGTTTTCGAGTCTCCGGATGGAAACTAATAAAAGTGTAAACACAGCAACAGCCGTAGCAGCAGATGTTATACGAAATGAAAAACAAGTCGGGGGCTGATGGGAATATGCTTTTCAAAATTGATATAAAGTATGCCTTTTCCCCATTTTTGCATTACCGCCGTATACTTGTATTATGCAAAAATGCATTTTCATATTGCAAAATATATTTGATAAAGACTCATTTGCCATGTAAATGTGTTTTTCTTGCAGAAAACATACGCATTATATATAGGGATTTGTAAAGAGAATACACGGTTCTATATTATTATTATACTTTATTCAGGTACGTCGCTTTTTGTTTATTCAAGACATTCTAGTTATAAAACATACGTTTTGTATATACGTTTTTCTTTTCATATTTTCTCAAAAAGAAGATAAATAATGTAGTTCCGTAAAATTTAAATAAAATATTCTCATATACTTCAACGTATTGTCAAAACTTTTTCCACTGACAGACAGACAATTTATGAATATAAATCATGAAAATATATAATACCAGAGCACGTCATAGTCTATTCAGTTGAATATATATCTCACTGCGAATAATGGTCGTTTAGAGGAATAAGATAATCAAAATAAACATATATTTTTCAAAGTCACGCGGAATCGATGCACAGCTTCCCTGCAATTACGGTGCTTGGCTCTCGCGGATTCGATCGAGGCTCGCGATATTACGCTGCCTGTGCATTTTGCACGATTGATCGCAGTGGCCCCGATATACATCACCACCGCGATTGATATTAATATGCATTCTAATGTAATTCAACCATACGATGAGACCGCCCCTCTGTGCGTGATTTCTCGTTAGATTAAAATTTTCGTTAAATATGTATGTGCTAGAAAGACCGATTAGAATTATTGTTGTTGTTATATTATTGTGAATAGGACAAGTGCTGACTGATTGTTGAAGCTTCTATCCTACCGATAATGAAAATACTAAATTACGTTGTAGTATAATGCGCTCGTTTAATCTTCAGAGGGATAACATGTCAAAATCCAGATACTCGTGTAAAGTATTTTATAGCATGCGCATAAAACAATTTCATATAGATTATCTAAGTTAAGATGGAAATCCCTACCATTTTTATAAAAATTACCCCTTATTTTCAAATTTTATAAAATTTTCACATTTGTTTATATAACGAAAAAATAAAATCTTTTAAAACTTTCTGCTGAAACAATCTGTTCATGAATCTTTTAGACAAACTGAGGTAGATTGTCAACGTTCCTGGTGCATACAGAATTTTTCATACAGTCTAGAAAAGTTCCAGCTTACTTTTTATACTATTTTTAAAATATTTGTGCATTATCATCAAAATTGAATACAAGTAATCATAATTAAAAATGAGATCATTTTATTAAAGAAAAAACGGATATTTGCGTAATTTGTAGCCTTTTTTATAAATAATTATTTTTCATTTGATCTAAATCAACACACAGCACCTTGGCGATGCACAAATTTCTTCATAATGCTAAACAGAATATGTCCAAATAATTTCAGAAAGTTTCGACAAAAGCTAATGCACCTGAAATTTTTTGCATTTATCTTAAGGGGATGTCGGAGCTATTCTGATTGGTGGAAATTAGACCTAACCTCCAAACTTGCATCACAAAAATAAAAATTTGTAGGCATTTGTAGTACAAAAATGTCGTTGTCCACTATTCTTTACATAATAAATGATTATCAAGGTCGCTATGTACGATTCTTTATGAAATCTCGACGTATAACGAAACATACGACGCGAAGTGAAGCCGTCGATGAGGTTAAGAAAGGGTAACATGACCGACATTTTTACGGTTTTTTATTGGTCAAATATAATAATATTTCATGATAAAAAACTTTTTAAGCATTTATAACCATAAAAGCTGTCGTCCGCAATTCTTTACATGATAATAAATCATTATCATCTTCGACTTTAGTGTTAACACGTAAATTTTAAATATATAACGAAAACTACAACGCGAGGTGAAGGTCACAATGGGAAAGTTCGTTCCTGCCTCCCATTAATAAATAAAAACGCTGTTGTCCACTGTTCTTTGCACAATAACAAATAATTATCACCCTCGATTTTGATATTACTATGTAAATTTTAGATGTATAAAGAAAAATACGGCGCGAGGTGGTGGTCACAATGGTAAAGTTTGCTCCGACTCCGCTTAATGAATAATCATACTTTAAAATGTAATTTCCAAACTGAAAATTTGATGAAAATCAATAATGCCATGCGTTTCTGTGTTAAGAAAGGTTTGAAGAATCGGTTTGAAGGTTTGGAAACAAAATAAAAAAATCGATTCTTTTGTCAAAAGATGGTAGGGCTCCTCCTTCAGAGGAGGCCGTATCTACTGTCCATGCCTAATAACATATATTCTATTTATTCAAATAGTAGTTTGTTAATTAAAAAACTAAGAGTCATCCCCAATTCTTCGGAAAATAAGGAATATTTTGAGAATTAAAAAAATATTTAACATTATTTCCTTTCCGAGAATACTTCGAAACGCGAAAATTGAGGTTAGGTTTTGCGTTTCGAACTATTGTCGGAAAGGAAATAACGTTAGGTACTCTTTTAGGTCTCAAAATATTTCTTATTTTAAGAAGAATTGAGTACTACTCTTAGTTTTTCAATTAAGAAACTACTATTTGAGTAATTAGCAAAAATGTGATTAGACAAGGACAGTAGATACGGTTTAATCTTCAGGAAGAAATTCCGTCGAAATAATGGAAATATGAAAAAAATCATTTTTCTGTAATAGATATATAATGTGCAAAGTAACACAGCATTGATTAGATAAAATGTTTCTATTTACTAAAGAAATCTTGTAAATTGTTTAAGGATTCTATAAAGTATCTGAATAAAATCATAAGTTTGAAAATAAAAGTTTGTTGGGTTGTAAACGCGTGTGAATTTCTTCTTACTACAGGTAAAAGCACATTTCTTGTTATTTTTTTGTTATTAAATTTTTTTCGTAAATTGAAACATTTTATCTAATCAATGTTGTTATCTAATCAATGTTAGTTATTTTGCACATCATATATCTATTACAGAAGAATAATTTTTTTCCGTATTTCTATTATTTCGATGGAATTTCCGTGGGATGTCGGAACCAAATGCAGATTCCTACATCATATTTTTCATTATTTCAATTCAACCTTTTGTTTTCATTAAGGGGGCACACCACCTTTAAAATGTGAAACAAAAAAATTGATTAGGAATTTTTATTTTGATATTTATTTTAATAAGGGTTTTTTTCCTGAAAGTATACATAAAAACCTACCAATTTGTATATTTTTTTACCTTCGTTGGACCTTCTATGCCTCCATGGCAAACCAGACTGTTTTCGAAGACTTTAAGCACTGTCCGTAAGATTCCAAGTCTACGCATGGATGTATTGGGCTAAAAATGTATGGAGATACTCATTATAGTAGTACTTTTAGTATGAACGTAGGGATTTTGATTTGAACGAGTAGAACATTTTTTACATCTATAAAAGTGATAAAATTATTAAAAAATAAGTGTTATATTGACAATGTTCATATAAAAAATACTTCTACTCGCTCAAATCAAAATCCCTACGTTCATACTAAAAGTACTACTATAATGAGTATCTCCATAAATTTTTAGCCCAATCCATCCATGCGTATACTTGGAATCTTACGGACAGTGCTTAAAGTCTTCGAAAACAGTCTGGTTTACCATGGAGGCATAGAAGGTCCAACGAAGGTAAAAAATATACAAATTGGTAGGTTTTTATGTATACTTTCAGGAAAAAAAAACCCTTATTAAAATAAATATCAAAATAAAAATTCCTAATCAATTTTTTTGTTTCACATTTTAAAGGTGGTGTTCCCCCTTAATGATCTTGGTCATCCGGTGTTTATAATGCCTTAAGGAATACCGGGTGACAGAGATAATCAATACAAATTAATAATGGAATAAGAATAATGGAAAGTACGGAAATGTCGGTAAGTACGGAATATCATACTGTCGCCGACATCTCCGTAAAATACAATATAATATAATCGATTGTTCAAATAATTAGTACATTTAACATTTTTCTTTCTCAAAGAGAAAGCTTTGTAACGATAAAAATTTTCGGATTAGAGATTTTGATAAATTTCGATGTTTTCGAGGTCCCTGAGTCAGAAAAATAGGCCTTTAAGGGTTAACACCACTCTAGGATTTAAGAAAAATCATTTTTTTGGCTTAAACAATACTTTAGGGTCATGAAAACAATATTCAATTGGTCCTATGGTAAAAAGAAATTGTAATAGCTTCAATTTTCAATTTTGCCGCCGCGCCTCGGAGTGTGCGTTTAGAGCATATGCGGTACCGCCACGACTTTTTGCTTTTACCTGTTGAAACATTAAATACCTGCCTTACTTACAAGGTAAAAGGTCATTAGATTACCTTATATGTAGTATGTGCAGACTATAATATACGTGTATGTGTGAGTCAGTACAGCTGCGAAGTGATTCCGAGTCAGACGCTCCGATTTATTTTTGCCGTTGATCTTTTTATTTTTTATATAAATAATCATCAAAATAAAGTTGTTACATAGTTAATTATCAATAATAATCGTACACTAAACAAAATGAGTGATAAAAAACCTCAATACAGTGGAAAGAAGTCCGGACGGGGAGGTACCTCCAATGCTAAAATAAACGGAGCATTTCAAACCGCGCTCCGCCACTGAAGGCAAAAGCTACTGGAGATTTATCAAACTACACTCACAAAGCACCGCCATCTCAAGAAGTTTATGAAGCGATTTCTCCTGTTTATGAAGAATTCAGCAGTCACGATCTTCTTACACGTTGCCTTGGCGGATTCACTCAAAATACGAATGAAAGCTTTAACGCAACCGTGTGGTCTATGGCACCTAAATCTTCCTCCAGTGGCAAACATGTACTTGATACAGCAGTATACATTGCTGCATGTATCTACAATGATAGTCTGTCAAGTATCATGCGTCTTGGGTCAAAATTTGGGGTTAAAAATAGGGCCAAACTGCTACAACTTCTGCGTGGAAGCTGATAAGCGTCGCATCAAATTTTCCGAGCGATCGCTCACCGATGCTGCAAAAAAGGCTCAGTTGGACTTAAAATCAGTCAGGAAGGAGAAAGAAGAAGAGAATATCAATTTAGATGGTCAAATGTACGATGTAGGAATCGCAGATTAAAGGTAAAATTAAATTTTTTAAGAGTTAAGTACTTGTAAAACTTTAAACGCGTTTTTCTCAAAACTACTTGTTTCAAACTGGGCGGAAACGCTGCTCGAAACCCGCTCGATGGATCGCTTTCAAATTTTTACTGTAGTTTTACAATCGCACTACTTAAAGAAGTACATAGCCGGTTTTTGATTAAACGTTTCTGTTTTGATAAAATATTTTGAATTTTTACGTTGAAAAAATTAAATTTTTTTAAAACTTATGTTATTTCTTTAAAAATTGTTTACAAAAAATCCTTATATTTCTATAGCCAATAACATATACTTTAAGAAAAAATTTATTTGTTTGACCTAGCTCTCATACTTTTGGAGATACGATTCCGCCCGTGGAGGTATAAAAAAAGACGTTTTTGGAAAATGGCCATAATGCCGCCATTTTGTTTTGAAAATTCCATAAAAATAATTTTTTATACCTCAATATGCGTTTAATTAAACTCTGAAAAAAGAAACCCGATCCCTTTACCCATATCCTCAAAATAAATTATCAAATTTATGACTTTTTTCGTGGCTCTAGAGTGGTGTTATCCCTTAAAAAATGTATGTCTGTATGAATGTGTGTGCCTGTGTTTGTGTGTGTGCTTGTATGTGTTTGAATATGTTGATATGTATGCATGTATGTAACCAAATTTTGTGACCGTCGCCGCTCCTTGAGAAAGGCATAAGTAATTAGTATATGTTTAAACTTAGAACTAATTAGAATTTAGAGCTAAATGAACAATATTAAGGACAATTTTTTATAAAATAATCAATTTAAAAAAATAAAAAGGAAACAAATTTTGTTTAGCTGTTAAGATTGAAGAATCTCTTCTAAGAAAGTGATGAATCGTGAATATGATTGGTTGTTGCCTATTAAAGGCGCCAAAATTTGGTTGTTATATGTTTTATCGGAAGTAGATTTCGTTACAATCGTTTCTTTCTCGCGCTTGACATACATATGCTGCACGCACAATAGCTAAATAGATGCTGATGACAGTTGTGACTCTTAATATAAAAATAATAGAAGTTAAAAGTTGTTTACATGGATAGTTTTAGTTATACGTAATAAACTAAATTATCATTAAAATAATTGATTTTGTAGTAGATTTAAGGGGGCAAGCTGGTGTTTATTTCCGATAAAGTGAAATTCATAAATACTCTTCAATTTTTATATTGTAATTGTAAAACCGAAAAATAAATTCAACTTACTTTAAAGTGTATAAAAATACAATTATTTGAGAGGTTGTGAAGTTAAAACCACCCAGCCAACAGATACTTACTGTTCGAAGATTATGATGGAGTACCGTAATCAATCAAAATTCACTTATCACAAGCTTAAAAATTAAATTCTCATTTATTTTTCTTTGAAATTTCAATACTAGTTATAATCGTAAAATTTGGATTTACAAATGATTATAAACTGAAAATAAGTATTTAGATAATAAAAACATGAAATGAACAGAAATAAAAGACGCGCGTAGCGCGTAAAATCCACCCTAGTACATATAAAATATACACATATTCTAAAAGACTGCCTGATTCGATAAAAGGATTCTATGACTCAATGATTCACGACCCCTCTTACAAAAGAATTCTACTAAAGCAGTTAGCAGCGGTTTTCTTTTTTTTTAATATGTATCGGAAGGGGTTCAAAATAATTAAATAATATAGTTACATTTTTTAAAGTAATATATATCCGCGTAAAAATAGGATATACGGGCAACACGTGGCCAACATGTTGGATTCATGTTGTCATTCTATTGGGATTATATTGGGATCATGTGGTATACGTATGGCAATGAAATCCATCCAACATATTGCACTCGTGCCGCTAAAAAGAAAAGAAAAGCTGAAAAACTGAAAAGTAATAGTAACATCGAGGGTAGTGTCGATTTGGGCCACATTCTTTATTTAATATCACAGTAAATATAATGACTTGCTCAAAATTATAGTGGTAAATTTACTTAAACGGAGTACAAGCCTAAATACGCTGTAGGTTGCTTCCTTTCTTGTTTGATGATTAAATTTTCCAATGAAAAAGCTTCTACTGACATCATAATCGTAATTCATCAGTTATTTAGCGGCCATATTGGGTACGATCACCTTACAATCAATTAAATTTTAATAATTAACTAACATAGCAATTAGTTAGTTTGTATGTTCTATTAGAAGTTTTTATCGACAGATTTTCAAAAATGTAATTTTACTTTGATTGATTTAAAAAAAATCTTAAACGCCATATACGCATTACATTGCTCCATATGCATTGTTTTGCTTTTTATGGCATGGCTATTTTAAATTTTACTGCAGGTACTTAGGTTTGTTCATATCTAATGGTATACTTATGGATTGCTCTTCATCCTACAAAATAGTTACATGTTTTAGAAGCCTTCTTTTTTTTATCGATTATCGATTGTTAGTATAACTTAAGCAAAGACACCCATGTACGGGCCTCTAGAAAAGGGTCAATCTGAAATCATAAATTAACACGATGTAACAAATACACTTGCAACAGCGTTTCAATTGCCCATTAATTATACTTTATTAGCGAAAATTAATACTTTGCCAATCGTGCCCTCAAATTCCTTCTGAATCGTTAAAATCGCAGCTGTATCAATAAAAGCATCGCCCGCCAACCCTGAAAAAAGAACAACAGCCCGTTGCTGTCAAGATTATATTTTCGCCGTTGCCTTCCGCTCCCCCCTCTATTTCGCTCTTTGTTCCCTTCTATACCTACACCACTATATACATGCGCCGACACTTTGTTTCAGCTCGCGCGCGCGAAATTGGAAGCCCCCGCGGGAGAGAAGCTCTATATCAGTATGTGTGTGTGTGTGTGTGTGCATACGTATACAGTGCCGTCCCTTCGCGATGCGCAAAATTGAAAAAGCAATTTGTTTCTTCGGCGGGCTGGCGAGCGTTCAAATTGCGAAATTCTGTTGCTCCGATCATCCTGACAGGTGTATTTTTTTTCAAATCCGTCTGTGTTTATTTCGCGCGGCAGTGCAGACGTTACGAAAGACTTTTGCGCACGATGGGATATAGAAGGCTTTCTTAATCGCGTACTCGTTATTTTCAGGATCGCACTCGTACGAGTGGAAATATTCAGCGGAGAAGACACATCGGCGATTTTGCAAAAATTGACAAAAGATGAACGAGGTTTGTAGCAATATCGTGTTGTGTCCTGTTGTTATTATGATTGACACACAGAAACTCCATGATATGATAAAAATGGCAGATTTTATAAGTATGTTCGATTTACTATAATTCAAATCCAAAGTCCAAATCGTCTTTATAATGTTTGCATAAATCGTAACATAAAAACTTAGATATTTTATAAAGAAGGCAAATCAGATTAAAAAATGTGTTCTTATTTATTCAAACTGATTTATTACCTTTAACGATTTTCGTTATCTATTTCTTCCATACTCCGTAAAACTTTTCCAGTCATTCGAAGGTATATCACACATAATCAAAAACACACTATCACGTTCACAGACGCGAACGAGGAGTTTAATTTTTGTTTAATACCTCTGGCATATCAAAACCTGCGTCGTATGCAAATACTCACTGTTTATCTTGCTTGAAAGAAATGTATATTTTTCAGCGAGCTTATGAATGATTCCTTCTCCAAGTAGCAACCATTCACGAAAAGAATAATACATAATTCCACAATCAATGGCTCTCCGAAATTTTAGAACGTCAAATGATTTTGATATATATACACTTTTACTTGCGCGTACAGCATGTTCATTTGTTATACTAGCGACTTGATATGAAATCATTCGTACATTGTCTCGAAAGAGAAAGCGATCTAAATAATATTCCTATTGCACCACGCTCGCCTTTTATATATATATATATATTATTGACACTCGTCATCGTTTCGTTTATTATACATTGAGCGCGTTGAGTTAATCCTCGAAGGCAGCTTTCGTTGTTGGAATGACACTCGGCGTTATGCCCATTGTCTCTCCGAATTCATTACGTACAAGGAAAAATTGCTTCGCTCGCAGGATAGTATATCAATAGAGGATTTCTCGAAAGGATATTTCGATTACGTCGAAGGAATCATGTATATTGGATTATGTAAGCGCAAACTTTTAGATCGAAAAGATATGTTGTATACAAGAGGGAAAGAGAACAAAACGTTCCGCGTTGGACCTAGGAAATTATTCCGTATCATTTGAAAACAATGCCCTACAAAACATATTTTATTTTAGAAAGATCGGAATGGTTTAACATTCGCTTTACGCAATGCAAAGTAAACGCATACCAAAAGGTTTGCATTCAAAAATGTCTTCGATAGTGTCGATATATTGCTATATTGAGAATCACAATGGAAAACTCTAAACTATAAATACAAAAGTGATTAGAATGAATCTTTTAAGTTAACATCAATATTTGGTTTAACTTTGTTCTAACGTACATATTTCATCATAGAAAGACTTTGGACGTGGTTCGTTGCTTTGACACCTGTAAACAAGGAGAATATTACACCTTCGGTCACAAATTTTAATAAGGGTTTGCGAAGTATCTTTTGGTACCGAGAAATGACTGGTTAGAACATGTAACGCTACCCATATCCTGAGATACAACGCGTTTCATTAGCATTGCTAGTATATTTATATATACGATAATTTTAATATTGCGCATAATGAGAAATACAAGTATTTTTAGCTGTACCTCAGGTTTTGGGCAGCGTAGTTAGTCGATCTGACCAGTCTTTATTTCTAAGTACCGAAATATACCTCTTGCAGTATCATTAAAATTTGTGACCCGTCGAGGTGTGATACTCTCTTTGTGAGTCGCAATGCTTCGCTTGTTATGAAAATTCGGTGCTGATATCTAAAATATTTTTAATAATAAATATTTTAAATAAAAAAATGAACCCATTTATTTACCAAGCGTGTTTCTAGGTACACGCAATTAATAACTTTAAATTGAAACTTCCATGTGATAAACTGACAATCCTACAAGAAAATGTGTCCATCACGCCGAAGTGGACCATTTCCGATCTCGTAATGTGGGTCTAAGTCATTTTTCGCCGCATAGAAGTCGAGAAAACTCAAAAAATTGATAAATAATTTATTGTGCTAAAACTACCAAAAAGTTCTGAAACACATTTCTAAATAATTTCAGAAGTTTTTTTCAACTTTTTAAAGGTCTAGTAAATACAGGATTAAATACGAAAGTTTGCATTGTAAAAAATATTTAATAAGTGCATCGTAGAGTATTAGCCATTCTATTAATTCACTCGGTGGGCACAAAAGCAGGTAACTTTGCGTCACGTGATAAAGCAATCGTTTTCCACGGCGGATACAAAAATCAAATACATTTAATTCAACCATACATCCACAGAGATAGACAGAATTGTGTGTAAAGAAGTAGGGGAAGAAGAAGAAGAGAACAAAAGAGAAAAGAAGCAGAGTGGGGATCGCTTATACATGCGAGCCTTATGAGACGGCTGAATCTATGATGCTAATGCTTATTCAATGCCGGCGAATGAATAATGGGCTGCTAGTGAAATACACCGGGACATAAATATTGTATCTGGAGCGCTATATATTACCTGTATCGAATACATTATCCGCGTGTTTCTGTTCTCTCTCTCTTTCTCTCTCTCTCTCTCCTCTCCCTCTCCTCTTCCTCCTCCTCTTCCTCTATCTGATTGAGATCGTTGCCATGGGAATGGGCAACTTGTTCTCTCTCTCTCCCTCTCCCTCTCCCTTCCTCCTTTTCTTCTCTGCCGCCGCCACCACCACCACCTTTTCGTTCTCTTGTGATACAAGCGCGCACGGCATACACATGATACACACATCGCGCGAGCATCCCTTACGCCCATATAGGCCCATGCGCGTTTTACGAGCGTGATCGCCGCGGATTTTTCGCGCACTGCTTTCCCGCGTACCCCAGAAGAGAAAGAGAGAGAGAAAGAGAGAGAGTGAGAGAGAGCATAAAGCTTTAATCACCGCTCGTACGGGGGTGGGGAGGGGGTCTTCTCTCTGTGTATAGGAATTCAAGCTGCCGGAGTGCCGGCGCTGCCTTGTTGTTGCTGCTGCTGCTGTTATTGTTGTTCCTGTGGGTAGTGCTGGTGGCGGTGATATGTGCTCTTTTTGGTGAAAATACAGAAGGGTTGCCGGTAGGTTTTAGCCTTTCGATGCCTGCGTTAAAGCTTATACGATCGATAAAGTTTTTTAACTGCTGGACGTAGGACGCTGATTGTAAAATGAAGGGGCGTCGTCGAAATCAATTTTGAGAGGGAGATGGAGGGAAAGGCAACGCTGCAAAAAAGAAACATTTTATAGTGTACAGAAATCATGGTTATATATATTGTTTCATTTAGAGATAGTTTGAGTAGTTTCTGAAATTACCATTTTATAGAAGATCTTGGTAAACTTTTTAATGTACTATTTATTATTGCTTCCTTTTAATGGAAGCTTTGTACTAGTAAAAAAAGTTATCTAAAAATCATGTTAGAAACATGTTTTGAGCCATTTGGAATCAAAATACACTATTTTTAGAAAATGTCCGTATGGATGTGTGTGTGCGTAAGTGCGTGCGTGCGTGCGTGCGTGCGTGCGTGTGTGTATGTATGTATGTATCCCTCTATATATCGAGTAATTCACGGTTAACATTAATGTTTCAAGGCTCATTATTTTGTTTTTGAAGCACGAAAACGCGTGACAAACAATTTTTTGATCGACCGCTATTTTTTTTGTCCTTTTAGTTATTTTTCGATTTTTGGGTTTTAGTTTTTCAGGTTTTACTTTCTCAAAGAAACAGCTTTGTGATGGTAAATTTTTTTTTGCATTTTTTTAACATATAAACATGTTTCATGCCTTGGAAGTCTGAATACGCTAGTCTTAAAAAATGTCTGTATGTGTGTGTCTATTTGAGCGAGCGAGCATGTGTGCGTGCGTGCGTGCGTGCTTCCCTAAACTTTGCACATATGTTGGCTATCAATACCCGATGTGCGCTTAAAAGTTTCAGCAAAAATGGTCAAATACACTTTTTTATGGCCAGTTTTCAAATTTATATTTGGTCGTTTCTTATAACATAAAAAAGACTATTGTTAATGTTATTATATAGTTTTAACTCGTAGCATGAAAATTCAGAAACATGGTGGTCAAGTCACCCCGGTGTTCAGGGTATATTTGAGCCATATGATTAATAATTCATATCTAAGCTAAAATAATCGTATATTAATTAAAATTGATTTAAGAAATAGTTTTTATGTTAAGGAAACCGAATGTAATAGAATTAGTGTAAAGGTAGTAAAGTTTTCAAAACTATAAACAGTAAAAAAAATTTAATTTATTAAGAGAGATAGAAATAAATAATAATCACGATCAAAAATTTGTTTAGTCGTATATTTTGTTTCTGGAGTACCTAACTTTCAAAATAGACCCGCGCTAAATTTCTATTTTTTGTCCTTGTGAGTGTATAATGCATAAGATAGTATTTTTAAATTTGGCACAAATTCACACCGTTGTCCAAAGTCACCCAGTTTTACGGTATGTAGAAAGAAATTTATCGATTTAAAGCACCCAAACCTCCTTAATTAAATTGTTTTTGAGAAAGCATAGTGTCAAAGCAATTGTCAGCATTTTCTTATAGGTTAAAGTTCTTCCTAGAAATTTAATTAAAGGTTTAGTATATATGAAAAGACGTTATATAACCGTCGAAAAAAAATTCGTTGTTTGTATAAGGTAGACCTGTACACGCTCCAAAGTTCCTTCAATAAATAAGGTATTGGCAATGGCTAGATAGTGAGGCGTAGGATCAAGATTTTGAGGTTTTATGTAGATAAATATAAAGGTAATACCAAGTACTTATAGTTAAACAAATTTCAGAATGATTACTTTTAAAAGAATAGTACATTGCGCAACTAGGGGAGAAAATGAACTATTTCTGAAATAGCTCTTCGTCCCGTTTTACACACCGTATTTTTTTTAACAAAGGCATGATAGGGCCTTCTTTTATGCATGAAAGTTGGGTAGGGGATGGCGTATTTCGAGTCGTGCACAACGCAGTTGAAAATTGATGTATTTTTAATTTTTACTTTTAATCGTACAGTTCAAATATTTGCACCCTTTCTTATTTCGATTTTACTCGAAACTAGTACTGACGACCTATATATTACTGTATAAAAGAGACTAAAAACTTGTATTTTCGAAACTTGTCACTTTTACTGAAAATTTATTGACAAATTTCTGGTTATTAGTAACATTGAAAGAAATATTCAGTAAATTGTTTGAGTCTTAATACATCTTTGCTTCTGAGAAAAAATTATTTTGTAATAAAATCGATTTTCTATGTTGTACGATAACTTGAGTAATACAGCAGCATTTGATTAGAAACTTTCAAAAAGGTTAGCTTTTTACTATCTCTTGGTTAAGTTATTTGCCCAGATCATAACGACCTTTATATTCCGAGATATTAGAGGTTATTTTTTAAAACTTGATCGTTTGTATTTCGAGAATGGTACGACTATTTCTGTTCAAACAAGGCTCATTTTTTTCGGTTTTTATGAAGATTTGAAATTAAAAAAATGTAAAGATTCGCGGGGAAAAAGTGTAATTTTAGTCTAGCTTTTCAGGGAAAAAAGTGGCCATTTTCGTTCAGATGGGCATAAAATATTTTACGCACATCTATTCAACAAAATTTATTTTAAAAAACTTGAACAGAGAATTTTTTAACTATAAATAATACGGCATAGCGCGATTCTTACACATAAGAATTATACACGTAATTATTGTACACAATTTAGCATAGGTCAAATTATATATAGATATATTTGACCAATGCTAAATTGTGCACAATAATTACGTGTACAATTCTTATGTGTAAGAAACGCACTGTGCCAATAATACTATGCCAAAGTATAGCATTAAAATCAACTTTAAAAGTTTTGCATATCAAGATACATTTTTTTCCAATTGAAAATAATAAATTTTGCGACACTATAATTGTTGATTCAACTTTATTTATGAATATAGTAAATGCATTCTACTTTTAAAAATAATTTTTTTTCGTAATTTTGTTCGAGTTTATGAACAACGGATTCATTTTTCTTATCTTCATCAAAAACTAAAAATAGAGCTTTGAGTGGCCAATAATCACCGCATAATACTCAAGAAACAAGCTATTAAAAATTTTTTGAAAAAAAATGAATATCATCAAAATGAAAAAAAGTTAGAAAAAATGAATCGATAAATTTTCAAAATTCTTCTGCATTTCAAATTTTTATCAAAAAACGTAAAGAATGATCTTACAATGACAACAAATTACCGCATAATACTCAAGCAAAAAACTATTAAAAAGAAATGAATATCATAAAAATATAAATTATACAACAAAAACGAATCGATAAACATTAAAAAATTTTCTTGATTTCAAATCGTCAACAAAAAACGTATAAAACGAGCTTTGTTTGGTCAAACATTACTGCGTAATATGCAAGCAATATACAACAAAAAAATTTTGCAAAAGAAAATATATAAAATTAAAAAACGTTTTAAAACAAAAATGATTTGATGAATCTTGAAAATTCTTTTTGATTTAAATTCTTGATCAAAGGACGAAAAAAATAAGCGTTCATTGGTAAAAAATTACCTTGTAATATTAAAGAAAGAAGACGACAAAAAGTCTTTTAAAGAAATGCAACCTTGAATATTTAAAAAAAAACCGTCCTTGTGATGTGAGCAAAGAACTTAGCCGAGAGATAGTAAATAGATACCTTTTTGGAAATTTTCAGAAGGAATAATGCCGTTTTACTCAAGTTATGGTTTACCATAGAAAATCGATTCTTTTTACAAAATGTTTTCTTTCTCAATTATAGAAATATATACTGTCTAAAAAATTTTACAGAAAAATTTTCCCCATGGTCCTAATTACCTAATTTTTTTTCAAAAACTTTCTATTACATATTTTAGAGAAGTCACCGTTCAAACAAACAATGACGTTTATGTATATAGCAAAAGAAAGGAAACACCTTATCCGAAAGTTCGAGTGGTAAAAGATAGGTAATTTTATGATCTTTCAAATGCATTTTCACTGGATCGATGATATTATTTTAACGTACCAAAAAATACGAAATACTATAAAAATTATTATTGTGCCCCTTCCGTTTAAAAAAGCAAACAAAATAAACCCTGAAGCATTAAATATTACCGTGGATTACTTAAGTTATGGATGTATACATACATACACGCACACACGCACACATGCATACACACACATATCCATACGGACATTTTCTAAAAATAGTGTATATTGATTCCTTATATCTCAAAAGATGCTTCAAATTTGTTTTCAAGAAAACTTTTTTTTTAGTATCACAAAGCTTCCTCTTTGAGGCAGCAAAATTTATTTGTAAAAACGATATTCATCATATATATAAAAACTATTTTAATATGAGCTCTTTGAAGTTATTTTACAATAATGTATAAAAATCGAGGTCCTTCTTTATATCTCCATTTTTCTACACTAATTTGGCCTACGTTTAGAAATTTTTCGTTATTTTTGCATTACTTTTGAGCTATTTAACGTTATTTCACTGTAATTTATGTTATTCTACGTTAAATTTGCCATTTTTGAGCTACTAAGAAGAAAGAAATATAGCAAATTAAATTAATGTATTAGAATAAAGAAATTCATATTAGAATAAAGAAATTCACATTAGAACAATTTATTTAGTTTGAAGAAGCTAAGTGCCAATGAAGTGGCAGCGGTTTTTTATATTGCATAAAAGGAAATTTAATCAACAATTTTATAGTGTTGCAATATTTATTGTTAATTGAATAAAATGTTACTTGATATGCAAAAATTGTTAAGTTTTTATACAATTTAAATATTTTTTTCTTATTTGGTTTATTTAAAGTTATATAAACTATACTTATTATCAACGGCTACTCAGCGTATTCATAGCATATTTTTGCTATTATACTCTTTTGCAGTTATTGAGTTTTCACCGGCAACTTTATTTATAAGGGTATATTTATTTATAAGGATTGTAGTACTTCTCCAAAGTTCTAATTCGGAACTTAGATTGTTGGCAAACGAAAGGTACAATGAACTGGCAAATAAATAGAACAACATAAATTTATGTCCAGAAAAATGAAGCTAACGATACATTGGAATTAAATAAATGTTGCCATGGAAGATCTGTATCTTATACGTACACGAAAAATAGATCAATCATTTCGTTATCTTTGCAGGAACAGCCTTATCAGAGCGGGCATAAACTGTGCTGGATGCGGGAATATTACGCAACCAAGTGCGTTTCAATGAAAGAACATTATGGGGCGAGGGTGCGTTTATATGACTCGTACGATACCTAAAGGATGAGATCTCGTTCGACGATAAGAATCTGAAAGTATTAACCCTCTCTCACAATATATTTATACATATCGAAAGTAGATGTAGGCTAAGTATTGAGTCACGAGTAGCATAAGCAGCAGCAGCAGCAGCACCGCTTACCCATTGTGTATTTTCGTGAACCTCGGCAGCTCGTGTACTCGTTCTTTTCATCCTGAGTACATCGGATTAAGGGATTATAGTTTTTTCTCTTTTTTCATTTCAATTTAGATTGCATCTTTTAATTAAGAAAGCAACCCACAGCCATTACCGTCATCTATTGATGGTGAAGTATTCAGAGAAATTTCGATTGGTTTTGATATTACCGTGAAGTGAACTTAAAAGTATTGAACCGACGTCATTCAAGTCATTCAAATACGTTATGAATAAGCTTAAAATATCAAAGTCAAATTGTCTTAATTGTTGTATAAATATTTTTTGTTAATATGTTGTAGTGAACATTCCATGTAAAAGTACGTAATATCAAATACTAAGGTTATAAAGATTTTGGATATGGCAAAATACGCAGTTCTGAACAACTAAGACACAGTTATTAATGCTTGAATTCGTTCATTTAGAGCACAGAGCATTTATACTAAATATCTGGCGACTTAATAAGTAAGAATTCGTACCTTACAGTTCAATTTTCTTATAATTATAAATACTGCGAGTAGAACAGTTTTAAATATATAAATTTTTAACCACAAGAAATCCCTTTTCTCAGAGAATAATTTATTCTTTTCAATACACGTAATAGAATTTTTATTCCTGTACAACCTTACAGTTAGCACAGAATCGATTTTTGGAGATCGATAAGAATTCGTGTGCATTAGCGATTTGTATTGCCCAGCGTAGATGGTTATCGGCGTTTCGATTAACCCAGTGACGATGAAAAGAGAAAAAATGATCTCCAGAATTTGCTTCGATAAGCGAAATCGTATAACTAAGATGGAAAAATTCTCGTGCACATTTCTCTAGGTTTAGATGTTATACAGTATCGGGAATGTAACATAAACAATCAATCAATAGCGAATCGGTTTGGCTCTTTTCGAATGTTATGAGATAAATCGTAAAAATGGGTTGGTTATTGAAATAAATATAAAGGCAGAAACTATTTTGACTCTTTCGTTTTAATAGTTGCGTTTGATGAAATCAGAATACATAGTAATATTTCTTCCGATAATAGTTTTAGAGATTACTATATATAATTGTGTCTTCGTTTAAGCGAGCGTACCGGCTTGGTTGTGATATTACAAAGAATTCAATAAAAGAAAAATCTGTTTTAACTTTATTTACTTATCTATAATTATAAAAAAATATAATTATTCATATAGATATATGTGCATAAGAAAAAGAACCGTAATATTGAAAGGACGTTGAGAAATTTGATAATAGTATATCTGTAAAATGACAACATATTTTACAGCTTTTGTATTGGAGAACACATCAATGGAAACTTATACGGCCTATTTTCTCGGAGTATTATCAAGATATTCGTTTTAAAGATTTACCATGTGCTATTATTAAGTTTTAATCAGAAATATATGTGGTTCCATAAAACACGCAATATACATTTACGAATATTAACTATGTATGATATTATCATCTACAGATTTATATTATGCGGAACTCGCCGATTTACATAAATATGTAAATTTTCAAAAGTAGTCTTATTCCACTTTAATTTCAATTCATCCACATATTGAAAAATTTGATATTCAAAGTAATTTTTTCAGCCTTTATGATTGATCTGGATACGAATTTTTCTATTATAAAATTATAAATTTAAATAACCTACAAATTTTATTTATTCAAAAAAGAATATTGATTTATCTACTATACTATAAAGGAATTCTTAGACATAATAATAAGAACAAAGACTTTGAGAATATATTATTTTTCAGCATACTCTATGCCGTGAATGTCCCGTGACCCTAAACCAACATACTACATCCTCCAGTAGCTTTTGTTTTTCCTATAAAATGGTTTGTTTTCGAAGCTTTTCAGGCATTTCTTAAGCATCGTAAATAAAGGAAATAACACAATGACGAAGTTACGCCAAGATCGTATTTGTAATGAAGAGATAAGGAATCTTAGAAAGAAAAAGAAGAGACAGAGAAAAGAGAAAGTTGAAAATCGAAGCCGATCTAAAACTATGTAACAACGTCAATTGTCTTTTCAGCAAACACATCGAACTTGGACGATTTTGAAAAGCACCTCTTTACCTTTCGCAATGTGTAGCCGCTGCTACCACTATCCTCCTTCCTCCACTTCATCCTTCTCCTTTTCCTCCATCTCTGTCTTTCTTTGCAAGAGCGAAACGTAATCATTTGCAATCTCGCGTAGAACCGCTTTGAAACTTCCACGAAGGAATTTATTAAACTTTGACTAAGTCGCTTTACAAAGTTTCGTCGTGAGATGGAATGGAGGTGCGGGTGGAGGAAGGAGAAAGGAAGAAGAAGGAGAGATGAAAGAGGGAGAGAGAGAGCGTGAGCAAGGGGGGAGGGGGGGGGGGGGGGGTGGCGAAGAAGAGAGAGAAGAGAGAAGAGAAGTTACTTTCTCAAGGAAATAAAAGTTAATGGAGTTCTCTCTTTCTCTCTCTATCTCTTCCTCTCTCTTTATTTTCCTCGCTTTCCTTTTTTCTATCTTTCCTCAGCTGTCTTTCTCTCTTTTATCCTGCTTCTCTCTCCATCTCTTTCGCAAAGCGCAAGTTTTCAAGAAAGTTATTATACCTTAATTTACTATTGGCCAGTTTCTCTCGAGGCGTTTATTTTGAAGGTTGGAGAGGAAGAAGATTGGCGCCGAGACGCAGGAAAAATAGAATCTTCCGTTACTAGTCGGTTTGTTATTTTCACAATTTTTCCATTTAACTTTAATTGAACCGGAATTTTTAATATGAAACTTTCGAAAATTCTCACAGGCCATTTGTGTGCAGTGTGCACAAGTATGCGAATGGAAGATTAAAAGAAAGGCAAAAGGCGCAGCGGAAGGAAGTGAGGAGCGAGGAGGGAATGAAAGAAAAATGATGAAACAATTTTTAATCTAAAAAGTTTAAAAGCTTTTTCAATCGCTGTATGCTTTTCAATTTTCTCGCTTTTGTGTTGGGAACCTGCGGATCTACCGTTTTGTTGTGATTCAACTGTCTTTTGTAAATAAATCCGGCATCCTCCGTTATTCTGAATAAAATAATTATATTATATAATCTTATATGAAGTAAGTAAAAACTTTTTAAAACTGTTTTTATATTAGTGTTAAGTTATATATTTTAAGCGTAATTTTTAATTAACTAAAAAGTCATATACAAAACTTTCTCTAATTCTTGAGCTGAAAATAAATAACTAAAAATTTATTAAATTACACAGAATATTATCATGGAGAGCTTCATACTTCCGGGACACAAATTTTGAGAGGCTTTGGGAAGTAAATCCTATAGTAGAAATAAAGTACAGGACACGTAATTATATTTGATCGCATCATCCCTTGTTTTCGAGATTTGAACTGTATACTCAGAATATGTGTTAATATAGTAAAAAAAATAGTATATCCACTTACCGGCATCATTGCAGGGGTCAGGGGATACACGAGCGATCGACAATCAAAGTTAGGCGGCGCAGGGCGCTGGTTGAACTTGGATTGGTGACCGCTCGGGAACCCCGTCCCAACAAAGATGTTTCAGCAAACGGGGAACTAAAATTTAGGTGCTTTTCGAGGTAGTAAAAGGTGCCTAAGTTTGGCTTTCCATCGGTTGGTTCCTGGCGTGGATAGTTTTGGTCGGCCAAGGTTTCCCCACGTCACAGGGTATGTCCCGGGAAAGAGAATTGCGAGCATTTAATGGGTCACTCATGACAGTTGTCCCGTAAAAAGGGCAATAGTGTCGGGCTGGCACAATAAGAGTACAAAAAAATTGTACTACGACTTTTGATCATACCTACGTAAGTGTTTACGCTAGCGAAATGATGAGAAAGTAAACGAAGGTATAATAAAAGAATACGGAAATAGTTTTAATTTGAGCGTTGTTGCCTATAGTATTAATTGAGGATGGTGATGAGAAATGCATGAATAATTGATGATTCTTAACTCTTTTGAATTCTTCGGTGTAATTCGGTAAAAATGTTTGATTTTGATGACTATTTCAGTGCACCATACCAGAAATTATAAAAGACATTGAGTTTAAAAGATAATTAAATATTTGGAAGTTTCCCCGTATACGTAGTAGCCCTGGTTCTCTCTATATAAATAAACGTAAGTAAATATATGTACCCATATGCTCGGGTAACAAGCAATTGGATGGGTTCTAATAAGAAACGTATATTTTAGATACATCAAATATACATTTTTATAATAATAGGGGAGAGTCGTATAGTATGAATACCCATAGATATTTTGGGTATAACTTTTAATTGACTCGGTGAAAATTAAAATACATAAAGGATTTGACCCTTGAATAGTCCATTATTATGGAAAATTGACTTGGGCCAAATTCGAGTATAAAAATTAATTATCACATAAATGTGAAAGTTACGAGTTTGCGATTTCTAAATTGTGTCATCCAGTATGAAAAATTATCATTTTTAGTCAATTTTGAAGTCTGAATGATTTATAAGTAAGATATATATATATATATATATCTACTCATAGCATTTTTATAAGTAAATATATAGTATATTTATTAAAAATATAACTTTATACACATATATAACTGCAATATTATATATTTACTAAAATATAGTATTTTAGTTATAAATAACGAAAAATAACAGATAACACTTAATAAATGTTTTGAGATTATATTCAAAACACAATGACAAATCATAGGATAACATCTTTCTTCTTAAGAAAGATAAAAGTAAATTTTTGTAATATTTTACTATTCAAAATTGTTAGAGAGACATAAACATACTTAGGGAAAAATAGGTTAGCCTCATAAAATAACTTTTGCAAAAGTTATTTTAAGTAACACATTACTCGTACAATTGAATAAACTGTTGATCATATACGAGAACTTTTGGTGCAAAGATCTTGGTGCAAATACGGTTCGCGAAGTATGTTTAATGAAACACTAAGGTGCGTTAAATCCGCTCGGTAAGTGGCGACTTCTGTCGGTGGAAGCTAGGAACGTACACTCTGTGATACTGTGCGACTCTCCTCTATATCAATAGTACATTGTGTAACACGTGAGGTATACTTGCCTATAGCGCACGTGGGCGCGAGTTGACGCACGGGCGAAGCGAGTATGGCAAGCGCTCGCGGTTGCTATTGACAACTATACCTCAATCGTTTCACACAATATTTTTTATCATAAGTGCGTGTCATATGCCGAGATGCCGTGCTGTGGCGCCGCGAGCGTGTGTTATCTGCCATTTTGCATACGCAAAACCATTACGGTATGAAACATATTACGAGCACGTATGATAAAAATACATTTTTTAGGCAACTTATATTGAAGATTTATCCATATTTCTAAGTGGTTAGGAAATCAATTACAAAATTAAACTTAAATTATTATTAATATTATTGCTTCCTCATAGAGGAAGCTTTGTGATGATAAAAAAAAAGTTATGCTAAAATCATTATAGAAACATGTTTTCAGACATTAGGAATCAAAATACACTATTTTTAGTAATGTCTGTGTGCGTGTCCGTTGGCGTGTGCGTGTCTGTGTATATGTGTCTGCATGTACGTGTGTGTGTGCGCGTGTGCGTGTGCGTGTGCGTGTGTGTGTGTGGGTTGGCGTGGGTGGGGGTGCGCGTGTGCGTGTATGTATGTGTGCGTGTGGTGTGTGTGGGCGCGAGGATGAGCATTACTCTGAATATTCAAGGTGAAAATTAATGTTTTAGAGATCATTACATTTGTTTTTTTAAGGAAGGAGGCTCAAAAATAATTTTTTTTTATGTCTTTTTATTTTTCAGTGGTTTATCGATTTTTGAGTTTTAGTTTTCCGGGTTTTTTGGTATGTATTAACTAATATTGTTACGATCTGGTTCGAGGTTATTAAATAACTACGCGTAACTTATAAAAACAATACGAAACTCAAACTTTATTAAACTCTAAACATACAGATCTCGAACACAAGAACGTTTTATTTGAAACACGACTGTTTACATCAGCCGCCACCAGCGGACTATTGTTCAAATCGCACGTTCGTTCATTCAGGCTCGGCCATAACACTACTCCCTTCTTTAGCTTGTCGTTCCGACAATCTTGTCCATTTCTTGAAGCTTCTTTCTCAAGTGGGTTGATCTTCTCTCTTCCATGATTAATTAGAGGATCCAAATCAAACATTCTCTACCTTCACCCTACTGGCATCAAGTTACCGCGCAATACTTCCAGGTATGGACTCCAATAATCATTCCAGGAAGTAGAATAAAGACTCGTCTCTTGAAACATCACTCTTCTTTTCATCTAGGAACAACTTCAGAAATTCTTTGGATTAGAGAGGGAGATATAACATGCCGTGGACCTTTTCTCTAACCCCTGTTCTAGCATCCGCTCTGTGGCTCACAGGAAATCCACGGTTCAAAAACTGTGGTACGCAGAGCAGCCTTCATAGCGTCTAATATATATTTTGCATCTTGAATCAGGTAGTTGTGTCTCAATTCGGTGTGTATCATGTCGCATTCAGGTTAGTAATTGTCTACGTCGGTCGAAGTGTTAAGATTTTGTATTTTGTAGTTGTTAATGGTGAAATGGCGTCCTGCACCATCAGGAGGAAAATCACATCTCTCGAACTGCTCTGAATCTCGCCAGTTACAGCTATCCTCAGAAACCAATGGGATTTTTCCGGATCTTGCGAATCTGTAAGTGATCAACCCCATCAACGGCAGTTTCCTGATTGTAAAAGATTTTCTGTGTAGTTAAATTTTAAGTATAACCTATCAGTATCTGCGTGTCGTGTGTACATGAAAAACTATGAGTATTTTGAATCGTATAACTAGAATCGGTATTTGTCAGTAGTATAGTCATCTCTAAAATACTTAAATCCTTAACAGTGTCGTGATCAATACCAACAATCGAACCATTCGTTGCTGAAGCTATTCTGTTCAAATTCCTAACCTGATTATAACCTAATAAGATTGAAGTACATGTATCTCTGTGTAAATATGCTGTAACATTTTGAATCACGTCATCAACATCGAAATTTGTCGATGGCACATTCGTCGTACTTTTTACTATGCTGGAATCTCTAGCAATGTTACAAATGTTTACACCGTCTACGGCATTCGTCGGAGAAACATTATTCGTAGACCCTGCGCCTATTTTATTTGTAAAAATATTCTGAGTAAAATCCCCAGAATGACGTTCCAATTAAAATTTGAATTCTTCAAAGTAAAAGTTTTCATCCTCTGAAAAGTCATCAAATACTGCTTTTGCTTTTCCACGTAAGCAAGATGCTAATTTGATCAACTTTTTAGTATCAGTCCAGTCATTTGACTTTGAAATCAAATCAAATTGAATAAAGAATTCACAGAACGAAGTCATTCCATCGAAGTTAGCGAGTTTGAGGCTATGTCCTAATATTAACTCCGATCAATTCTAATCTTTCTATACCTGAGTCTGTTCGTCCACCTAACGCTTCATGAGTAATAGTAGCAGCTGTGGCCTTTCATGTTAATATTTTCGTATGTAAAGGTGATACGCTTTCTGTTTTATCATATATATTAATCTTTGTTTCTGTGTGTGTATAGGTATTTGTATCTTCGTCTCTGTAATATTTTCCATAATCGAGATAGTAAATGAATTTGTCTTTATCTTTGTAAAAATCCCATATGTTGTTCTCTGAAACTTTATTTTTAAACGGACTTATCAGTTTTTTTAATTAACTGCACAATCTTTCTTCAAAATAACGTAGAGCCAATTCTTCTCGACGTTTTGTCAACTCTGTATCAGGAGTCTGTGGAATCATCGTCAGCTCTTGAATTAGGTCATTCATCTTCAACTTGATCCAGTGAAAATCTTTAGGGTTTTCCGCAACTTATATCCCGAACGAGCCCCCAAAATGATACGATTAGGTTCGAGGTTATTAAATACCTACGCGTTATTTATAAAAACCATTTGAAATTCAAACTTTTAAACACTAAACATACATAACTCGAATACACAAGAACGATTTATCTGTAAACACGTCTGTTTATATCAGTCGTCACCAACAGACTATTGTTTTCGAGGTTACGGGTCGTCGTCAAGCACGGCGATTCACGTTGGTCGAATTGCGCGTTTGTTCATTACGGTTCGGTCATAACAATATTATCGATTAAATTTAAATGTATTTGAAAGAGCATAAAATTATCTATCTTTTCCAACCCGAAATTTTAAATAAGCTATTTACTTTTTTCTGTTATACACGGAAACGTCATTTTCTGTTTAAACGGTGATATCTGAGAAATGTAAGATGGAAAATTTATTTTAAAAATTGAGGCAATTAGAAATTTGGAGAAGAATATTCTGTAAAATTTTCAAGTGTTTATTCTTTTCCTTTTACGAGAAAAAAATCATTTTGTGAAAAAAATCGATTTTCTATGGCCAACGATAACTTGAGTAAAACGGCAGCATTCCTTCTGATAATTTCCTGAAAGGTAGCTTTTTACTATTTCTTGGCTGAGTTCATTGCCCAGATTATAACGACCTATTTATTTCGAGTTAATCGAGTTATTATATTTTTTTTAAAATATTTTTTTTTATCGGATTCTGATTTGATTTTTTTTTGATTGAAAAGAAATTTTAAGTTTCATCGACACGTTTTTGTTTTGCAACGATTTCTTCATTTTACGACATTCTGAAATCGATAAGGTAAATTATTTTTGTGTTTTAGAAATAATATGATCGCTTCAGTGTAAATGCATTTGAAAGAGCATACAATTACGTACTTTCTCCAATACGACTTTTTTGATAAGCTATTTCCCCTCTTTTGTTACGAATACGTCATTTTTTATTTAAGGAAGTTATATCGTTATATTTACCTTAAAATAAAAACATTTTTACTACAATTTAATCATTCCTAATGATAAGAAAGTTAATATATTATAAAATAAGGTATCCTTGTCTATCTAAAAAAATTCTCTTATCAAAATTACTTTATTGCAAAAGTCGTTTTTGTCAACTAAAAAAAGATTCAACAAAATAGTGGAGATTTTTTATTTGTTATCCGATTTGAATTTTGAAGGACTCATTTTGTTCTTTGAACAATTTCAGAGGGACTTATCGAATCGAAATAACAAAAAATTAAAGATTCCTCGATTCGTTTCTGTTTCATAACGATTTTTTTATATTACGATATTTTTAAATCGATAATATAATTTATTTATTGTGAGGAAACTAACAAGGAGAACACAAACCCTGAGGAACTCAGATTTTTCTAAAAATTTATCTAAAAATGAAGCCTAGCACCATTAGTTTGTTCTAATTGACCCTTGTATTCGAGATATAAGCTATTCTACTTCTAATAAACGTTATGTTCACATGGTATCCCGGAGGATTTCTTCCACGAAGGGCGTGAGTCTTGCTAGTAGTACATTAGACAAGATCTTATAACATGTACATATCAGAGATATACTCCTATAATTATTGTACTTTCTTTTATTACCTTTCTTGTAAATTGGGATTATGATTAAGCCTCTCCATTCCTTAGACATCGCTTCCCATTCTCATATAGATAGCGCATATAAGGATATAAATTATAACAATAAGTGATCTTTCCTCCTCCTTAACTTTTTATTTACCAAGCGTGCTTCCAGGCCCACGCAACTAATAACTATAAATTGAAATTTCCATGTGATAAACTGCAAATTCTAAAAAATAATCAGTCCATCGATTATAAGTGAACTATGTATGATCTCATGCTGAGGGCCTAAGTCATTTTTGGGCATAAGGAAGCAGAGAAAACTAAAAAAATTGTAAAAAAATACTTATTGTGCTAAAAATACCAAAAAGTGCTGAAACACATTTCTGAATACTTTTCAGAAGTTTTTTTCCTACTTTCTAAGGGGCTGGTAAATACAGGGTTAAATAATTCTGTTCGTAATTGGTCTACTTCCGGGGATCTCTTATTTCTCAACTTTTCGATTACCGCGTGGGTTTCGTTAAAGGTGGGTTTCTCGATTTGTGGTTCAGCAGTGTGAATTTCGCTGTAGTTCGAAACGGATTATTGTTCGTGTACATTTTTCGTGGAATTTAGTAGCTCGTCAAAATAGCTTCTCCACCTGCTTAGTATACCTGCTGTATCGGTTATTAGGTTCCCTTTGTTCGTCCCTTAGAAAAACGGAATTGTTTTGGGATCCTTTCTTTATCAAATTTATACCTGTGTACATTTCGCGAATATTAGTTTTGTTACTGTATTTCTGTATAGCACAAACTTTCTTATTTTTCCATTCTAGCTTTCTCTTTCGGAAGACTCGTTTCGCTTGTTCCCTTATGCTACTATAATGTGTAAGCGTCGTTTCTGTGGTGTTATTGAGGTTAGTCTAAGCATTGTTATCTTTTGTCTTTCGATTCCCCGCATACTTCTTCGAACCCCGGTTTATTCTTGCTCTTTTTCCGTTGTCCTCACACCGTCTTAGCAGCTTGTTACATCAAACTTTTAATTTTCTTCCAAGTTGCCTCGATATCATCCCTTTCCCCATTGTTCTCTAGGCAATGCTATATAGTCTGTTTTTAAGTTCTTCCGTATATTTAGATGAAGTGTCGGAATGTTATAGTTTTTGCTGGTTAAATTCTGTTGTTGGGCAGGATTTATTCTTATTTGGATTGGTTAGTATACGAGCTCTGATCTTGGCTACAACCAGTAAGTGGTCGGTGTCGCTATCTGCACCTCGGTAAGTTCTGACATCAAGAATGTTTGCATGGCGTCCTTTGTCACTTAAAATGTGATCTATTTGATTAAGCGTATTTTTGTCTGGCGATAACCAGGTCGTATTGTGCAGATTTTTAAGAAAAAAGTAAGTACTTTCTACTATTAGATTCTTAGAGTCAGGAAAGTTTATTATTGTTACTCCATTGTCGTTACTGACTTCGTGCAAACTTTTTTTCCCTATGGTCGGCCTATAACCCTCCTCTTATTCAATTTTCGCGTTAAAATCTCCTGTTACTACCTTTACATCGTATGTTGAAAGTCCATCAAATACTTGTTCAAGGGTCGCATAAAAGGAATTTTTCATATCATCGTCTGCGTTCTCTATTGGGCAGTAAACATTAATAAATGTGTATTCATACCATTTGCTTTGAATAGTTAGGGTACTTAATGAGTTGCTGCGGATAAATTTAAAATCAGTTATCGCGTGTGTCAAGTTACTCGTAACTAGAAATCCCACTCCCAGCTGGCCCGCCTTTTCTTATCCACTATGCAAAAGTATGTATTTACTGATTCGCTCCTTTGCTGGGCCCTCTCTCCTAACTTCCTGTAATGCTACAATGTCTAGATCACACCTATCTGCTTCCCTGGAAAGTATTTCTAGTTGCCACTCGTTTGCTAGGTTACGCACGTTCCACGTGCCCACCCTCATGTCTTTGATTTGATTCTTTACATGGATTCCCTCCGGGCCGCCCCCACACCGGAAATTCTAAACGGGAGGGAGGGAGTCATTTTGCTTCTGGATGAATTTTCAACTCGTGAGGAATGCATGGCTTGTGTGATATGAGTATATGACTCATTGCTGTGGGTCAGGTGTTCGGCCTTGTGTAGGTTAATTACGCTTACGCCTCCGTTTTGGCTTCCTCCTAGTATGTGTGTGCGTGTGCGTACGTGCGTGCGTGTGTGCATGCGTGTGTATGTAAGTGTGTGTGGGTGTGTGTGAGTATCCCTCTATATCTCGAGTAATCCACGGTTAAATGTAATGTTTAATAAATTAAAGACGCTATTGATCTTTTCGAGCATAACTATTTATTTAATTATAAGCCGACGTTTCGGGAGTACATATACCTCCCCTTGTCAAGGCAAAAAATTACGAGAAAATATTTAACATTAGTGTGTACCAAGAATTCTGATAATTTTTTATGAAACGAGATTAGGAAATCTGTTCGAGCCCCACACCTCTCTTGCTCTCGGGTGAGCAGAGGGCGGCTGGAGGATGGTATCTCCGCAACGTTCCTTCTTTCTGCCCGAAATTAGACTGAATTAAATGTAATGTTTCAGGGCTCTTTTTTTTGTTTTTGATGCACAAAGGCGACTGACAAATAATATTTTTGAATGGTTGATGCTTTTTTGCTTGTTTAGCGATTTTCGATTTTTGGGTTGTAGTGTTCAGGTTTTTTTTTATAGGTTAAAATTAATACAATCAATTCGGATAGAATGCATTTGAATGAGCCCAAAATGACCTAACTGACAAAATATACAACTATAGTTACCTTTTCAAACGCATTTTTATCCAAGAGTTAATAATGAAAATTGTTGTAAATTTAAGCGAAGGTTCCTGGTAAGAATAGGGAGGGGATAGTACAGCGTTTTTTTAGAAATATGTATTTATTGCAGAGAAAAAATATATAAATGTGATGCTGGTAAGGTAGGGATTATTAGTTCACTTTATCATCTTCTTAAACCATTTAAAGCTGCTTTTAATTCCAATAAATTTATATAATCTTTACTTTCTACGTTATTCGACCATCCGCGAGCTTTATTTCCTTGACAGTATACGCCCCAACCCGTGAACGATGCGTCGGTAAATATTTTGAGTTTTTATATATTTTATTTTCTAGGGGTTTTAATCGTATCTATATTATTTACCAAAAATTCAGATCCAGTTTCATGATTTTCGATATGTTCATGTTTTTATCGAAATCATCATTATTTTTTGCGAGGGCTAAAAATTTTCACATTCCAACCTTTGTATAAAGCCAGCCGTAGTTTACGGCAGGGCACGCCAATATTAGCAAACCAATAGTTTGCACTACGGATCTGATGGTTGCTATATTTTGTTTGTAAAGCGCGGAAGTGGCTTCAAATATAAACTTAAGTCTTTGCTGTCAATAATTACACCTAGAAATTTGTACTGTTTTGTCGGAATTGTTTGGTTTCTTCCCTCTTTGATTACCAGTCCGAGTGATTCTAGAGTTTTTCGCGCGATTTCTACGTTTCTATCATAGTCTCTTTTGTTCTCCGCGATCATTAAAATGTCGTTGTGATATATGACGAAAACGAGTCCTTTAGAAAGTAATTTTTGTGCAATTGCCTTTAATAGTTTCGTTAAAACATACGGGGCCGAACGGCAAGACATTGAATTCGTACTTTTTGTGTGATCTTTGAATAGGCACGTAAAAATATAAATCTTTTAAGTCAAGCTTTTCCATGTAAGAATCAAGTGTTATTAGCTTCAAGTGTTAACAGTTTTCAAGTCCTCTAACTTGAGATGAGAGGCCTCAATGTATTCAATGATCTTTAACTTCAGAATAAATCTGTTTTCTCCGTTTTCTTTTTCGCGCAATAAATTAGTGAAAAGAAACTGCCCTTCGCAAGGCTTACCCTCTGTGATTGCTCATTTTCGAACAATTCATTCATAGCTTTACTGTAAGCTACCCCTGGTAGAAATTATCCCGGGTTTCTAGCCTCGAATTCACCGATATTTCCTAGCTAAAATGATATTTTGATTATATAATGCCATAAATTAAAAAAAAATTAATTTATGCTTGTAATATTATATTAAGTTGTTTATTTTTCAGGCAATAACCATAGTTTTAATAATTTGAATAGTGTTGAAGAGTAAGTATTACAAATGATGCTAATGATGCTTCCATTTAATTAACATGTTAACGAGAAAATCTCGTCAACTTTCTACCAGGGACGCATTCGCAAGAATTCAGGACTGGGTCTGCGGGCACTCTTTCTTGTTTGACTCTTTTTTGGGACGGAATTTTGCATCCCGTGACAGAATTCAGAACTGAATGATCTCTTGTTAATATTTTCCAAGAGCTTACAAATCGCTTTATTCTGCCCGCAAAATGACTTACCCTTATCTCCTGTTACCTTTCAATTGTGCCCGGTTGTACCTCATCTTTGGCTCCCTCGCATATCGAGGGCCGCTCGTTGTCCATCTGAGGGAGCCCCTGGAGTTTAAATTGGATCTCGATTTAAGGCGAGGTCGATACGGATTATCGCCTCTCCGGCTTCCTTCTCTATCTGCTTGGTGGCTTTCAGCTTCTTAGAGAATCCTCACCCATAGAGGTAATCGTCGATTGTTGTGTCAGCAGTGACATTAACTGCCAACTGCTTGAGACTCGATGTAATACAAACCCTCATGCAAAAACAGTGGTACTAATCTGTCAGCAGTCTAGCAGCGTCGCTGTTGCATTCAAAGACATCTTTTTGTATTGCGTCTGGCTCACCTTAGACTGCGGATATCATGTGCGTCAGCGCTTTCTCCAGTGTGCTGAGCGCTACTGCTCACTGGTTCTGCGGATTGAGAGTAGGTGCCTGTAATGTCTGACAGTTTTCTGGGCACGCATACTTTTTAATCAATGATTCATTTGTTTCCTTACTCAATCCCTCTGAGCATATGTACGTCCATCTCTGAGATATATCTGCATGTATAGGAGGTTCCGAGCTTTGTGTACGAATTGCTTCTCCGAGCAAGTTAACCAACTCGGACTGCCCGATATCATTGCTGTCTTTTGTATCAACTTCGTTTTCTTTGTTTACATCGGGTTTATCCGGCGTACGTGAGCGATTGTTGCGTCTTGAAGAGCTCCGCTGTTCGAACGGCTGCCGCTACTGCTACTTTTGCTGCTAGAATATGTCGAGCGTGACGCGTCTCGTGGGTTACATTCTATGCTCTGTTTCTTGCATCTACTGCACTCACTGTAGTTGTTTGGTGGGCTTCGGGAGTGATGGTCACCGCTATAACTGCGGGCCAGGCTTCGAGAGCAACGGTCACGGCAGTAGCTGCGGCCTGTACTTCGGGAGCTATGGTCACCGCTATATCTGCGGGCCGGGCTTCGAGAGCGACGTGTACCACTGTAGCTTTTGTCAGTAGAACGGTGCCATCTTCCGTGTGTTTTTGTACTTGGAGTACGTTGTGCGTAGCGCTCCTTATCGGTTTCTTAGCGCCGCGCTTCTCATGAGTAGTACTCGTCGCTGGTACTTTGTCTGTCATGTTTGTAGCGTTTGCGATATTCAATATGATTTTTACGTTTTTCGCTAGCGTACCTGTTATATGAGTGGCTTTTCCTTCTTCGTGCGATTTTCTCGCAAGACCGGGATCGGGAGTTCTCGTGTTGCCGTTTTCTAGACTTCTCGCATTTATTACGTCCATGTGAGCGCCCTGAAGAACATTTTGTTAAACCTTTGTCCGACAAGTGGTGCCGACGTCTTTTGGTTTCTGAGGTTAAGGCGATTTCACCTTAAATATGGCTTCGTTCTGAGATAGAGCATACACACACATTTGTTTTTGTGATATCCTCGTGGAGGGTCCATATGGTTGTAGCTTCGTTTGAAAAAGAAACTTTCGCGAGCGTATTCCTGCGCGCGGTTCGCAACGCGCAGGAAAGTGTAATGATGGTTGGTGGCAATTGGAGTTGGAGACAGTGCCACCTATAGGATGCAGTGAGCAAAGTTTGAAAATTTTTAGCCAAATTTAAAAATCTTGTGACACAACGCATGGTGAGTAGCGATACTACGTGTTTAATCTAGAAGACGAGGCAGCGAAGTACAAGTACTTTCGAGGCTGCAAAAATTTAGCAACTCGCTGACTTGTTTAGTGCTATTTTATTTAGTGCGAATTTTCCAGAGCTTCAGATATTTCGAGCAAAGAGATTGATGAGCTATAAATGCAAAAGAAATAAATACTTTACATAATTATAATTGTTGTTTTATTTTAGAAATTAGACTTAGGTTAATATTTATAGATTAAATAAACTATAATAAATATATTCATAACTCTTGTATATCAGAGTATACAGGGTGTACATACTATTCCGTTTTCATACTTTTGGGACATCCTGTTTATGTAAGCATAAGTTGCAAAAGTTTGTGCCTTGCATGTGTTTTAAAGTCTATGGTCTGTCAAAATTGGCCGCACCTCAATTTATTTTTCTTTTACCACATTCTCGAAGAAGCCATGACAAAACCAGATAATCCCATGAAAGAAGTGAAGGAAAGGTAATCGTATATTATGGTTTTGATTTAAAAATCTTTTCCTTTTACTAGATACATTAGTTAACAATTGTTATGATAGCGTTTGTAGGCCCAGTTTAAACCAAAAACAATTCTTTTTCATATGTACCTTCAATAGTCTAAAACCAATTTTATACATCACAAGTGCCTTTAATATTCAGCAAATGGAACTACATACTACACACAGCCAATAAATGCGCATGAGTGACCCGTCCCTGGCTATATAATATATTCGAGTAGTTTTATTGAAGTTACGCAATCACTCCGCGGGACGTGTACAGACACGAGCTGGCGCAAGGTATTAGCTTTAATTATACAATCGATGTACCGTTTACTTTAAGTGCTTATTCCTCACGCTATATCTTTTCCGAGCTTAATTTAAGAGAGGATTCTATCTTTTCGCACTATTTGTATACGAAAGTGTGTTTTCTTTTCTTCAAAGACTGTTTGTAATTATATAATCCAGTGTTTAATAAAGTATAAAAGTGTGCCCGTTTATTGGATGCCTGGTTTTAGCTAACTTTTAACACGTTATTAAACCTTTGCTTCTAATAGGCTGGATGCATTCTAATACATTCACACAGATAAGCTTGTATTAAAGTATACATATACACCCAATTTATGTATGTAAAAAATTGCATGTATACAAATTAAATGTAAAATACTTAGTATTGTACTTGTGATACATACTGGACTGATTTATCTATATTAATTGGTAATGGGATTAATTAATACTTTTACTTAATTATTTTTTAAAGAAAGTACATTAAGCGTCTGATATAAATGAACATAGTTCCTTCCTCCTTATGCCATTTTCTGATACCAGGGGTCGTTTTACTATCGCCATCTGTTGGCGGCGCGTGCGGCCTATTAGACAAATGTTCTCCTTTGATCTTTCAAAACTAAAGGTCGTTTTTGCATGAAAGTAAAAATCAAGGAAATCGCGTAGTCATTCAGTTTGGGTCATTGACGGAATATCTGCAAAGTATAGTTACCTTCGATAATAATCGGTCTTTTCGTCATATTTATAGGAAATGATTATTTTACTTTGTTAATTTGAAGAATAAATATATATAGTTCTATCCAGGGAATTTTAAGAAACCAGAAACAGTTATGCACACTGCCACGCGCTCGTATATTTATTATACATTTTTACGTTATATATTTTTATATAATTGTAGTGAATAGTATACTTAAAATTCGCTTTTACCTATAATTTAATTTTAGAATCGTATAGGGGAGGATGGGGTATTGCCGGTCACCTAAGCAAACGTGCTTGTTATTTCCACTTTCAAATTGTTTTTTTTAACTTTAAATAATTATTATGTTAGTTCAAACCATTGACTATAAATATTTCTTATTGGTTTAATATAAAAATGTAAGATATAGATGTTATAAGTCGAAATAAAAAAAGCATTTTGACCGAATTTATTCCACATGAAAGGGTAATACCGGTCAGCCTTGGTATAATTCCGATCACTATAAGAAAGTTACTTTTATAGGTGAAAAATTTCTTTAAATCAATTATATATACTTTCATATGATCCGACGCATTATTATTCGCACTTACATATTGAAACATATAATAACATAACCACTGTTCAATCAAAAACACTTAAGCAAAGTTACCCTACCTGAGAGCACAGCGGAACGTTTTCTTAGCCTCACTTTCGGGAGCGTCATATAAATAACATTGTGGCCGGGATAACCCCCATTCTGCTTAGTAATTTAAATTGAAATGACAAAAAAGTAATAGGTTTATACTCTTTTTTCTTCACTACTTCGTATTCTTAGATTGTTACAAATTAATAAAGATGCAAAAAATAACTGCATAAAGCAACAAATAATATGCATAAAAGCTTATTTTATAGACCACTTTGATTGTATATAATTCTATAATAAAACTTAATAGAAGGTTGTTTGGACATTAAATTAATTGCATTTTATGTTGCGTTTAATATACTATTCGAATTATTACCTAAAAGAGTATAGATTATTGAAAATAAGGGTGACCGGAATTAGCCAGTGACTGGCATTACCCCGTTCTCCCCTATGTTTCGTAGAATTATTTTCGAAATATTTCTTTAGCCTATGCTATAAATTGATTGATTTTATATGAATATTATTTAATATTATTTTTGCCATTTTTAATTTTGAAATGCTGTCATTATATTCGTAATCCCGGGTACCGATTTTTACCAAAAACAGGAATTTTTTAATTTTTTGGACGCTATATTGGATCGGCCATTTTGAATGTTGAATTTCTGACATTGAATTCATAATCAGCGACCTGAAATACTACGGGGTACGAGACTTCAGAAATACTTCCTGGAATATACACAATTGGTGTATATCAAACTTTACCTTTATACTGCATAATTTGTTAGCTTTTACGAATTTTAGCTGCAAATTCAAGATCGACATCTTGTATTTGACCATTCAAACCAATTTTCCCTTTTAAAGTACCTGCACCCGCCCCCTTCCCCTCCCCCCTAAGATCCCTTTTAAGATTTTCAATAAGAAATAACTAGTATTTCCTTACAAAATAGGATTTAAAAAGAAATACACTTTTTTAAAACAAAATGTTTCGAAAAATCCGCCATTTTGCATGTTTTCTTTTATTTATACATAAGTTGCAAAAGAGGAAAGAGCGACCCCAAAAACCCTTCTATACAAAGTTTTAAACAAATTGACCAACAATAAGTTGATTAAAAATACACACAAAAATGAAAAAGTCATTTCAGACGCCTTGGCGCTAATGGGGTAATTTGAATCATTTTGTGTTTTCTAGGCAATAAACATATCGACATAAATACGATTTCGCTTCGGAAGTGATGCGTTCACTCTCCGTCAGCAGCTACAGTCTAATACGATACATAGCTTGTTCTTGTAAGATTTAAGTATATATAACAGTATTAGTGAAAACTGTCATGCAAGCGAAGGTTGAAGGGTAGAAGGTACCGCAGACAATTTAGTAAACAATATACTTAAACATATAAGTAAACATAGAAGACGTTTGAGTCACATTTTCGAATATCGTATGAATCATTAATATCTAGTCCGGGCACTGGGGGAATCTGAGTATAATCTTTTAGGTCCCCTCGGTAACATGGTGTATATTTATGTTTTTCGGTATGGAGAATCCGAATTTCTTAGTTACCAGCCCAAAAATGACCAGATTGTTTGTTATTAACGATTTTTGGTAAAAAATTACCATTCTCACTTTTATCTCTATTAAATACGTATTTTATATAAATAAACCAATGGGAGATTGTAAACAGATGTAGAATCTATACAGGAATAAATAATTATTATATAAGTATATAAATAAACCATACGTTTATTTATATTTTCCGGTATGGAGAATCCGAATTTCTTGGTTACTAAGTTCAAAAATAGTGATTTTCACCAACAATCGTAAATAACCTAAAATTTGACCATTTTTGGGCTTGGTAATCAAGAAATTCGGATTCTCCATATCGGAAAATATAAATAAAAATATGGTTTATTAATATAAAATACATGTATAATACAGAAAAACGTGAAAATGGTGATTACCAAAAATCGCTAATAACAAAAGATCAGGCCATTTTTAGGCTTGGTAACCAAGAAGTTCGGATTCTTCATACCGAAAGACATAAATATATACCAAGTTACTGAGGGAACCTAAAAAGATATACTCAGACCCCCCCCCAGCCCACGGACTGTAACATTTTAAAAGTTTTTAATAATATTATGGGATATGCAACAAACGTAATTTGAAGTCTATAACGTCTATAACTGGATTTCATTTCTTACCATTTTTTATGGGACCACTCGAAACTTTGCAAACATAATCTTTTTCACGTCTAAAAGAAGTATACAGAGAGATTTTTCATACTAAACACCACTAAAAATTTCATACAAAGATTACTATGAAGAAAATCGTTTTTTTCTGATAAATCTTATTGACAACATTTTAAAAAATGCTCAAAAATATAAATATTTCTTTGTAATTCAGTTGCACAGATAGAAAAAAAGACAAAAAAAAATGAAACGGCTTTAGAAATTTAAAATTACTTACACAACAATGTTCTATAAAATACTATAAAAATGATAAAATGATACTGCGGATAGTCAATATTGCTACTCCATTTTTTACATTTAATAATTTTTAACTGTAAAAATTAAAATATCAAGTGAAGGAAAACATTTCAGTGTAATAAAACTGTTGTCTTCTGAATTTTCTTCAATACGTTAATTCCTTAAAGCAGAAATTTGATGCTGATACGGGAATATGAAAGTTTTTACAGCTATAAAAGTTTTTAAGTTGGTTGTAGAATCTAATTTTATGTTGTACTTTGTGCGAAACTTCACAAATTAAGTTTCCTCTTATTTTTTATACACTTACTGATCTAGATAAAATTTTTTTCCCTTCTTTTCGATTGTCTTTTAACAATATTGTCTTTTAACAGTCCATTAGTCCCGCTTTTCAAGTCAAAAAGTGGCCACAATTGAGATGGGCATAAAGTACTATATGTAACTCGAGAAAAAAGTCGATTTTTCCCTCGGGTGATACTGTACAGTAAACTCACCCGCGGGAAAAATATTCGACTTTTTACCCTTGTTACATAATGTACTATTTTTGTTTTTCGATGCGTTTTTATTTTTAGCGGTTTTTCGATTTTTGAGTTTTAGTTTTTTGGGTTTTCTGATGTCATAGAAATAATATTATCGATTCAGTGATAATGTAATTGAAAGAGCATAAAATTACCTATTGTTTCCACCCGAAATTTTGAATAAGCTATTTCCCTCGTTTTGTTATTCACGATATCGTAATTTTTTTCAAACAGTTATATCTGTGAAATATAAGAATTAAAATTTTTGATAATCATAATTACCGACATTTCATTCAAAAATGTATTTTAATTTCATGTTATTTCGATCCTGTCGTGAAAGAACAACTTTAGGCATATTGTACACATTCCCGAAAATTCTTAAAAAGTGTATAAATCGTTAAATTAGAAGACTCGTAACCAAAATCCCGACTCTTTTTTACTACACACTCACACCCACGGTACATCGTTAGCAAAGAGTAAACACAGCTAAAAGCTACTCGTTTCGATCAACACACCGCAAACCAATATACATCTGTGTCTGTATATACATATACACGGGTCTTTGCCCATCCGTCCAGCCGCTGGACGAGCGCGCGAGTCCACTGCCGCCGCGGGGCAAGATCGACGCGAATCGATTGGATACGTAGGAAGGTGGGTTGGGGGGAGGGGGGGGGGGGGAGAGAACGAGCTAATTAATGCCATTAGCATAAACGCTTATCCACTTAGTCGTAATCGATGGATTGGCCGAAAATTAATTGTTCCCATGCGGAACGGAGAGATGGGGAAGGGGGGAGGGGGGTCGCTTGTTAGTCAGGAATACGTAGGAGAGGAGGCTGCACGTTGACTTCTTTTTTTCGGGATTCTTATCGCGGGCTTTAACGCGAAATGAGTTGGTTTGTCTCGACACAATGAGCGGTGAGTGGAGTTTTCTTTGTTTTTCGGTGCGGTTTGGAGAAATCGATGGATAGATTTATTACGAGACGGTATTTGCTTAATTAAGAGCACCATTTTATAGCATTGATTAGTGTACAATGAATTGAATGACTGAAATTTGCTCTCTCGTAAGTTCTGCATGTGTTTGAGTGATGTAGGAAATATTCTATCTATGTTGTCTGTATTGTTAGGTAAGTAGGTGTAGTTATTTTCATTACGAGAAAGTATGATGCTTTAACGAGTTTCTTGGTAGTATTTCAAACATCGATTATTGTATGCACACTTTGGTAACCAATTAAAACTGATGACAGAAATTTGACATTTACACCCACGCAGTCTTAAAATAATAGAAAGTATGTGTTGCTTTTGCAATTTTATAAATGCTGGAAAAAAGGTGAAAAATCACGTGGGTACTTGTAAAATGTTACATAGAAATTGTAAATTAAAATTGACGTGTTGATGTATTTTGTATCATAAAGCGTAAAAAGTTGCGTAATTAAATTTAATTTTATTATGATTTTATTATTATATCATTCAAGGCACTTCACGGACAGAGGTAAAGTTATTGGAGGAGAAAACTTGGCAACTAGAGTTTGTTATAGCAAGAAGATATAAAGTCGAATTTGGAGGAAATGGAATAGAAACAGCAATAGGCAGAAAAAGGAAAGATTTGTAAAAGAAATGTTAGAGAATGGAAGCAAAAGAAAGAAAGAAATGGATTATTGTCAGAGAACTGAAGGCAGAGAGAAAAAGTTATGGAAATTTATTTGTAGAATAGTTTAGATGTTATCGTAAAAGTACAACAGGTGAAGATTATAGTAAAAAAGAGCAGCTAATATGGACAAAACTAAACACAAGCGAGTACAAAGAGAAAATAATTAGTAGGAAAAGTTCATTAGAAGACGAAAAAATATTCATGTATTAAAATAGATAAAAAAGAAATAGAAGCAAAAGCAAAATATTATAGTAAAAATTGCAAAAAGACAGGCGGAATAAGGTAGCAAAGTAACAATTCGATACAAGAAAATCGAGGTAGATGGATAAATCAGGACAGCTAGAGGAAAATAAACAAAATTTTGGTGAAGTAAAAGGAGGTAGAGAACAAAATAATCCAAGAAGAAAGGAAGAATAAAAGAGCCCGGATGAACAGAATTGAAAAAGAAAGAAGAAACGAAAGCAAGAAGTAAGAAAAACCAACGAAAAGAATGAAGAAAGAAGAGTAAGAATACTATTATGGAACGGAGCAGAATTGTTAAACAAGGATGGAGATTTCTGGGAATATATAAGAATATTTCACGTAGTGAATCTAGAAGAAACATGGATTGAAGACAAAACATGGGCAAAAATTGAAGAGAAAATGCCACGGGTAGTCCAATGGTAGTGCAATACGCGAAGAGGGATAAAATAAAAGGGCGAAGTGCAGGAGGAATGTTAAACCAAATAAGAAACGGAATGGTAAAAGCGGAAGCAGGATTAAATCAAGAAGGAATACTAGAAAATATAGTAAGAATTAAATAAGAGAAATGGAAAATAGTAGCGTTATAATACAACAGAGTCGAGGGAAACAAACTTTTAGAAGCACTAGAGGCAATTTAGTAATTGTAGGAGATTTCAACGCGAGTACTGGAGAAGGAGAAATATCCTGGCTAGGACAAGATAGAAAGAGGCAATCTGAGGATACGATAACAAACGTACAAGGAGAACAACTAATCTTAACGGTTCAATGGTTTCACAGGAGCAATGGGAAGCTTCGTAATTTATTGTTTTTTAACGTCGCCATATTTGTGGTAACCGACGACGGGGGTCTGCGGTGTATTTGTAAACAAAGCACATGCAATTTTTACTGAGGTGCTTATATCAATCGTTAGAGACTACGAATCGGACCCGGGTCACCGGCGTGGGAATGCGACCCTCAACCGACTGAACCACCGTAGGCCCCGAAGCTTTGCAATTGATTATGCAATAACGAACGCAGATACTAGGGGTAAAATATGCAATTTTAGGATAGAGACAAGGACGGAATCGGATCATTATTCAATAGAAATAGAAATAGAGGATAAAGGCTGTCAAGAATAAGACATAGAAGACGAAGAAATAGTAACAGAAGACTGGTCAGAAAACGGTATTAAAATCGACAGAGATAAACTGAAAGACATTCAATTCAGGAAGGAAGAGATGCAAGAAGGAATGATAGAATTGGAAGAGAAAATGTAATAGGCAATTACGAAGAATAAAATCAAGTTGAAGAAATGGAACCTAGAAACAAAGCGTTGGTGGGGACGAGAATGTAGAGATAGCAAGACAGAACTAAATAGGAAGCTAAGAGCCTTCAGAAAAGGAATGGAATTAAGAGACGTATATTTAGAAGAGATGAGAAGGCATACAAATTTTTGTAAAGTGAGAGAAGACCGATTCAAGAATGAAGAACAACAGAAAATATTAGAGATAACAGACATATTTTGGACTACATAATGAAAGAGAGAGGCAATAAAAGGATAATCGATCAGAAAATTTTAATGTATAAATGGAATCAAGAATAGATATATGCAGGAGAGGAAGTAAAAGATATAAAAATGAAGCAAAAACTTTGCTCAAAAAAGGAATTTTTTAAAGTGCACTAAAAACGTATAAAATAAGAAAGGAAGGCAAACAAAATGTCCGAATATTTAGAAACGTCAGTATAATAAAAGAAATAAAATTTTTTCTCCACCAAAAAATAACTGGGTAACGTGAAGAACAAATGTTATTCTCTCTTTTATTATATACTGACGTTTTGGAAAATTAGGACATTTTGTTTGCCTACTTTTTTTATTTTTTACCTTTTTAGTGCGCTTTAAAAGTTTGATAGAAATCACGTAAAATTCCAAATATTTCAATGGCTGACGTTTCTTTTATGTAAGTTGACACAGGTTTATTTTTCACAATTTTTTTGTAAACTATATGTATTCAGGTATATATTGAAGATATTTTATAACCTACAAACATTTTGTGGAAACGTACTTTACTGGTGTTTTATTTGTGATCCTGTAAAAAATATAAAATTTGCTAAATAATTATGAAATATTCAATAAAAAGGATGATTTTGTCGTTGGTATTAACTAAATCTAAGTAAATCTAAGTAAATAAAGTATAGTCAAATATGTTACTTACACTTACTTTTTAGCTTTGAAATCTTTTTCACTTTCGACTGATGGCATTATGATTCTTGACTCTACCTTCGGTCTAATATAGTATAATATAATATAACCATTTCTGATATTATGCCCAACTAGTGATTGAGAATAATCTGTCACAAATTTGTTGAATATCTCAACCGCCGCGTATGGGAAGGAAATTTCAGAAAATCAATGCGTGGCGGATTCTCGGCAGTCGCAAATGTGTTAATATCAACTTTAGTCAGATTCATGGTCAATGATGGTTCTGTGACAAGAATATTTTGCCAATCTACGAGATCAGTGTAACTGTGTGCCCCAAAATTGTTGGAAGGGGAATAGTTGGTTGGGAAAATTTTCTGATACATTTTTCTTTATATTTCCTGGCTACTGGAATTTTTTGAAAGCCTTGCCTTCTAATGTTCGGTGAAGAGTCATTAAGCATTGCAAACATGACATTTTCCGGATGTAAAAAATTAGCTTTACTGTATTTCTCAATTCTACTGAAAAAAACTTTAAATGCCTTATACTTTCATAAAAATGCCTTACTCCTTCTTCGTGAGTTGGATGCACTTTATAGTAAACCAGAAAGGTAAATTAACTTTGATAATATATTATGCCAGAATAATCTGGTTATTGGAAGGGTTTTGTGTAAAAATGTATAATCGGAGTATCCGGTTAGCTCTGGTGAATCAGCGAGATAACGACAAATATCCTGGATCTCTTTTAGATAGATCTATTGAGCATCCCCTGAGATATCAGATTGAAAAAAGGCTTTCAAAAAATTCAAGCCAGGAAATTTAAAGGAAAAGGTATCAGAAAATCTTCCTACCAACTATGAGTTTTGGGGCACACAGTTGTGCTGATCTTGTAAATTCGTAAAATATTCTTGTCACAGAAACGCCAATGACCATGAATCTGAGTCAAGTTGATATTGACACATTTGCAACTGCCAAAAATCCGCCATACATCGATTTTCCGAAATTTCCTTGTCATACGCAATCGGTCAAGAAGTTCATTAAAGTTGTGGCCGATGTTTCTCAATCAGTAGCTGGATATAATAACAGAGATGGCTATATAATACCGAAGGTAGAATGTAGATTCGCAATGTCATAATTCGAAAGTAAGAAAGATTACAAAGCTAAAAAGTAAGTGAAAGTAACATCTTCGACTACGCTTCTCATTTTTTATGACGCGAAAGTAAGAAAGATTACAAAGCTAAAAAGTAAGTGAAAGTAACATCTTTGACTACGCTTCTTATTTTTTATGACGCGATTCATGCTCCTACATTTGGCAGGGTGGTTAGATAGTAGAGGGGTGAAACTCGATGTATAGCTAATGTTGCAACGTTGCTAACGGTGCTAACGGTGCTACCGTTGTAACCAGGCTATTTTCCTCCGTTGAGACTAGTAAATTGTAGTAGTCAAGTTTTAGATTGATCGATCTAGCCGTTCTCAAGATATTGTTGGACATACATCATACATATATACATACATACATACATACACACATATGTACATACATACATACACACATATATACATACATACATACATACACACATATGTACATACATACATACACACATATATACATACATACATACATACATACATACATACATACATACACACATATGTACATATATACATACATACACACATATGTACATATATACATATATACATCCACACATATGTACATATATACATACATACATACATACACACATATGTACATACAGACATACACAGATACATATATATTCTTTTTTTTAAGGACAGACAGGCAGGGGATTTGAGAGAAGAGAAAAAAATGCTTCTCCAGCACCGTAGGAGCGCGCGTGCTTTTGTTGTGTTGCGCTCCCGTGTGTGAGACTGGCTCGGGCAACCACCCAGCCCTCCGAGCTTTCAGTGCTTACGCACTCACCCGAAAGGCTTACCAGTGGCACCCCCAATACATGTACCATTCAATCATTTCGGGTCTGACTCACTATAGAAAAAAACCCCTGATGATAAATGCCTGTGTCCATTGCACGCTTGATGTTACGTGCCATGGTCCCGCCATTCATTATGTAACATTGCCACACCTATCCCACACCCTCTTGGGCTGCTGAGAGACTGTTGAAAACATATGTCATTTGGCCCCAACGGATCCAATTCATGTAGCTTCCTTGGAGAACTTTCGTCGTTATGTCCGTCAAGAGTCTCTTCGTCAGCCCAAGCTCCAGCAGAAAGTCAATGGACTTTGCCGACCATACGCCCTCCACGAAAGAGTGCAGAATGAGAATTTGACAGTCTCATAGGATTTGCCACGTCAAGATTTTATGGCGCTGACGAGATCCCGGTTGTCCCTGTACTTCGTCACTTTATTCTCACGTGCGGTGTCCAGCGATTGCGAGCCGCTAACCACCTACGAGTCTATCATGCACACGCGATCATTCTTTATAGCAACCAGAACAGGCTTCCGCAATCCTACAGATGTTTCAATGCGGGGCTCCTCCGCTACTTCCCACCCGTTCTGCCACAGGCCTGAGGCGATGACCTGACACACGGCATCATGTCGCTTGATTCTTCCGCCATGTGTCCGGAAACATCCCTGGATGATTTCAGTAGTGTTGCAGCCGGCACGACGCCTCACGTCCCTCTGGTTCCTGCGAGGTCCTCTTGATGTTCTTATCCGGATGGGTAAGAAGTTTACCCGTACGTGATGATAGTGAATATAATCACGCCCGGGTACGCCGAAACTGCCGGCGTCGATCCATGAGTTCGAAATGTTACTCCTTCCACACTCTCGTAACTCGTTATCCTCGACAGAGCTGTAGAGATTCCGAGCCCACCACTTGTCCCTTTTCGACCTGGTATCGAGAACGCCGCCATCCAACGTGACTGCTTTCCTAGTCCACTCTAAACGCATGTCAACCCATTTAGAACGAGTGATGTCACATATCGCAGGGGATGAGGATGTCTCCAATGACTTGAGATGTGACATCATCAAGCCACGCACAGTCGTGGTGAACGAAGGAATGCCCAGACCTACTCTGTCACACGGAGTGTGGAAGTATGCCGTGGCAGTGTCGGCGGGGAGCCGGAGCCATCTCCTGATGGCCACCCTCACTTGGTTGTGCAGCGCTCTCAGTTTCCCAAGAGTCGTTCCGGCCAAGACAAGCTTGTGATAGCGACGGCTTATGAGGAAGTTGCGCAGTATCAACAAACGTTGTTGACGCTTCAAGGGGGCTCTCATAATCCTGTCCAGCTCGATATCGAGCATGCCTCCCACTATTTTTTGGTCCAATCGCTCTGAAGTCAACTCCAAGATACCGCCACTCTTCCGAGGGGGTCAGCTGACGAATAAAAGATCGATCAGCGAGCTTAAACCGCGGTTGTGTCAGAACCTTGTACTTTCTATGTGCACGGTCGGGCAGTATGGACTGGGCCACACATTTCGCCGTATTGAGTGAGAGTCCCTGCTGCGCAGCTTTTCTCTCAGCCGCATCCAGGAAAAGTTCCATATCTTTACTTGTTGACGAGACTAGGGAGAGATCGTCGGCATATGCGATTGAATTTATCCGCGATTCTCCTAGCTCGTATCCGACGTACTGGGCCAATGATCTTAATACCTTATTAACAACAAGGCAGAAGACCGCTGTGGAAAGAGGATCGCCTTGCCTCACCCCTCTATTAACCTTGACAGGCTCCGAGCGAGAGCCCTGCACCTCCAAACTATTAAACTATTACTGTATACGTTGGCGATATACCTGATGAAACCAAGTGGCACGCCAACTTCCTCCAATACGGAGACGATGGCCTCGTGACTTACACTGTCGTATGCACGGGTAAAATCGAGGGAAGAAATGTGAATCTCAGTCAAGTTGCGCCTTGCGTCATCCAACAATGTAGCCAACGCCGTGATGGTCTCGGCGCAGCCGTCGTCCATGTACCGCTGTCGAAGATCGATAAGATTCGCCTCAAGCATGCGTTCCGCGATTATCTTATGCAATTGCCGGACGACCACCGAGGCTATGCTGATCGGCCGAAACTCAGCTGGCGTTTCACTCGTCTTCTTCTTGGGTATGCAAACCGTCTTGCTAGTCAGTAGGGTTTGCATACCCAAAAACAGGGCCTTTACGCTCGCCGGGACAGATCTCCATTGCCTTGCTGTTATCCCGTCTAACCCTGGTGCCGATTTGGATGGATCTTGACAGCTTGCGCTTCTTCGCACGTCACCGCATGCCACAAGTACTGAAGGTCAACTCGATGCTCAGATCTCGATTCCCGAGGAACAGCGGTGGACTCCTGTGTCAACATCGGCCCCCAATACTCTGCCAAAGCATGCATATCGGTGAAAATGGACTCGTTCTTTCCATCGAGTATTTCCCTATCAGCTCTTGACATGTTCTTTTTAATGAGCTGCTGTACTCTGGCAAACTCTCTGGTATGACCCTTCGTGGTTTCCGTGACCTCGGTGGAGAAGGTGGCGGGAAAACAGTCCTAAGCCACTCACTGCAGGCGGACGACACATCTCGGCGACCACCCGAAGGCGATCGATTGCCGAGGGAATACTGTCATACATACACATATACATACATACATACATACATACATACATACATACAGACACACATACATACATACATACACACAAACATACATACATACAGACACACATACATACATACATACATACATACATACAAGAAAAAAATGAAAGTAAAGAAAAATTTATAATAAAACTAAGACTGATACTAGATAAAATATGGAAAGGAGAAGGCTGGCCAGATGGATGGAATGATGGTATAATATGTCTGATATACAAGAAAGGAGAAGAAACAAAAGCATGTAACTACAGAGGTGTAACACTAATAGATAAGGCTTATAAAATATACGCAATGATCTTGGAATAGAAACTGAGAGAAGAAGTGGAAAGATTGAAACTATTGATACTCTTACCGAAGGACAAGCAGAATTGTGGTAAGGAAGAAGCTGCATTGACAACATATATATGCTGAATATAGCAGCAGAGAAAGCTACAGATAAGAAAGAAGGGATACTACATGTATTTTTCGCCATTCTCAATGCGGTATTTGATAAAATAGTTAGAGAAGAGCTACAGAAGAACTTGAGAGAAAAAGGTGTAAGAGTAGAGTTGGTTGACGAAGACTAGCTCATTTCAAATGCCCACGAAGACTAGCACATTTCAGCACTTACTACGAAGAGTAGCACTTTTTCGACTCGATTCTCTTTTTATCGGGTTTGGGTCGGGTACTAGACTGTTTTGGTTCTGAAAAAATGATCGGTTTACCCGAGGAAATCAGGTTACTCGAATAAATAAAAGTAGCCCGAAAAAGTCAGGCGGCTGAATATCGCCAAATCTGATTTGTGGAAAAATCATGAAAAGTGCTAGTCTTCGCTAAATATACTAGTTTTTGTGGGAAAATCATTAAAAGTACTAGTCTTTATATAAAAAAGAAGCCATAATTAAACGTGGAACTTTCAGTAAAAGATGAAGGAAAGAAAAAGTACAATGGAAATGGGAGCAATAGGAAATAGAAGAAGTAAAGTAGTTCAAATACCTAGGATACACGTTCCAAAGTAACAGCAAAGATGCAACACACATAAAAGATGTATGTAGAAGAGAAACAGTAGCGATAGTACAGAAGAAGAATGATGATGTATAATATAATGGTTAAAAGTATAATGATATATGCAGTATGGGGAAATAAAGAAAGAAAATAATAGAAGCGGTTCAGAAAAGATATATAAAATCCCAAAACGGACAGGATATATTTAGAAGTAGGAGAACGGTATATGAAATAGAAAGAGAAGATTAAAAGAGCATAAAACTCTTTATTAAAAGAATGCAGTAGGGAAATAGATAGAGAAAACTGAAACAAAACACTTTACGGAAAAACAAGAGAAAAACTGTATAGAAGAGCAGTCATGAGCAGATGGGAAATGAAAAGCAGAGATGACGCTGGTGAATATGCAATTGAAAAGTGAAGAAAATAAGTAAAAAAACATGAGAAAAGACAGAGAAAACGGAAACTAGAAGAGTCAGGGTATACTGGAGAATACCTAAGGTGGAGGCTATAGATGGTCCTAAAATATCTTGAGGAGGGCAAAATTCAGATTAAGGAACGAATGACTTAGGGAAGGAAGGGACAGGATTTGAAAGGATGAAGAGAGTGATAAGTATAAGAAATTAGGAGAAGAAAGAATAAGAAGAAAAGAAGATAGTACATAAGAAAGGAACAAACATATTCTTGTATACATGTAAATATAAGTTACAAAGAATGAGACTAAATGAAGTACAAAGATGTAAACAGTGTATACATAAACGCGATACCCATGTAAATTATATACAAAAAAGTGTGTATTTTGTTATTCTCATAAATTTATTATTAATTTTTAAAAAATTAAACATTGATTATGGTTTTGCTTAAAAAACACCAGTTTTACAATAATTTTACATATAATGGCTTTTAATAATAAAGTTGTTCAAAAACATTTCAAAAACAAAATGCATACTTTTATTTTAAATACTTTGAAGAATATTCTCCTAAGATTTTAGCTGGATTCATTAATTTGGTATGCGCCAGGATAAAATTAAAGTTTAAAAACAAATTAGTTTCAAAAGACTGTTTTTATCAAAATACTGGCTTTATTGAATAAACTCACCATAATTTTAGATAACTATTCATTATAAATATATTTTACATATCAATAACTCTTAGAACACATTTGACTAGTATGATGCAGTATAACCTCCAAAACTCGAAGCAAAAAATTATTATTCACATCATGAAAAACTTAAATTAATGCATAAAAGTGATAAAATGATGTTAAATGACAAAAAGATCTTCTCATAAAGCGTTTTTTTTCATTGAAAAAAAATGAATACCATCATTAAAATATTTTTACTTAATAAGTTAATAGTTCAAATGACATTTTAAATAAAAAATTTTTTTAGAATTTTTGGTCAAAAATGACTAGAGAGCCACCTTAAACAAATTAGATTATAAAAAGTGATTGACTAATACATTAATCTCTTAAAAAGATACTTTTAAATAATTACATGCCAGAAAATTGTTAATTAAACAATGTTTATACTTTCACCGATTTTCGCAAATCTCGACCGGTCTATTTAAGTAACATTGGATCAAAAATATGTATATATTATACCCTACAATTATATCAAAAAGAATTTGTTTCTTTATGCCACGTAAATAATTATTCTCAAAATCAACCTAATAATAACATACAAATTGCTATGATTCTTTATGGTTTAAAAATAAAGTCCAGTTTTCGTTATTATGATAAGTATTCACTGATAAAATAAAATAATCAGTTTTCAAATCGAGACATTGTAGGTTTTTTAATTTCAATATCTATATTACTCATATATAAATGAAAAAAAACTATTATATCTAACTATGATAGTTATGGCATTGCAAAGTAATAACTGAATCATATATAATTAATTAAGATTGATATCATTAATGTTGAGATCCTAGTCATCCAGAAGTGAACTGTATCAAAGCGGAAATTACCCGAATTATACCGGACGTGATTTGCTATAAAATTAACGCTAACTATTATTGTCGTCGTTGACCGAATTTAACTTCTCTGTTTCTCAATGGTCTTTTTTATTATTACCTCTCATACGTTTTTTAACATCAGAAACCCGAGAGTGGACCGCGAACGAATATAAGATGACTGGAAAGAAATTAAAATGGCCAGAAGGGAACCACAACTGGTGATTATTTTTAAATTCATTTTATATTTTGGATTAATTGATTTGAGTTACGAATTATTTCTCATTATTCACACAACTTCGAAAATAAAATTTGTAACCCTGATTAGCAATCTAAGGGAATGGTGACAAGCGATGCATCTCATTAACTATATAATATCTTATTAACTGTATAATTAATTAAATCATTTTGTTATCAAAGAGAAGAATCTTTAGCGCCGATTTTCTGGCATTTTTTAATACATAAATATATATGTCCATACATATTTAAAAAAAGTTACCTTTTCTCGTGACTATCTCAATGTAAAATGAAAATTTTATTCTCAAATAAAACATAAGTAACCGGAAGTCGATAATAAAAACCATATCCTTTTTTGATGAAACAATACGTAACCCTGTATGCATACCTTTTTCCAGCCAATAAATCAAACCTTTTCCCAATATGTATGCACAACACACATGATACTATCTAATATTTGCATTCGCATAGAGACCGTAATCTGTACGCAGAGAAAAATTCAAGAGACGGAAAGGCAGAAAAAGAAACGATATTTCATACATAGGTATGAATATATATATATAGTTAGTAATAGTTAGTAAAGTATAGTTAATAAGATATATATATATATATATATATATATATATATATATATATATATATATATATATATATATATATATATATATATAATTCGCGATCGTAAATAAATAATCTGGAACAATTAGAAGTGCCCGTGGGCAACCGCAAACAAAACTATACAATTTCATCAAGTTTTCGCGTTGCCGTACATATAAAATCGACGAGTGAAAGGCCTCAGCGTCCTTGGATCGCGAGCTGCTCACGATTATGTCAGACGCGTAATTCAGCGCGTTTTCATAAAATTTTCATGCGGATCAACGAGTCTTGTCGCTTTAACGGCTCTTAATTGACGCGCGAGCGCGACTTTGTAAATTCACCGCGACGTTTATTGCGCGCTTGCTGACAGCAGGGCACGCGTGAGCCGGTAATCCGTGTCGTCGGCGTTTCAATAAATTCGTCGTCAGAGGAAGGAAGACACTCGGGAAAAAAGGGGACTTCCATGCCAGGCACGTCTGCCCTGTAGCTCCGATGTAATTCAAGATTTTGCACAGGAGCTTTTGAATAAATTTACCTTTGCTGCCGTGACAGTTATGTACACGTTTTCGTAGTCGATATACGTGAAACATTCCAGGGGCGCTGCCGAACTGAAAAAGATCTAATGCGACCTATATTTTCAGGGTTATTATTTGCGCGAAATTGCCGCGAGCGCAAATACTGGCTTAATTTAGTTCTCTAGCGCTCGTTTAGAGTCAATAATGTTGATTTATACGGTTTTATGCCATAACAAGGTACGATTGTGTAAATCGGAATATAAGAACCTTGGAAATATATTGCCTCGAATATTAGATTCCTGATTGTTCCAGTAAAACAGCTTTTAAAAACTAGAAATAAACGATTGCTATGAATACCGCTAACAATGGTTACTTACTACATAGTCTAAAAATCATTTAAAAATATTTACTTTTCTATGGCAGTTTTCTAATAATCTAAATTCCAACATATTCATACGGTAAGTAAACTAATAAATCATAATTAATTGAATAAGTAATAACCGTTACTCGTAGTAGTAAAGAAATCCGTGGAAATGTTTAAATGGTTACTTTAATACGATAAGGTAACCTTAGTATGCGCTGTATTTCTCATTATTCATTTAAATGTTATGTACTTAATTGTGTAAATATCAAGAATAGGTTAATTTTTATAATATGAACATGGGATCCCTGCAGTTTTGTGGAAAAACTGCCCAGAACTGCGCACATTTACAAATATTAATTGTCACATGGAATAGTAGATTCCTATTTTATCTGGAGAGCTCTAAACATCCTCTTGACATGTATTTCCTTCTATCAACATCACAATCAGAATAATGTTAACGTTTAGCACGCGTGTTGGCAATCACGTATATACCCTCGTGTATACAAAAACCTCGCACTCTGTACTCCTGAAGAACCCTAATTATACAAATGGAAAGTCGTCATTACGTCCGTGTAATCGTCTTTAATTAGTTTGCTTCCTCTCTCTCACTCTCTTCTGTAACTAACGTCGTTTAAACGAGGAAGTTAATTATCGGTGATTCTCCTCGTCTAATGCGCTCGAAGCGCGAGCTTCTCTTTTACGTTTTGCTCCAGGCCAGGCCAACCCACCGCGGAAAAGAGTAGCACCGATGCCTTCGGAAAATCGTGGGAGAAGAGCTGCTGCTGCTCCCGTGTTTTATTGTGCGCGGCAATATAGGAGGTGCTAAGTGGCGCGCTTTGCTCGCAGCTCATGGAGCATTTATATATGGAAATCTCGGTTTACAAAAAGGTGGTAGTATTTTTGGTTCCTCAAAGAGAAAGCTTTGTGACGATAAAAATTTTGTTATCAGAGATTTTGATAAATTTTTATGTTCACAAGGTTTTTGAGTCAGAAAAACATGTTTCTAAAAAATGTCGGTATATACATACATACGTATGTGTATCTGAGTGCGTGCATGCGTGTGTATGTGTGTGTGTGTGTGTGAGTATGTGTGTGTGTGTGTGTGTCTATGTTAGTGTGTAGTGTGTGTGTCTGTTAGTGTATGTATCTGTGTTAGTGTGTAGTGTCTGTGTTAGTATGTAGTGTGTGTGTACGTACGTATGTATGTATGTATGTATGTATGTATGTATGTATGTATATATATGTATGTATTATGTATATATGTAAGTATGTATGTATGTATGTATGTATGTATGTATGTATGTATGTATGTATGTATGTATGTATGTATGTGTGTATGTACGTATGTATGTATGTATGTATGTATGTATGCATGCATGTATGTATGTATGTATGTATGTATGCAGTATGTATGTATATATGTATGTATATGTGTATGTATCTATGTAGGTATGTGTGTATGTATGTATGTATGTATGTATGTATGTATGTATGTATGTATGTATGTATGTTAGTGTACATGTATGTATGTATGTATGTATGTATGTATGTATGTATGTATGTATGCATGTATGTATGTATGTATGCATGTATGTATGTATGTATGCATGTATGTATGCATGTATGCATGTATGCATGTATGTATGTATGTATGTATGTATGTATGTATGTATGTATGTATGTATGTGACAACAAAATTGTGGATCGATAACTCTGCAAAGGAAGCATGTTATGAGCTGAAATTTTGCAAACATATGAGGAATTGATCAACTTAGAACTGATTATGTTTTGGAGTTGATTGGATAATAAACAGTTCATTTTTAATAGACAGTATATTTAATAGTAACTACAACTAAATTTCAAATATCGAATAAAAAAATTTCTTATTTTTATACTCGTACCTTAAATACGTTTAAAATATATATGTTTTCATAAAGTACACGTAATATCCTTTCAACTGAATTTTTTTTTGTAAAAGAAGAAGAAAAATATAAATATTACAAATTTTGTAAAAATATGTACGTTTTCTTAGAATAGACATATTTTTCTTCCAATTTATATATCTACCAAATACCTGGATACTATTTTAATGGAAGAAATAAAATTAAATTTTGAATACGTATTTGTCGGATGGAAGAAATAAAATTAAATTTTGAATACGTATTTGTCGGATGGTTGAATATGTATTTGTCGGTAATTTTAGTAAATTTAGAAATATTTTCTTTTTCTGAAAGACCTCAACAATAAAATATACTATTAAAGATCAGTAGTGTAGTGTTTTTTAATGAACAATATTAAATAAAAAATGATTATAAGAAATTTTCGTGTAGAGATCTGAAGAAAATTATTTTAATTAAGTTTTAAGATTATCTCAAACTGGTAATACTTAAACGCGTGTTTAATGAGTTAACTTTACCTTTACTTTATTTAATGCGAATTTACATTATTAAATTCTCAAACTCGAAATATTAGGATCTCTCGTTGAGAAAGCATACTGCTAAAGCAATTAGCAGAGGTACTTTTCTTGTATAATTGGCACTTCTATATCTTCGTGGACATAGATCTTCGTCGTGATTTTAAATTTAATTTTTCATGTGCCTAGATTTACAATAGGCACTTGTCGTGTCAAACATTTGGCATAAATCGAATTTATGACCATTCAAAACGATTCTGAAACATCGTAGGTATACCTTATCGACACTACAGTTTTTCCATTATGTTTAACTACTTTAGACATCGCTTAAAAGATTCGCAAACCTCGTTATGGGTTTCTAATTAAAAAAATAAATCGTAGAATTTTTTGTCCAATGGATTGTTAGCCTTTGCTTCTATAAAAAAAGCCAAAAACTTTCAAGCAATTTCATTAACATTATCAATCCGAAACTTAGGTTTCTTGTTGGTTATTGAGTTATTGATAAAAGAAGAGGCTGACGATTTGTTTTTTTTAATTGTTATAAACTACCTTTTTAATAAAAAAGCATAGTTCGATAAGGTCTGAAAGGTAGACTATTTCAGAATCGTTTCACATTGCCAACTCTCGAAAGTCTAAATAGTGAAATCTTGCCAATTCACTAGTGAAATCTCACCAATTCACTGGTGAAATTTAACTATTTCTACTTTAGAGAGTATATCCAAAGTATAAGAATCTATATTAGATGCAGATTTCGAATATACCCCTGCCAACAATTTTCAAAAATACAAGTGCAGAGCTACATTTCAAACTTTACGAGGTATTATCGATGTCTCGTACAAAGATTAACCTATTTAAGATTTCTGAAACACACTTAGTTCTTTCCAGAGGCCTCTTATAAAAAACTAGCACTTTCTAGATTTTCTAATTAATGATAACAGTTTCTTGGATCCTCTAAGAAAATTGAATGGCTGAGATGAAAAACAGTCTAAGTCCAAAAAATTCAATTTTGAACTGAGATAGACATTTTACTTGAAATATACTAATACACATTTTAATAAGAAAATAAACGTTTTTTGTCTTATATAAAACTGTAGCAGAGGTATAAGTAACATGAGAGGAAAACCAGTCTAAGTCCATACCTTTAGTTCTGATACAGTAACATCTCAAATATTTTAGTAAATAGGTTAGATATAGTGGGATCTTACGATTAAAATTATACGCTTAATACTTAGAATTATAAACTTGATATCTATATATCGAAATAGCTTATTTGAATACACATATATAGATTTAAGAAATTATTAGTATAAAATATCCAAGTGAGACCCACTGAGGAAAAGTCGGATAAAATTTATTGTTGTACTTCCTTCTTTGAAGAAAATATATTAAATAAGAAAATTAGTAGTTGAAAAAGTCTATTCTATAGTTCGATCCACTAGCTAAAAATATACGACTTATTAAACTTTGTAAGTCATAAGTTAGATAAATTAAAAATTATTGAAAATAAAGTGTTCCATTTACAATTAGCCCCCTTCTCTCCTACGCATCGTATGCAGTACTTTTACTCACTCCAAAACTAAAAACAAAACCATTTCTCGGACCCGCCCCGAAAAAACAATTTACAATTAATCTAATGATAGTTTTTAGTATGCAACATTTTTTAGTATTAGAAAAAACTTTATTTTAAGTTTTATTTACTGTGGACGAAAACATTTTTTTATTGAATATGCGAGTATTAAATAAAATTTTCATAATAAATATTATGTTTTTGATTAATTTGAATTAATTTATTCATAAATTATTGAGTTAAATCGAAGTTGAAATGAAAAACAGTCTACGTCCACGCATAAAAATATTTCTCTACATAAATTATGGATGACTTATAAGGTTTGAACAGTAGATTATCGTATGCATGGCGGCTATATCTACAACTTTGTAATAGTAAGTTTTTTATAAAACTGACATCCAACAATTCTATATAGTTTTTTCGTCTTTCTTAAAATTCATAGTTTGGGACTTAGACTGTATTTTATCTCACCCATTTAATTATAGTCTTTGTCTAAAATTCTAAAAATTGCTTATTTTCGTAGGAGATTCTCGACAAGAACTAGTATTTTTCGAGGAATCTAAAATGTTCGTAAAGGACGTCGTTATATACTATACTATACTATTCATGCGCGTACCGAATCGGGTTGATTGCAGCAGGAGCATCAAGCGTCAAAGTACCGTTGGCGAGCTTGCGCAGCCCGGTCGCAACCTCCACCGGAATGTTAATTCAATTGCCGGGGGTATATAGATGCACGTGTATTATACGCCGGATAGGTGTAAGTCGCTTGTACGGACGTACGACGGCCAAGTGCATCCGAGCCAAGAGACCGCGAGCTTGCGATTACCGCGACCATTATAATCAGCAAGCAGCGTGATACCTGCAGTTATCGACAATTACGAGATGCAACAGTGTGTACAAAATCGACTTAAGCACATATAAAGGGGAAATCATTTACATTTGAATAAAAATGAAAACGGTTTTAAATTTGTTTTCGTAACGCAAATACGATTTTCGCGTTTTCTTGCCCTCAAAGCCGGTCCTAAATCGTCCGTTTTCCGACCAGCGGGCGTGACGAGAGCACTTTACGCCCGCTGCTTATTTTACTTTACGTAAAATGTGTACTTTAAGACAAAAAGTACGGTGTGTACTACGGGTGAAAAGTCTTTTTTTGCCCTTGTGTGATTGCAGTACTCGGTCAAAAAAGGCCCACTTCTCACCCTTGGTACACAATATACTATTATATTCGTTCTCATGGTAGACAAAAAGAGAGGTGTGCTATCAAGGAGCCTTCCAAACTTCCACCATTTATAGCTCATTGAAAATACACTCAACAGTAAGATATTCTTGACGGTATTTGACGTCACATTTACATATACCTTATAGTGTAGGTACCGTCAAATATCTGGTCAACTGACGCAATATACCAAGAATATCTTACCGGCGAGTGTACACGAGGCTCCTAGAGAACACAGCTCTCTTTTCTTTTCCACCATGAGTCGTTCTGTTCTAAACGTAAAGTGAGCATAGGTTTAATTTGAGCTTCTTACAAACAATAATGTGTTATTTATTTATTAATTAATGGGCCAAAAATGAAATGTAACTAGCATGGCTTTTTTTGCAATGTACAGCAATAAATAAATTATTTTTATTACAATGAAGCAATAGTGATGCTAGCGTCGCTACTTTATCTTTATTCTATTTATACCAACGTAATATGTCTAATCAAAACCTTTAATAATTTATACCATACACAATGACAAACTGATTGTTGGACCAGAATCCTGCAAAATTGTAGACGTGCTACGAACAGTTTTCGAGTTTTCTCACGAAGAATTTCATAGCAGATATAGCATTACCTCACTAAGTGTGCTGTCTGTTACTCAACTCCTGAATCTAGTACGTGAAGAAGTTTCCTAATGAAGCATCCAATAGTCGAGATAACAGTAGTTAGTACTTTAGTAGGGGATGTGCAATCACATTTAGCATTGGTAATCATATGATAATAAACTTTGTTCTTTTTAATTCGCAATAAGGAATTAAAATACAATTTAATCGTATCAAAATAATAAATTTACTTATAATGGGTCAGCTTTATTACATATTTAATTAATTCAGATACTCTACATATGAAAGGCATGAACATCATTGAACTATATACAATTATTATCTTAGAGAAGCATGTAGGGAATATAGGGCGTATGCAAACTCATGGACAAAGAGTCGAAAGAGAACAAGGGACTTTTAATATACATGCACGTATATACAGCGCTGTATCCGACAACAGAAAACGGGTTATTGGGGGGAGCGTGCAGCAGGCTGCGTGCGGCAATTGTCGACTGAGAAGAAAATAATTTTGGCCGGTTGATTGAACGGTTGATTCAAAAAAATTCATTTCTGAATACTCTACCAAAATATTTTTCCGGTTAACTAACATGAACTACATCCAATGTGTTATGCGGTGTCCTACTTCTGCATACGATTTTTTGTATCATACATACGAAAAACGTTGTGAATTTTGCAACTCTTTTCTTTAATAAAAATCACGATACAGTGCAAATACACGAAAATTATAATCCAATGTATTTTTCCAATTTATATGTTTAAATTTTCATATTTCAATAATATGTGGTGAAGACAGTTTGTCGATCTTAGTTAAGTTAAGATATTGAATAACAATACTACAATTTTATGCTCGATTTTATGTTTCGATGGAAGATAATTTTCTTATTGTTTTCAGATGTCAATAAATTTCATTGTTTATAAGACAAGTAACAGCACAAACAATGACACGCGTCAGATTTGAGTTTTACTTCTTACGCTGAAACGTCTATTTACTTTCATTATCGACAAAAATGTCAATAAAAGATACATTGAAAAATTAAATTAGCATAGCATTCAATATTCTGACCGAATGCGCAACGTCAAACTTTTCACTCATTTCATTGTTATTTACAGTTTAACAACAAAAAACGTTCTCTGAAAATTTATATTCACATAAATTAATCATAACTTTTTTATACCATTCAAAACCTTTTAGAAAGTTGTATTTCATGTCATTATTCTTTTTGTTTTGTCTATGTTTTGACTTATCTACGGTAGGAAAAAAAGCTTAATTTAGACTGCATTTAAATGTCATGAATAAAATATCTTATGCAATGAGGAATAAAAAGGGAGTAAAATATGTTAGTTTCGAAGCTTAGTATTCAGGCATTTCCATATTTGGTCGTGAAAAGACAAAATATGAATCAGTACAATAGCTCGCTAAAGCATGAGAGAGAGAGAGAGAGAGAGAGAGAGAGAGAGAGAGAGAGAGAGAGAGAGAGAGAGAGAGAGAGAGAGAGAGAGAGAGAGAGAGAGAGAGAGAGAGAGAGAGAGAGAGAGAGAGTTTAAACTGTGGAATTACATTCACGGCATAGACGGGCTCTAATTTGATTTATGGAGAAGACGAAGCGGAAAGAAATTCGGCGTGGAAAATAGATTTTCCCTCTTTACGACTAACAATGGCAGCTTTGGCTATATCATAAAATTAAATTATAATATTCATCACTTTTATGTGAACTCGTTTCAATGCCTTCTGCTTTGTTATCTTTTATCTAAAACTTGAAGTTATGTCATATGAAGCTGATATCGAACTTGGAGGTTTGCAAGAGAGTATTCAATAAGATTTATATTATTTAACCTTTTCTTGTACGCAATATGTGCAAAATGAATGCAAAAAACTTTACATTTCATAAAATTTAAGATATTAGTAAAATCGTATTATTTTAAAGTACTTATTTAGAAATGCCTATTATTACAAATTCATGTCCTCATTTGTCGCCAAATTTAAATAGTGGTGATATTTCAAAAATTCATAAGGTGAATAATATGATTATTATTATTTTAAAATAAAAAGAAAATAAGGCACTGATAATTACTACACTATATTAAATAATAGTACAATTATATAAATTATTTTATCCATGACAGAGCTTTCTATGATAGCAAAAAAAATTATCGACACTCATTAACTCATTATTACAGTAGTCAGCCATATTTCCACAAACTATTAGAACATAGTTAAACGACATTTCAACAGTTAAAAGTAGGCTAATCACTACAATAACCATTTAAGTTGCCAACATAAATATATACGTCTTTCGCTATCTATCAACGAAAGGTACCTAGTGAGAAAAATCAATACGTTGTATTACAGGTATGTGCGCGATTACTCATACAAAATTGACATAACGGATTCTTATTTGCGTCTGCTATTCGTCTCATTGGTCACGCCATACAAAATGTCGAATGAATCGGTTTGGTTTTATATTGGAATTGGTACAGTCACTATAAATTATTACAAAAGTTTTCTAAAAGTAATTTTCACTCTGAGATTATCTTCTTTTTTTTTAAATATGTACGGACAGCCTTTTATTGCTTACTCATAGAGGAAGCTTTGTGATGGTAATAAAAAGTTATGCTAAAAACATGCTAAAAAATGTTTTGAGACATTAGGAATCAATATACACTATTTTTAGAAAATGTCTGTATGAATGCGTGGTGTGTGTATGTGTGTGGTGTTGTGTGTGTTGTGTGTGTGAGTGTGTGTGTGTGAGAGAGTGGGTGTGTCTATGTGTGTGAGTCCGTAGTATTACTTTGAATATACATGGTCAAAATGTCTCATTTTTTTGTATTTTTTTAAAAGAAGGCGGCTCAAAAATATTTTTTTTTGTTTTTTGATGGTTTTCTCGATAGGCACATTAAAAGTAATATCATCTAATCAGTGATAATGTATCTAAAAGAGTATAAAATTATCTATTTATTCCGACCAGATTATTTATTTTATTTATGTTATTTCGTTTGAGGAAGCTAAGTGCCAATGAATTGGCAGCGGTTTTTATAATTATATGTGGAACTATTTTACTTTATTTAAAGTTCCCTTGAAATATTATAAATATTTATGTACAATATAGAAAGTAATAAAGATAAGTGTTTTATAATTACGTACTTTCTCTCACATCGAGTACAACCATTTTAAAAATCAATTCAACATTCTTTTCTACGGTAGACAATCCAAACATAAATAAACATCGATATAGCTATAAAAAGCCTATGTTCTCTCGACTATACTAATCATTCGCAACCCGAGTATAAATACTAAATCTCTATATAACTGTTCCACAAAAGGAGAAAAGAAAAGTTTTACATCGTGTATACAATCGTGGCGAATCACAGGTGTACTGCAGAATAAATGGACGTATTATAGGTATATATGTGTATATACAATATACGCACGATGAACGTTTATTTCTTTTTCTCGTTCAAAATATGTTACCATCCATCTTCGAAGTACGCAATAAAATATAGTATTTTTCTTTTGGTTTCAATATCCAGAGATGCGGAGAATAACAAGGATCCGCGCGCTGTGCCACTCGCTTTATTGCCTGGAAATACTCTATTTTTTTGTAGTTAGAAGTTGGAACTCGATGAATTTCGGAGAATGAGATAAATGTTTTCGAAGAAATTTATATTTTTGATAACAATAATATAGTAAAATAAATTCAATACTTAATACTTTTGTTTTATTTATTTGATAACCATGTTAAGGACGTTCACCAGCTGACAGTAAGGTTAGAAAGTTAATTTTCGAAAGAACCTTGATTAAATGGCAATATTTATGATGAACCCTTCAGTTTATAATATAAAGCATTAAAATATTAGTAAAAAATATAAAATTTATGAAAAAGCACCAAAAAGCTAAGTACGGCATTAACTTTTACATATAATGTACCACGGTGTAGATATACTAATAACATTGGAGCACAACTTTAGATAGGTATATCTTCAAAAAAGTACCGTTTGCTATGCACAGCTTATTACGTATTACTTCTAGGCTTATTTTACATTACATACTAGTTTTTCAAAACGATGTAAAAAAAACCTAGTTTACAACAAATAAAAATGTTTGTTTTATGAGAGCTCAAGATAGGGCTCCCATGTTAAAAACTGAAACTTTGAGCTAAATTTCTCGATTTTTGATATCACAAGAGGGGTTGAGACTTCAACCATGTATAAAACACACCTAAATTGACATATGATAAAAGTTCAAGAGATTTTAAAGAAATTCAATTCTCCGGTAAACGTCCTTAACCCCCCTGCGCAGAGAGCCGAGTATACTCGTCCAAACCGCACGTCATTTTTGTATACATTTTGTATCACAAATTTAAATCTTTACTTTGTTGGGACATCTACAACCTCTCAAATTGAAGCTAAATAGTATAGCTATTATTTAGAAAATGTTACGAATTTGGAGAAAATATTGTTGCAGACTTACATGCTATCTAGTCCATATACACGAAAATAAACTTCTGCGCAGGAGGGTTAAGGGTGACCAATTCGTAGAGGGTACCTAAGTGTGGGGGTATTACTACGGGCGATTCGATTACTCTTAATTTTACAAAGGCGGAAAAAATACTGCTCTTCAATAAGCGGTCCTTTATAAAATCTTCATTTTATACAGTAACACTAATACCCGATATAATATCTAAAATGTTTAGAGTGACCTGCCACAAAAAATCTACCCAACACATTTGGAGTGATATTCTTACTGTGAAAATTTTTGAGAGTAAATATCACGAATAGTTCGTTATCAGCATTATTATTTGCAATAAATCTGTCATTCTACAAAAATTTTGCAAAAGTATACTGCATTCTATCAAATATTAAAAATGTATACGTTACTCTATATTAATTTAACTACTATACACATTATTACAACCATCGTTTATCTTCCCGAAAACTGACAGTTTAAACATAAAACATCTTAAACGTATAACATAACAACATCCTTCCTAATTTGGCACACATAAGTCCAGTAAATCGCCATTAGAGTATAATCAAAAGTAAACCAGATGAATAAAGAAAGAAAAAAATCGGTAGATCCAGCGCTATAATGGCATTCATTGCAACTCTTATGGCAACTCTTATGCAATCCACACAGACACAGTGAAATCACGTGAAAACAGCTCGCGGTACAGAGGTTTCGGCAGCAGAAGCATCGATATAATACAATCGAAGCGAATCGCAGGTGTGCACGCACAACGAAAACGGCACTGCACCCACTGTGTACCGCACACGCATTGCGCAACACAACATCTCTATATACCTACATCCCTTTCTCTCTTCTCTGTGCCCTTTTCCTCCTCTTCGTCGTCGTTGCTGCTGTTGTGTGTGTGTGTGTGTGTGTGTGTGTGCTATAGGTATAGCCTCTCTCTCTCTCTCTCGCACTCTTTCTCCTCCCACCCTCTCTCTCTCTCTCTCTTGCTCTCTCGGTCTAACGAGGCATAGTTAGTTCGCTCTTCCATAAATCAAGTTGGCAGACGCGATTTATCTTAATTCCATCTACAAGCCGGCTCGCAAGCGCCCCGCGCCCGCTCCACGGTGCAGTGCAGCGCAGTGCCGTATCTAGCGCCCGCGCGAACCCCGCATGTGTCTGTACCAATATATGTGTGTATACACGAGTGTGCCCCGATAGAGAGCCGGCAGGTCCTACATATACAGCTAATCCTCCCTTTATCGGAGCTGTTTTCCCTTTTATCTCGAGTTGCCATCTCTCGGCGCGATCTTTGGCGCCCCCTTTCTGTTATCGAGTGAACGCGCTTTGGCTCTACACTGCAGTCTTTCTTGCTGCTCGTTCTATACGTATATATAGCAGCGCGCTGTCTTTTTTTTTGCGCGCGCGCGCGCGCCTGCACGTGTTTCCGTTTTGTTCGATGTACATAAGAGCACGGGCTATCTCACGTGTTCGCTTTATCGCGAACGACGTGATTACGTGGGATAACCGCGAGGGGCTTTTTCTCGGTGCAAGGTCAATGATACCTCGCTGTTTGGAAATCCTTTTTTTCTGTTTGGTTATCTCGCGGTCATCGTTGATTTTTAGGCATTTGTGATCGAAGGGGTAATTGAATAAGTGATAAAAATCGATTTTTGTAAAATCGCGTAGGAGGAGTTGGAAACCTTTCGAACACTTAACGATATTTTTTATAAAATCTTTATCTTTATTGATCGACTTAACCCTAACAAGTCTCTTTGAATAGGTTTTGGAACTAGGGAATAATATATCAAAACTTGATTTAGATTAAGTACTTTCAGTACTTGCAATTGAATGTAGACGGCAGTGTAGCCTGCTTTGAAACACCGTTTCCCACTTTGAGACACTTTTGTAGTTTGTTTAATACAGTTTTAATCAGCCTAAATATGTTTTACTGTTAGTTGTTGAAGTTTTTGAAACAATATAGAACCCTTTGGAATTACTATGTATATTTATTGCGTATCTTATTGCACAAGTCTCCAAAAATAGTACGAAGCAATGTCTATTTTGAATAGAATATAATAATCCGATAACTTGTTTATACTAAGTACTTATAAATCTAAGTTTTCAAAATAGACTGATTCCTAATAAAGTTCAACTAACAATTTTGCCACTAGGTACTAGAAAATTAGTATTTATTTATTATTAATAAGTTTACATTACTTAATTGCCGGTAAAAAGGATAAAAGAAATTTAAGTTGACATGAATTATGAGCATTTAAAACATTGACCAATATTTCTTTTGTTTCTATATAAAAGATTAGAGAAAATATTAATAATGTTTCTGATGTACAACAAATTGACGTAATGGATCTTGGTTAAGCAATGATGTACATAGGCAATTGACTAAGAGATACCGAAGAAGAAAAACAACCATACACCATATACATTGTAGAAAAGCCGCAGTGGCAACATCTTACTGCATGAACCCCCTACAATCTTTTTCGATCAAATAACACTTCAAAACTAACGACGAAACAGCCTAAATCACGATCAGTAATAGCTTTTTCAATATTCGCGATCCATCGTAGCAGCACGAAAATCAACGTAAGTACATAATAAAAATGCTCGTCGAAATTACACTTAACCGCTCGGTCGATTGAATTCGCCTCATATCGAGACTACGAATTAAGCATTCGACAGGCGATTCATTTCGCCGACGTCCTTTTTTTTCTGCCCCGGCGCAATGAGAAAAGAGAATTCAGATGCTGAGAACGCCGGCCCGTTTTTTCCGCTCGTCCTCCACGTTGCTCTTCGATTATATTGGCCCGCGCGAGCGCGATCGCGATGCGATTCTCTGCACTGCACTGCACCAGCATCACCACCGGCGCATGATTTACGCCGCGAAGCTTTTCACGTCTTAACAAAGATTAACCGCGAGGATTAGCCCGCGAAGTCGCTATAAATCAAATTGGCTTTTTGAAGAATTCATTATCCCCATCTTGGAGTGCAAAGAATTTGTATGTGTGTATATGTATAGTATCCTGCGTGAGAAAGATGCATCAATCCGATTGAAAATATAGCTAGTGGATTGTGTATACACTATTTATTCGATGGTTATTACGTTTTCGTGTTTCGAGCAGCATTTATTACCAGTCTTTAACGGAAAATTATATTGAGATGAAAATACCCTACAGTCGGTTTTATTCGGTACGCGAGAAGGTATTTGAATGCGGCTATGAATTACTTTGATGCTTTGTTAGAGACGATTTAATAAATTCGTATCTTTATAAAAATAAAAATAAATATATAAGATATTTGATAACTGCATCGTAATTATTTGAGGTACTATTCTGTTCGATACAATATAATAAATGATTAACAATATTTTTATCCAATTATTTATTGCTATTAATATCACGGAGAACTGATAAAATATATAGCTTTATGACATTTTAAACGTTGATCATTCCTTTTATTTACAAGAAAAGGCACTTACTATATTTTGCATCTGAAAAAATATAATACATAGTAAAATTATCTTCTCTAGCGAGTAATCAAATTTATTGCAATCTACGGATTGCACGAAAATATTTTCCCTTGACCTCGTTCATCTAATTAAAACAACTGCAGCTATCGCGCAGCTGAAAGTCTCTTTCTCTCACATCGAAGATAATTAAAATTCCTCTGGTCAAATAAATATTTTCAAACGCGCGTAACACGAATACAAACGACTTAAACGCGCGCAATTTATGAATTAATACAGAAATCACACACATATAGGCAGCGCAAAATATACATCTCTTTAGCTCGTAATTTTATCCATAGCAATCATTATATTGCGCAAGGTCTACAGTGTCGACTTTTCGCTGCATGCAGCATCAGGAGGGGTAAAAGAGAAACTCATTTCACGCAAATTCAACCATCCAATTTACGGTATATATACAATTCAATTCAAAAGTTTCCCCTTTTGTTTTCTTTCGCTCGCCTTCTCTTTCTTTAAATTTCATTTTTTCTTTTCGCAGCTCTTTGTCTTTTTTTGTTAAGAATTGGAGACACCAAGGAAAAAACAGGAATGAGAGAGAGAGAGAGAGTGAGAGAGAGAGAGAGAGAGAGAGAGAGAGAGAGAGAGAGAGAGAGAGAGAGAGAGAGAGAGAGAGAGAGAGAAGGAAAGAAACGCAGAAATAAAGAGGATGAGAAAAAGGAATTCGCGAGCTGCCGCCGCGCGCCGCTGCAGTGATTTAACGAGAATCGTTATGGTGCAATTTATTCCAAGTTTCTCGCGAAACGATTATGGTAGCCCGTTTCGTGCCTTTCCCTACCTCCTTCTCTATTTTCTGTACTTTCTCCCTCTTCTTCTAACTTCCTCCCTTTTTTCAATCTCCTCCTCCTCTCTACTCGTTTTTATGCTTTCTGAAAAAGAACGCTGTGTAACGATGCAAATTTTGAAATCCGAGATTTTGTTAGATTTCGATGTTTTCGTGGTCGTTGAATCAGAATATATAGAATATATGTTTCAAAAATGTATGTCTGTCTGCTATAACTTACACTCGTACGAATTGGCATTTTTTCCTTTGATTTTATTCTGCAATTGTAGGTAATTTCTTTTATAAAAATCAAAAGCAAATATTGAAATTTGTTATTGTTTTCCGAGAATGCACTCTGCTAAAGCAGTTATCACTGTTTTCTTTCCTTCGTTTCATCTGCTCGCGCTCTCTAACTTTGCGAGCCACGCTTGTGCGCTTGTTTAATGGAAATTCAACTTTATGGCTTATTGTCTAGAGCGAGCGAGCGCGTGATAGCATCGCACGCTATTCTGCAGCCTAAAGGAGATTTGGAAAAATTTGCTCGCTATATATGTGTATGTGCGCGCGCTCACGCTTGACTTTAGCGTGTCCGCAGCAGCAAGCGGTTTGGATGTGTGGGCCTTTTGGATTTTTGCCGCGTGGCAGGTTCAATTGATTTACGATGGAGTTTCCGTGCAATCTTTTTTTGGCGAGGTTGCTGCTGCTGCTGCTGTAAATTGTTTGGCGCGTGTAGCTCGAATAAAGGGTTTTTCGAGGGCAGCTGTTCGCGGTAGAACAACAACGTGTTTTGTTTTGCTATTTTGTGGTGGGATATTTTAGCTGTTGAGGAGACAACTTGTGCATTCAATGATGCCACAATAATATTAAAAGTAAAAAATACTTACGCGTAAATTTAACAATGAAGCAGAAAATATTACGGCTGAAAACAAATTGAGCACTCACCTGAAACAAAAGAAAGGAATTTGTCAATTTAAAATCTTCTTTGTTCCTGATGATATCTTACGTAATAGGTAATATACTAATATTTTAAGCGAGCATTAATTTTCTTGTGCTAGTTATTACCGTTTGTTTTAAAGACTTCGTTGTTTTTAATACATTCGTTGTTCTCGAATCTATCTATACTTTGAAGACTACAATTTCGTTATTTTCAAATCATTACTAGTTTCAAAGACTTCGAAATTTCAGTATTTCTTAATCTTCGTTTGCTTCGAAAACTTGGAAACTTTAATACTACGACAATTCGAAGTTTGCTTCGTTTGCACGAATTCTACGAAAGTTAGTAAAGGTAAAAAGCTCTATTATGTAATTAAATTGTACTATTTTTTAGTTCAGTTTAATCAGTATTGGTGTCTTATTCAATGCAATTAAAACTTATTAAAACAATTTATTTTAGCCAACAGTGCATTTTCCTTATACTTACAGAAGTAGTCAGAGAAATGAACGAAAAAGTTATTCTTATAAAGTAGCAATCTGCTATGTTTAATTTAAGTAGTATATTTTATGTTTGAAAGTTTTAATGGTGAAAGTTCTTGTTTACTCTCAGTTCTTATCCTTTGATGTTACACTTTAATTAGGTATCCTCTTAAAATTAATGGTTTACTTTTTAGTCAGACATAAACACGTTAATTTTTATCGAAACATTTTAATGCTGCCGCACTCATCAGTTACTATTAGTACGAAAATATATGAAACTCCCTTCAATCTATGTGTGAACGTTATTTTTAGCTTCGATAACGTAACATAATCCATTTCGATGGGAATATTTATTGCCATACGGGCATCAATGATTCCGAGTAAATTAATTAAGACGAAGTATCACTCATTACACGCAGCTCGCAAAGAACATAACGTAACGTTTTTCTGACGCTTATTTTATTCTCTCTACATCCATTAACGTCGTCATACCGCTGCTTCCCATGAAGCGTATGCTAATGCTTGCTTCATTTTTAGCAATTAGCAACAGGCAACTGCCACGATAACTGTAAATTTCTGTTTGATCTCTATCCCCCACTGAACGCTGAATTAAAATATCTGCATGTATATACGTATACTTTCTCTTGTTCTTGACTCCCACGATTTATCGTATTCTATATTATTTACATTTGTAGAGAATATATTTGCATATAGTTTTACGAGCATAGAAATTATTGAAATCCCTAAATTGGCTGTCTGGTTTTTACTTTAAAACTTTCCTAACATGCTTTGATGTACAAAAACAACAGTTAGGTTAGATTACATTACGTAGATTTATCGAATGGGTCTTTATATCTGAGATAGAGTCAAAAAATATTAGCATTGCTCATATGGGCAATCAACGTTAATAAAATACGCTGTATCTACCGTTCAAAGGCTCAATCGATAAAACCACGAGTATTGGGCTTCATTTATTAGGTATTAGAAAACGATCCCTAAAGTTTCGTCAAAACCTTTGACCCAAATTCCGTGGACCCCCCTGGTAAGTTTAAATGTCCAAAAACATAACTTGTAGAAAATATGTACCTTAAATTGTATAAGTACTTCCTAATAGCAGGCGTTCGTTTTTTGTGGACTTCGCGATAGGTAAGTAGGCGCAGCACTGGTATATAGGATGTTTAAACTACGTTTACAAAAAAATACAAATCATCGACTTCGGAATTGTCAATCTTTAACAATAAACGAAGGCAAGATGCACCTTTTTCGTTCTGTCTTACCAATGACTAAGGAGATTTTCATTATAAGTTGGAGTCTTAAATCCTCAAGTATTTGAGCGGGAGATTTGAAATGGGCTGACTAGCACTACTCTAATTACTATTTTATTAGTATATTAATATAAAATCATACAGAATAAATATTTAAATTTAATTCAGATACTATAATTACTATCATAAAATACATTAAGCTAATAACAAATGCAATTAGAGGTGCGATAATCAACACAATTCAAACATCTCGATCAAATACTTGAGGTTTTAACATTCCATCTAATCGCACTCTAAGTCAGCTTAAACAATTTCTTAGATAGTTTTAAATCTATTTGTATGCAAAAGCTCAATTTAAATAGAACAACGGTAGAAATTCCGTTTATGTCCATCTGAACGAAAATGGCCAATTTTTTCCTTGAAAAGCGAGACCAAAATTACACTTTTTTCCTGCATTTGCGCAAATGCGGGAAAAAAGTGACTTCACTACAAACTACTCCAAATTCCTTTATTTCATCAAGTTCTACCAATAACACTGATTTTCGATTGTCTTTTAACAATATCGTCTTTTAACAGTCCATTAGTCACGCTTTTCAAGTCAAAATGTGGCCATAGTTGAGATGGGCCTAAAGTACTATATGAAACTCGAGATAAAAGTCGATTTTTCCCTCGGGAGATAATGTGTGAAACTCACCCGCGGGAAATATTCCACTTTTTGCCCTTGTTACATAATGTACTATTATTGTAGAACATATGATTTTTCTATTTTGTCTACACTTAACTGTGATTTACCTGCAAGAGACCTGCAGGAATCCCTGCAGAGTTTACGTAGTCGTTTCCTGCAGGATTTCCTGCCGGCATGCCTGCTGGAATTTTTCTAGAATCGGAAATTGTTTATGTTCTAGAATTTAAAATTGTTAAAATTACTAAAATAATTTAGAAAATGTGCCTTTGTAGGTGGTACCATCCGGATGATACCACAAAAACTCAAGGACTAAAGCTTCTAACTTTTATAGATTTTTTACGCTTAGTCCCTGCGTTTTGGTGTTATCATCCAGATGGTACTACCTACAAAGGCACATTTCCTAAATTATTTTATTGATTTTAACAATTTTAAATTCTAGAACATTAACAATTTCCCATTCTTGAAAAATTCCTGCAGGGATTCCTGCAGGAAATCTTGCAGGATACGACTACGAAAACTCTGCAGTAGTATCTGCTGACTTTCCTGCAGGAGTTCCTGCAGACCTTTTTCATAAGGGAACCTTTGCAGAAGTACTATTAGATATACTTAGGTATCCAGTGCAAGCATATTTCTATATAATATTAAAAAAATGAATACTCCAAAGACAATTAAAGCAAGAATATAAAATCGCGCACTGACGCATTCAGAGAACATTTCTACATGCAATTCTCTCTTCCTGCCTCTTTCTCTCCTTTCTCCTCTTGCATGCTTCATCTCTTTTTGCCATCGGCAGCTGTCGCTCGCGCATGCCGCCAGTGACGTATTCATTACGAGCAAAAGACAAAGAGAGATGCAGTCGGTAGAGTTTACCCCTTAATTACCCTCACATGCATATATATAACTAAATAACTAAATACATAAATAAATACGAGCGGAGTTTCGATCGTTGGGCGCAGATTGACCGATCGATCGATCGACCGATCCCCGATACTTGGCATCCACCCATCTATCGATCGATCGATCGATTGATCCGTCTGTTGTTCGTCCCCACGGTAAAAGCTCTGCCTCTCTCTCTCTCTCTCTCTCTCTCTCTCTCTCTCTCTCTCTCTCTCTCTCTCTCTCTCCCTCCCTCCCTCTCTCTCTCTCCCTCTCTCCTCATCTTTGATTATTCGCGTGCACGTCGCCGAGGTGGTCCAGGCGGCTCGACGAGAGACTGAGAGCGGCCGCCTCCCGGTGGTCTGCAACTGATCGGCAGCACGAGCGACTTTTGCATCATAAATAAAATTAAGTAAAGTTAATGAAAAATGTGGGAGAGTATATGTATGCTACAATGCTGACTGGCTCTAATTGACATGTTGCAGTTTTGAATGTTCTATCTAGATGGGAGGGTATTTTCTAATCTATGTGAGTTATGGTGACACCGACACTGATATTTGAAAAAAATCATTTGCTATTGTTCTGGAGGGGAGGAGCAAGTTTTTTGGTTTAATTTCATTAATATATAAATATAGTTAATAATAATTACATTTCAAAAGTTTTAAAATATTTACAGATTTCCATACTATTAAAGAGTAAAAATTCATTGACATTATTGCTGAAAGTTTACTTAAAAATTTGTTAAAAAATTTAATTTACATAAGGAAATGTATTATATTATATAAAAAGTTTTTTGCTTCTTCATAGTCAACAATTTTTAAACTTTAATATGTTACAATTCTTTTAATAGATTTATCCTACATTTTTTTGCATATCCACCTATGATGTTCAGTTACTATTTAAAAAATAGCTTGACATAATATATATATACGCACTCCAAAAATGTTTAAAAACCATAAAGAAACAGTACCTTATGTAACAAGGGCAAAAAGTCGAGCGAGCGAAGCGAGGGCAGTATCACTCGAGGGAAAAATCGACTTTTTCTCGAGTTACATATAGTACTTTATGCCCATCTCAACTGTGGCCACTTTTTGACTTGGAAAGCGGGACTAATGGACTGTTAAAAGACAACATTGTTAAAAGACAATAAAAAATCAGGGTTATTGGTAGAACTTGATAAAATAAAGGAATTTGGACTAGTTTCTAGTGAAGTCGAAAAAAGTTGCGGAAAAAAGTGATTTTCGTGAAAAAAGTAACCTTTTCCCACTGATCATTTTTGCGGGCAAAAAGTGTAATTTTGGTCTTGCTTTTCATGGCAAAAAGTGTCCATTTTCATTGAGATGGGCATAAAGGGTTTTTTGTATCACGTGCATTGATAAGGCGTCTTTTTCAATGCATGTAAAGCGCATAGACAATCAAGAATTCCGACGTCTATGTGCAGTGAGCAGAAAATATTTTAGAATTTATATTGGAGAATGTTATATTGTGTATCAAGGGTGAAAAGTAGCCTTTTTTGCCCGCGTGTGATTTGCAGTATCAGTCAAGGCGAGCATACACGAGCTGAAGGCGAGTGCGTATTGCAAGCCGAAGATGAGTACTGCAATCACACAAGGGCAAGAGAAGACTTTTCACCCGTGGTACGCTCCGTACTTTTTGCCATACATGACAAAATTCTTTACGCTCACTACTCCGAAAACAGCCTGTTTACGCCCGATTATGAAACAGCGCAAAAATCGAAAAAGAAAATTCAAAATGGCAGATAGAATAAGACGACCAAAAACGGGACATTCAACGCAAGTCGGAATAAAATAATTATCAAACACACATGCATAAATTTTCAAAGTCGCTAATTACGGATCCAACGTCAAAATTACGAAATTTTTTTTTTTTTTTTTTTTTTTAACGTCGCCATGTTTGTGCTCCCATGTGGTGCTAATCGACGACGGGGGTCTGCGGTGTGTTTTGTAAACAAAGCACATGTAATTTTTACAGAGGTGCTTGTATCAATCGGCAGAGACTAGGATTCGAACCCGGGTCACCGGCGTGGGAATCCGACACTCTACCGACTGAGCCGCCGCAGGCCCAAAAAATTACGAAATTCATACATAATCGCGGATACGATATGGCTGACACATACGGGAAATTCAACACAAGTCAGAATGAAATGTTGATCAAACACAATGTATAGATTTTTTAGATCACTGATTACGATCCAATGTCAAAATTTTTAAATTCAAAATGTCCGATCCAATATAGTCGGACAAGTTCAGGTGATTATGGGGACCGATGACGAGATCAATACAAAGTACTCCGTAGTATATGCACTGGTCGAAAAAGGTGCCTCAGTGAATATCGTGGTTAAGGACAATTGACAAGGTCTGGGTAGTGTGCGGACCTCCGGAACTTCTATTTTAATTTAACATAAATTTTTTTAATACAGAATTAAAGTTAATTAGATATATTACATTTTTTTAATTATTGCTGAAATATACTGTTCAAGAAGGAATGCAAACAAATTTGCATTAAATAATTTTAAACATTAATCTCGAAACCCAATTACATTAATCCCAGCAAAAGACAATAAAACAAATGAATAATCAAACCGTAAGACTTAAAATCTAAACTAAAATAGCTCAAACTAAGCAATTCATAATAAAAAAATTCAATACAAATTGTAAACATTAAACCTTACACCAAACTACTTCAAATAAAACATTTTACAATAACAAAAGATGTAACAATAAAATTATGAGCCCCAAACTCCAATCCCAAATAACCCAAGCTGAGTAATTTACAATAAAGAAATTCTAATAATAAAATTATAAACCCTAAACCTTCAATCCTAAATCCAAAAACCCTAGCTTAGCAATATGTAATAAACAAATTGAAACTAAAACCTTCAATCCTAAATCCAAAAACCCTAGCTTATCAATATGTAATAAACAAATGGAAACTAAAACCTTCAATCCTAAATCCAAAAACCCTAGCTTAGCAATATGTAATAAACAAATTGAAATAATAAAATTGTAAACCCTCAACCTTAAATCCTAAACCCAAATATCCTAAGATGAGCATTTAGCAATGAGAAAATTTGTAACCATAAAATCATGAGGTCTTAACCCTAACGGCTAAACCCAAATAACCCAACCTGAGTAATTTGCAATAATCAAATTCTAATAATAAAATTATAAATCCTAAACCCTAAATCCTAAATCCAAATAACCCAAACTGAATATATTTCAACACGAAAAATTTTAATAATAAAACTATAAACCCTAAACCCAGCTACCCCAAGCTAAGCATTTTGCAATAAGAAAAATTGTAACAATAAAATAGTAAGCCCTAAACCCTAAACCTAAATAACCCAAGCCGGGAAATTGACCGTAAATAAATTCTAATAAAATTATAAGTCCTAAACCTTGAATCCTGAACCCAAATAACCCTAGCGGAGCAATGTGCAATAAACAAATTAAAATAATAAAATTGTAAACATTAAACCTTAAACCTTAAACCCAACTACTCCAAACTAAGCATTTTGCAACAAGAATAATTGTTATAATAAAATCGTAAGCCCTAAACCTTAAACCTAAATAACCCAAGCCGTCTAATTTACAGTAAAAAATTCTAATAATAAAATTATGAACCCTAAACTAAGCTCAATTCTAAGCCCAAGTGATCCTAGCAGAGCATGAGCGATAAACAAATTAAATATATATATATATATATATATATATATATATATATATATATATATATATATATATATACTGCATAATTCTGTAATTTATACTTAGGGTTTAGGGATACCTTTATATATATATATATATATATATATATAAAGATATTGTCTATCATATGCAAAGGCGAAAAGAGACTAACCTTTCTTTCATTTACTATATTATTTTATCATCAATATATATCTATGCTTTTATAGTACTTTAAGATTAATTTTTATTTTCGATTTGTACTATATCTAGATTTTCCGGCAACCTAAATGTTAAACATTACTTAAAACGTGTGTATGAATAGCAGAGCAGAACAAAACACATATATCAAAATTTCGGTTTAATTAATTTTTGGAAATAAACAGAAGTATGATTTTCTTTCGTTTCGCTTTTGCAAAAGCGTAATAAAGCGAAATGATAATTATATTATTTGTTAAAAATGAAACTAAACATAATTACGGAACATTAATTTGTATTTTAATAACGTTTTTTAAGATCAATTTAATTTCGTTTGTATTGCTGAAAAACTAAAACAAAAGCCTACGTACTTACATTTCGTTTTCAATAGCGAAACGAAACTAAATTAACTTTTTTTGTTTAGTTTCTTTTCGCAACGGTCCCTGGTTTAAATGCATTTTAAAGAGCATAAAATGACCTATATTTTCAGGTCTGAAATTTTAACTATTTCTCTTTTTCTGTTATACACGGAAACGTCAATGTTATTAAAAAATTTTTTCAAAAATTTTCCGTCTTATATTTTCCAGATTAGTTAACCCTTTGTGGCCCACATTTTTCTGTTCAATATTTTAAGCTGAAAATTGTTACTCGGGGGTTTTTGGGGTCGCTGATTACAAATTTGAATTTTTGTTAATTAGTATTATAGAGAAACCTCTTAGCTAATAGAAGAATGTAAAATTATTTATATACATCTATAAATAAAATTTGTATACATAAAAATCTTAGACGAAATAGGTGGCTATTATAATAGCCACTAAGCCACAAAAGGGTTAAGAAACGTCAATGTTATTTAAACAGTGATCTGGAAAATATAAGATGGAAAATTTTTGAAAAAATTTTTTCATTACTTTCTTTAAAAGTTAATAACTGGCCCAGATTAATATTTTTGTACGGAGCAAAGCTGAAATAAAGCTTTTTTTATCTACTTTTATTTATCATTAGATCTTTTTTCTAGCGTAAAAAATTGCAGAGCTATGATCAGAAGTAGAGATACCGTTTTTCACTAAAATAACGCACAACTGAGATCAATTGGTTAATACTTTGAGAATAAGGGCCGATTGGAACACACTAAACTCAATTTGTTTAATTTGCTTAAATTGCTTCAATTAGTAAGCCTTTTTTAACCTGTTCACTTGAATTTTATATTACAAGGCAGAAATATTAATTTCTTTAGTCATACATTTATTATCACATGTTAATTTGTCAAAAAGTGATCAATTCAAACGTTGCAAAAGTTCTTACATTTTATTTTTTATTAGCGAAAAGAATTAGTTTTAAAGGTTGGTATATCTGACAGGGAAACATTACTTAAACTTTTAAAGTATTACTCAAATTCAATCAATTTTTTTTAGATTGTATAAAAATTTCTTTGCAAATTTTGTTGGTCCTTCAGTATCTATTTAAGAATTATTTTATAATAAAGTTTTGTAATCAGTATTTTTACTTCCATTTATAAAGTGCGTATGAAATGGAAAAGTTTTAAATTTTATATTTAATGGCTTTGCAACTTCTAATCTCAGTAATCTGATTACTTATTTATGTTTTACGATGAGAAGAAAAAAAGTTTTGTGAATTTATGGGCATAACTTAGCATATTATACTTCTTGTGATTGTATAAAGAAATCTTGTTTTGTATTTGTTTGCACTGAGTTTAATTCTAAAACATACATAGCGAATTTCTAAAACATAATGCATATTTCTTCCGTTGTATTTATAAAAATTAACAATTTATACGAAAAAGAAATATAAAATAAACTATTTATTACCTCGATAAAGTAACTTAGAGTATCAGAAATCAAGTCAGAAGACCGTTATAGGAAAAGCAATTTGCTTGGAAATAGTGAGAATTTAAAGCGACTTTACGACTTAGTGAAACACAATATCTTATGTGTTGCAGCGGGAATTATATTAAAACTTTCTGGAACTAAATTTTATTAAAATACGGAAAGGGATGAGCGGAGATGTTCACTTAAGACTTTGAATAATTGGACTTTATGTATTTTCTTCGTAGAGCCTTGACAGAATTTAATGAAACTCACTGGATTTTTAGTGTTATTTTTAGAAAACATAAAAGATAATTTCAATTTTTATTTTAAATTACCTTTTTAATGATGATATTTAGCTGACTGCTTACAAGATTACAGATATAAATTTATAGTGAAATATTAAATTATGCTTAAGTCATTCATAACTATCTGTATGTTTTTAATCTTCTAGATAAATATTTATATAAAAGAATGCACGGACAAGAAGCAAACATCACAATTCAAACTGTAATTTCAAACTGCTGATGCGACTTTGCACAATTGGCGTAGGTGACATTTGTTGCAACGCATCAAAGTGGGAAGTATTAGTTCAACATTCAGGGGAGAATACATTTCCAGTTTCTACGGGCGCTCGCAATAACGTACACCAGTAGTTAACGTCGTCGGAATTCCGCCAAGACATCGTAAATTCGTCATTGCGCGACTATAAAACTTTTAACGAGCGCGATGAATCAAGATAAATCTCGCGAAAGAGAAAGAGAGAAAGAGAGGAAGAGTGAGAGAGGGAGAGAGAGAGAGAGAGAGAGAGAGAGAGAGAGAGAGAGAAGCAGGTATAATAAAGGAAATGAAGAAAAATAGAAAATTATAGTAAAAGGTACAGAAAGAGGTGGAGATAGCGTTTATTATATACCTTGTGGAAAATAGACATAAAAAGTGGGTACAGAGGTAAAACAAAGGTTAATATCGAAGAAATGGAAAAGCATGAATTTTTGAGACATGATTTTCATTTTATAAGTTATGACACCCTTGTGACTGTGTGCAGTAAAATTGAAATATGCAACAAATAATCAAAAAAGTGTAAGGTTGTTTATAATATACTTCTAAAACATACATCTTAGCTGATGCGAATGTAAATGATGATTTATTTCAATGTATACCTCAAAAACTTTTATCGCTGTGAAACAACATTTCTTAGTTCGAAGTATCTATGAGTCACAAGTGCATACGACTTGCGTGTCACGTCGAGCGTCTTGACGACGACATTTGAAACTTTAAAGTGCTGAATTTTTCCATCCTTACGACGTGTTTGCTTCCAAAGTAAAAGCAGATTTACGAAGTATGACATGTTTAACGCAGGAGTACAGCATATGGTTTTTAAAAAGTTTCGTTGCATTTACAATGAAAGTATTGCATACGATATTTGAGATTCAAAAACTATTTTTTCCGAAATTATTATCTTGTAAGACTTGTTTTCTCTATTTTTTTTTTACTTTTTCAAAGTTTACAACTTAGTAAATTATCGGGGAACACAAAATTCGGTTATACTTTCTTATTATTGTGACGTTTTCCTAGAATTATTTAAAATGTATGCAAATGCAGTGCGTGTTGTGTATTTCGTACAATAATTGATACAAGACATGTGAGAAAAATACTTAAGCGGGGACATTCATTTTCCAACTTTACAAACCGTATATAATTAGTGATTTCCGCTTGTTATTATGTGTAATATTTCTTATCTATGCGCATACATAATATATAAGAAATGAAAAAAGTGAAAAATACGTTGTAAGTAATTATAACGCACTCAATTATTATTGAACAAAGTATAACTTATTATTAAGTACGCACGTGCCGTCTGGCTAATGCCTGCACATTTTCTACTTATTGAACCGATATCGTAAAACTATAATATAGATACTTTCTCGTGTAAGTTTCTCGACTTATATACTAATTCTACAAATTTAGATTATAAAAATGAGCTAAGGAAAGCACAACTTTCGAAAACAAGTTCTGAAATTGTTAAAGAAAGTTGAAAATGTCACATATTGAACAGAAACATGAATGATCGAAGCAAGTACGATTATTTACATTCGCATACTTAAACCATATCAAAATACACCACACGTAAGGAGAAGATCACAGTGGACAGATGCAGAGAAGCTGAATTTGCTTCGTAACCCTAGAGCCGTCGTCGATTTGCGCACGGATAATGAAGTCGAGCGATACCGTTAGACGCCGCGCGCAACGGTAAAATGCGTCCACTATACTTGCCACTATAGATATACCGCTTTGCCTGCAACAGGCCTCGCCGACGACGGCCGCTTAGACGCCAGCCGAGCGTGTAGCAGCGCAACGCGGAGGACACCCACAGTCGAATTTCTCGCGATATACGTCCGGCCCAAAACGCGCGTCGAACGCGGAAGTGGGCATATAGCGAACGACGATCCCGACGACCAGACGAAGCACCCGCGCTCGTAATTATCGTCGTAAAACGCTGCAAATGAATAACTGTACCGAAAGGGCCGCGGAGCGGAAGTGACGAGAGGTTGGAAAAATATATATAGGGACCGGGTTTTCGAAGAATTTGAGAAATTCTCGTTGTTTTGTTGTAATAGGTGGTGTTATTGCTTTGTTTAAGGGCTTCGAGGTAATAGCGATTTAATAGTCTACATAGAAAACAATTTCGTCAAAATTTATTAGTTTTATTTTATAATTTTATTTTACTGAATACACGTACGACCTTTAGAAAAAGTTGACAAATGTAGTATAGGGAAAACTGTGGGAAAGTGAACATAGTAACTCTATAAGTAGAATAAGATGTATTTTTCAGACTTAGAACATTATTTTTTAAGTTGCACAAGAAACTTCTTACATCAATAAACATACTATCAACGTAAAAGAAAGTATTTTATTAAGTTTAATATTATTTACCTATTTTTGAAAAATACCTGTTCACTTTATCCGGGCTATTCAGTGTGGGGTAAAGTGAACTAGAGGATAGAATTAAATATTTTGAAGATATTTTACTTGTTTTTGTACAAGAATAGATAAAAACGTTAATTCAGATAATAATAAAACTTAAAAGACATCTTAAAACCTTTAAAGCACTGTAAAATACGAAACAATTAAATATCGAGGTTATGTTGGCCAATTTTGGTATAAATACAAAATGTATTGCAACAAAGGCTTTGTATACTACACTAACACACACCTTGATTAATATTTTGTTAAATTTTTCATCTGGCCGCGTATAAATTAGTGCTAACGCATTATTTTCCGGACCACTTTACCCCGATTCACCTTACCCAGAGACGTCGATTCTTTAAAATATTTGTTTAAAAAAAGAGAAACCTCTTTTAAAGCTCTATATTCTTGGTTATAGTAAGTGAAACGTATTTGAAGTAATTAGAAGAAAAAATTTAGCAATAAATTGATTATAAACATCTTTAATCGTTATAACGAGGTCGACAAACCTACTATCGTTTAAGGTCGAAAAATACAATTATTTTTCTTTCATAAAATATTAATGGTTATGCGGTGAAACTTTTTAATTATCATCCTTGCATAATTATCTTTCACTAAAATTAAAATTAGGCGTAAATAATAATTTGTTGAAGAAATAATAAGCATGATTCACTTTACCCGTGTGTTCACTTTAACCCAGTTTCCCCTATCGTTTAGGGGAGAAAAATGGGGTCAATACGATCACTGAATTATGAGAAATATTAAGTTTATTGAATGATGAACACATTTTTATATTCTATAGAATGTATCTTTCAACTTAATAAATGCTAAAAACCAAACATATTTTTACAATTATTTAATTTAATTATTGGAGGTCTTGAGTACATGACAAGAAAAATATACCATTTAAACTTTCAAATTCAAAATTTTTTATTTGCTTAGTGATATTTATTATTTTTTAAATGAATTTTGAAATTGTATAGTGAAATGGGGCCATTTCGATCAGTGTGTATTTAAATGGGGGAAGTGCAAAAAGACGTTAAGATTACAATATATTTTCATGAGGTAATAAAACGTTATATATGCTCTTTTTTTAGTTTGCTAGTGTAAAATTGTGTTTTGCATATTAAAATCTAACATTTCGAGCATGAGAAATATGAATTTAAGAGATATTTAAATTTATTTTACGTTTAGTCTCTGATCGGAAACGTAATCCGCCTTGTGCAATTAACGTTGAAAAAATAATCTTTTTTATTTTGATAACAAAATACGAGGTTTATGTTTTTCTGTCAGTTAAAACTATTAAAATTTAAAAGATAGAGGTTTGAACTTATTCTTAAGGGGATGTCGGAGCTATTCCGATTGGTGGAAATTTTACCTAACTTCCAAATTTGTATCACAAAAATAAAAATTTGTAGGCATTTGTAGTACAAAAATGTAGTTGTCCACTATTCTTTACATAATAATAAATAATTATCAAGGTCGATATGTACGATTTTTTATGAAATCTCGGCATATAACGAAAAATACGACGCGAGGTGAAGCAGCCAATGAGGTGAAAAAACGGTAAGATGACCGTCATTTGTACCGCTTTCTATTGGTCAACTATAATAATATTTCATAATAATAAACTTTTGAAACTATTGATAAACAAAACGCTGTTGTCCACTGTTCTTTACACAATAACAAATCATTATCACCCTCGATGTTGATGCTACTATGTAAATTTTAGACGTATAACGAAAAATATGGCACGAGGTGGAGGTCACAATGGTAAAGTTCGCTCCGACCTCTTCTTCGTATAAAAAACAAAGAAATGTTAATATATTTTTATGTATAACAAGTTTTCCTTAAGTGATCAGCATGATCCCGTTCTACCCTAGATATAATAATTTTATTTGTAATAATAAGTGCAATATATATAATATTATATTTATTTAAAATTTTTATACTACAATAAAAAAAATGTATTAAATTTAAATAAACGTTTATTTCAATACTGCTAATAAACATTGTTACTAGTTTTAAGCGAATGATTTTTGTTATTTACTAAAATAAAATAAATAGTATTTATTTCCAATAAACTTTTTTTTAGTAGTATTGACATAATCGTTTATTTGCACGTATACTAAATTTGTTCAGTGTATCGTTAAATATCATGTGCCAATTTTGATATTCCTATAGAAAGTCGATTTTAATTTTACGTTACTTTTATATTTGATGCTGGATATCAGAAATTAATTAAAAAAGTCGAATTAAACTAAAGAATATACTATACTTTAATCGACGTCGCTTACGAAGACTAGCACATTTTAGGTCTCTTGAAAAATAGTATAAGGTTTTATCATGAATCTTCTACGAAAATTAGCAATTGTCAAAATTTTAGGCAAGAACTATAATTCTCTTAGAGAATCTATGAAAGTGTTAGTATTAATCAGAAAATCTAAAAAGTGCGAGTTTTTTTAGAGACTTCTGAAAAGAGTTGCTGAAAAGTGTTTTTGAGAAATCTGAAATGTGCTAGTCTTAGTAAGGGACGTCATAATTATGGAGAAAGTCATCATAATACGAAAAAGAAAATAGTAAATCTCATTTTAATTACCGCGAGACAGAAATCTAAAAATATTCAAAATCTTAGAAAGTATACACGAATTCACTTAGTAGATCCATTCACTTTTCACCGTGGAACACGTTAAAACGTCCATTGTACGAGAGTCAGAGACAGATGCTTCGAAAGCGCTCCTTGATTCGTTTTCATCTCTCTTGAGTCGCGCGTTTGGCGCGTTTGCGCAAGTCTCACCACACATCCGACCACCACCAATCACGACTGCATGCGAGCAAATATTAATTTTAGCGCATATAATAAACATAGTGCAGGCATAAGAGCGTATAAGCGTAATGTTTTTATTACGAGAAATTTGTCGTGAAAAACGAGTGGCGTGTCCGCAATTCATTTAAAAATTTAAAAATTAATTACGCAGTAATTTACACAACTGACATCGAGAGTCTATCCATTCAAGAGTTAAGAATAACTTTTTTTATTTTGAGGAAGCTACCGCATAAAGAGTGTCAGCTCTTAATAACACGAAAATATACCTCTTCGTTGCCGAAGTGAATCGCCGAACAACCGGTTTCTTAAAAACACTTTCGCACAGCGCAACGATTCACTTGCAAACACTTGCAATAAAGGTCACTTCACAATGAACATATCTTTCAACTCTCGAGTATTGTTTTATTTTTGCATTGCATATGCACATTATGGAGCCGTACAGATTATCGTTGAAGTTTGACTAATATTTCTCATCACCGCGCCTTTCATCAAATGCATTGCGCGAATTCACTGCATAGGTATCGATCGGATCCGCGAGGAGACATGCAAATGTCGATGAAAAACAATATAAGAGATGAAATTAGTAAATGCTAAAACCATTACCCACGATTACGTCGTGAAAATAGTCGGTCAAATATATATACACACACACTTATTTCCCCTCCCTGCGCATCACGTTATAAATTTTATTGCAGATCGTGTTTCTAAGCATTTTGCAAGAGAAGAAGCGCACCAGCCGCGAACAAAGAGAGTAAGAAGGAGGGGGTGGGAGAAAGAGAAGCGTGTATATACAGGATTTATGGGGATAATTTATTAGAAAACTCCCCTGAAATTGGCCACAAATACTTATGTAAATACACTCTCTTATACGAGCCGTAGATTCCACTTTCTCGTTTCATAACTTCCTCGAGCGAGCAGCAAAGTAGAGGTGCTTCGTGTGTGGAGTATATGTATGTATCCACGTGCACAACACCCACGCGATAATAAAAACCCTGTGTGTAATCTGCGAAGAGCGGCTGGGCACACGCGGCTGTACCGAAAATAGAAGATGGCTTTGTGGACAAAGAGTAGAAGTGTCGAAAACAATCCGCCATTAACGGCAGTTATCGGGCGAAAGTAAAAATGAAAAGAGTCAAGCGAAATCGAAATATATTGTTAATAGTATCAATAATTTCGAGCATGTAAAATTTAGGTTGGATTACGGTTAAATAAACAAGATATAACTAACTTCGAAAATCAGAATTTCGTTTGGAAAACTGATGTTTTACTTTGTTTATTTGAATAACAGGGGAAATGTTGGACATCTCCAATTTACGGGCACTCTTTGAAAATTTTCCAGTAAGTTAGGCGCTTAGGTGCTGAAACTTCGTTAACAAAGAATCAATGAATATTCAATTTTGTATTGGTATTTTTAAAAACAACTATACAAACGAACACACAATTCAGCTTGGGAATGTGCCTGCATCGGATACCTAAGCCTTTACGTACTTAATTTTGTAGTTTATAAGTAAAGTATGATCTTTATATATATGGGTCATTCTAATACTTTTTGAACAATCCTTGCGCACTCATGTCAGGGATTTTGCCGGCGACTTTTTTATAAAAGTACTCATCAAAATAAGCTCTCAAAAATTTGTTTAGCCCCTAAGGTCCCCTTTGCGACCTAATAGAGTGTTCTGAATTTTCAAAAGTGGCCAAAAAAGGATATTTTCAAAAAATCGAGGGAGCTCCCATTAATACCAATTTGAACGTACCAAAAAAAGATTCTCATCTTTTTACGAATGTTAAGAAAAAAATATTAGACCCCCTTGGCTGCTCAATGAGTCACCCCTACGGAGATAAATATAAACCTACAATTTTATATTTTTTAGATTATGTTCGATTGCTTGCCATTTTACGAAATCCATACGAACTTAGATCTACCTCGTCCCAAATTTTTCATCTGTAAAAGTCCTATAATTCCTTTTTGGTACGTTCAAAACGGTTTCTTATAGCTAAAGATACATTCTCTGGAAAATAGGTACTTTTTGAAAATCGTTATGTTGGGACCCCTGTAACTTTTTCTCTCAGCCCCTTCTGAGCTCTAACTTTCAGGAAACATAGTTCAAACATCCTAGAAAACAATGCTTTTTGTTTGGTGCTGTGTATTGAACTTATAGCATAACTGTGAATATTTTTCCAGCTTGCTTTTCTCACCTAAAGTATAAAACGTCATACTATTGAAGTCTGATGGACAATTTTGGGCAGGTCCAAATGAAAGCGGACATTGAGACCTTAAATGTAAGTGGTCGGAGCATGTTTGAGGATATTTCGATGAAAAGTTACGCTCGATTCAAACTTAAGAAAACGTTTAGAACTTCTCAGTAACTGAGGAGCACAAGTCGTTGGCAACTTTCGGTCTCCCATTTGGTCACCGAAATCTTTTCGTAACTTTGAATCGAGCGTAACTTTTCATCGAATTATCCTCAAAGAGGCTCCGACAACTCAAATTAAAGGTCTGAATGTCAGCTTCGTCAGATCTAAATCCGTATTGATTTCGTAAAATGGCAAGCAATTGAACATAACCTAAAATACACAAAATTTTAAGTTTATATTCAGCTCCGTAGGGGTGACCTATTGAGCTGTCAAGGGGATCTAATATTTTTTTTCTTAAAATTCGTTAAAAAATGAATAAATCGTTTCTTGGTATGTTCAAAATCGTATTAATGACCTCCCACGAGTTTTTCTAAAATAGCCGTTTTTGACCATTTTTGAAAATTCAGAACACTACTAGGTCGCAAAGAGGATCTCAGGGACTAAAATTTTTTTTGAGAGCTTATTTTAATGAGTATTTGCATACAAAAATCCCCGGCAAAATCCCTGACATGAGTGCACATGTTTTGTTCGAAAAGTATTAGAATGACTCATATATATATTTATTTATATATAGATGAGTCTCTGTGAGATTGACTTAAAAAAATTTCTTTTTAATTTGTTTGGTAACAATGTTCCTTTTGGTATGTAGAATGTATGTAAATTTTTTCAGATTTTTTAAAATCGTTAGGTTCAAAGTTGATCAAAGCTAAATATGATTGGATAGTTATGTTTTACATTTTTTAGCAAATTTCAATCTCCATTTGCTCAACACAATTAAACCTCTTTAAAAAATAGCAACAATGGAATTTTAGCAAATTTCCCGAATTTTTTATAAAAAATGGTTCCAAAATCTTTTAATGCTCCATTCGATTAATTAAACTCAGTATAAAACTTAAAATCCTTTAAAAAGTGGGTTGAATTACTCGAACCATTACACCAAACATCATGAAGATAGCTTTCTTTACTGCAAAAGTGACTGCCATAATCGCAAAATGTCAAAAGTACAAAATTTATATAAAAATAATCAAAATAACGTGAAATATTGTTAAAAATATTATTAAAATGCACGTTTTGGCAAAAAAGTCATATTTAGCTTTAAACATCTTTATATATATGGACTTAAAAGAATCTGAAAAAATTTACATGCATTCTACATACTAAAAGGAAGATTTTATCTGAAATTAAAAAGGAAGTTATAATATAATATAAAATTTTTTGGTCAGCTTAGCTCAACGAAAGTCTTCGACGACTTTTTTTCTATAAGAGGGAAACTTGATGAAAGTGTATTACCGATCATTCAGGACCAACAGTCTGAAAAACTCTGCCGAAGAGGACAGTCACGCCACTCCTACGACGGTTGGAACTATAGCGCGAAACGATTCCGTTATATACTCTGTGCAGTGAGTGCAGTGAGTGCAGTGAGTGTTAGTGCATATCAAACCGCGAGAAAATGAGGCCGTGGAAACTAACAAACGATGGATAACTTCGCGGAACAAGGACTGCGCGCGGAGCTAAAAACTTGAGTATCTCTTTATCATTTTCTTTATTTTCTTTTAAAAACACTACGAGGTACGAGAAAAAAGAAATTCAGTGCCCGCCAAATGCGGGGGGGGGGGGGGGTATACGCTTTTCCCGCATGCCCCTTCGCTATCCATTACCCTTCACGTTGCTAAGCAATCCAACAACCAAAAAAAAAGAAAAGTGTGTTGGAGAGCGGGGTCGTAGGAGTGATGACCCTACACCTGGGGCGAAAATCTGCCCCACTGCAAGCCATCTACAAATGTCACGCATTGAAAGCCATGCATTCCTCACGTGTTAAAACATTGTCCGGACGTAAACTGACCCTCCTTTCGGATGTCCGGTGTGGGGGGCGGCCCGGGGCGGGGGGGGGGGGGGTTAATTTATGCAAATAAACAAACCAAAGAACATTAAAGTGGGCACGTGGAATGTGCTCAGCTTAGCAAACGATTGGCAGTTAGAGATACTCTCTAGGGAAGCAGATAGGTACGACGTAGACATTGTAGCTTTACAGGAAGTTAGGAGGGAGGATGTTAAGAGGGAGGGTACGGTAAGATAACGAATCAATAAATATACACTGTTTCATGGTGGATTACAAAAGGCGGGACAGCTGGGAATAGGCTTTCTAATTAAGAACAACCTGACAAATGCGATAACCGATTTTAGCTTTGTCAACGATTGTTTAGGCACCCTCACTATTCAAAGCAAGTGGTATAAATTAATATTCATCAATGTTCATGAATGAAGAGATTCAATCATAATCCCGATTCACAAGAAAGGGGATAAAACAAATTGCAATAATTACAGGGGGCTTTCTCTGAAATGTACATGTTATAAGATATTATCTAACGTACTAGTTAATTTAATTAAAATGTGTCTAGATAATAGCAGGGGCATAATTCGCGCAGGAAATAGTCTATCAGAACCATTCGAAATGGATTAAAACAACGGGGTGGGCTATCAACACTTCTGTTTAACCTAGAACTAGAATACGTTGTCAAGGCCGTACAAGAAAGCGGGGAAGGAGTAATACAGAACGGTTTCTTAACGCAATTGCTACCCTGTGTAGACGATATAGGTATAATAGGACAGAACAGGGAAACCATAATAAAAAACGTTGAAATACTATTAAAAACGGCAAAAGAAGTAGGTCTAGAAAGTAACGAAAAGAAAACGGAATACATGGTCACTGACAGAATGGCACCCGTGAATGAGTATAGCGACCTGACGGTGTTAGATAAAAGCTTTAAAATAATAAAAGAATTTAAATACCTCGGCACTATAATTGACTCCAAAAATGAAACGCATAAAGAAATGAAGAAAAGAGTGCACTCCGGAAATGCATGCCTTTATTCGGTGGTAAAATTACTAAAATCGTGACTACTATCACGGAAGACAAAATTAGAGATATATATAGGAAAATTATTATGCCAGTAGACCTAAACGGATGTGAGACATGGGCACTAACTAAGCGGGAGAAGGATAGGTTCAGAGTATTTGAGAACAAAGTTATGAGAAGGATATTTGGAGGCAAAATTGATGAGTTAAGTGGAGAATGGAGAATCTTACACAATAGGAAAATAAACGAGTTATACGGAAAAGCGGATATTACCAGAGTTGTAAAATCTCGAAGACTGGGATGGGCCGGGCATGTAGCGAGGACGTAAAATGATAGGACAGCATTTAGAGTACTAGCAGGAAAACCAGAAGGAACAAGGCCTGCGGGTACACCAAGACGAAGGTGGGAAGACAATGTCAGGGCCGACTTGCGAGAAATAGGACACTATGAGGAAAACTGGATTAAGCTTGCAAAGAATAGAGAGAAATGGTGTGATTGTGTGAACAAAGGTATGGACTACATAGCTTTGTTCCATTAATGGCTGGCCACTGTAATAATATTAATAATAATATACTTATATATATATTAAGATATCTATTTTATCGTTGTTTACTGCGACCCTTGAATAACAATTTTACCTATTGATAATCGTTATACATCATATTTTTATAATTCAGAAAAAAGTAAAATGTATTATACGTGTTCAGTGGAGAAATATGAACAATCGATATTTCATACTATACCTGAATTTTTAGCACCGTTCTTTTTTGTCACTTTTAATTTGCATGAAAATTTGTTTCTGAAGGCCATTTTAGATTGTCCATTGAATTTTAAGTTAAAACTATAAAATTTAAATTGCAAGACTGATCGAATTATGATAAAAGGTAGATATTTTCTATAGATTTTAGATTTTAAGGTAAAAAAGTTTCACAAAACGTAAGTAAAATCGATTAAAGCTTATACTATAACTTTTAAATGAATTTATTTTTAGTTTAATTAGAGAATCCATTATGTGATAAAGTTTTGTCAGTTCATTGTTTAAATAATTATAATTAAAATATATAACATTTGTTGTAATAAAATGCTTTATTGAAAAGTAAATGAATTGCGAAATTCTTTATTTTAATTTAAATTTCCTCGAATGTGATAATGTTAATAACATTATATAATAAATAGTAAGTATTAAATATTTAATTTTATAAAGCCAGCTGATTAAGAGCATATCAATAGAATTGAATCACTACACTATGACGTCAATGAATTTCCAAGTTTGTATGTACCTAAATAGATTTAAGTTTGAAATTGCGTCGTATAAAATAAATTGTACGCTTTCAAAGAAGTAAATCGATTTTAATAAAGTTTCCTATACGAGAAAGGAAAAATAAAAACAAGTTATTTCCTCGATTTCGCTTTATCGCTGAATTCTGCAGTAATACTTGACTTATCGTAAAAATTATATACTGTGTAAATATTGAAAGTTCCTAAATTGTGCCTATAAATAATACTGACCAAGAATACTAACATAAATAGCATAAAAATCTGAAACAGAATTATACTCATGATATGGCGAATAAAATATTATGTATTTTTATTTAGTTTTATGTAAAACATTAAATCTTTTTAACTAATTAAAGAAATTAATTTTCTTTAATGCACCTAATAAATAGAAACATTATAAGTGTAAAAATATACAAACATTTTATCAGATAAAACATAATTATTTTAATTTAAACCAGTACATATTATTTATGTTTTACATAATAATACAAGAATAATATTTGCAGTATTTTTATATCTCAAACACAAATATAAATTAAATTAGAATCACCAGTGTAATAAATGTTAATTCATCAACGAGAATAATCAAACTATATTTATCTGACTAAATAATAAACATACTCCATTCAAAAACCCGCTGCTAACGGATTTAGCAGAATGCTTCTTCAAAGGTATACCTATGTCCTGAAAAATTGAGTCAGAGAATATTATAATGAAAATTCGTATTTAATAAAGCAATGCTAAAATTAAATCACTAAATTGGAAGCGTCTAAGTATTGCCAGTCTGAAAAAATCTTAAAACTCAATCTTATTTTGTAACATAGTCTGCACGAAAAAAAATTATTATTAGTCTTAAATAACATAGATAAAATGGAAATCATGCGTAGTTTAAGAATATACACCCACCCTAATAAGATATTCCCGTCGAACGGCTTTGAAATAGAGTGATCGACCTTATTGGTTGATTTCTGTAAATCGGGAAATCTCCGAGCATGTAAAAAAACGTTCGACGTGAATAACTTACTCGAGAGTGTACGTACTTTTCACATATGTTCACCCTGGTGGAAATGAATTGGATTTTTAGACTACACGCAAAAAAGTACGACCGACAAAAGATGATGCTACGTGTTAGGTTAAAATACCTTTCATGCCTACATCTGATGGTGTGTTTTACTTGGCTTTGATCGTGCGCGTACTTAAAATATATGATGCATGTCTGCATGCTTTTTTTCGGTGGATATGCAATGCACACTGTTTTTAGAATTTAGGAACCGTGGTGCGTATTTCAAAACGATTGTGTATTAGGTATTTTGTCTCATACATCGTCAAGATCGACTTACTTGATGACTATTTAAGGAGGATCTTACGCAAATCAGAAAAAAAATTATTCTACGATATGAAAATGTATTATAAATATAATGGTATTATAACAATATCTTTGCAAAATTGTAGGATAGGTTCTATCTTAAATGTATTAAAATAACTTAACTTAAAATTATTAATTAATACATAAATTATAAGATAATCGTAATATTTAAAACAAATTTAGATATTTTTAAGGGTATAATTCTTCAAGGTTTTTTTTTTTTTTTTTTTTATTATTATTTAACGTCGCCATGTTTGTGCTTCCATGTGGTGCTAATCGACGACGGGGGTCTGCGGTGTGTTTGTAAACAAAGCACATGTAATTTTTACAGAGGTGCTTGTATCAATCGGCAGAGACTAGGATTCGAACCCGGGTCACCGGCGTGGGAATCCGACACTCTACCGACTGAGCCGCCGCAGGCCCCAAGGTTAATTTTAATGTTAAAATGCCGAATTCACGAATTTCAATCTCTCTAAAGCTTTTAAATTTGTTTTAATATTAATATTATCTTATAATTTACGTATATGAGTTTCAAATGTTCGAAAATTGGTTATATTTTTCTGGCATTAATGAAATGTTTTTTCTAATATTATTTCCGAATTAAAAATGGAATTTCTAGTCTAAACATTTGTATTCGAATGTTTCTAGCCATTTTATAGCGCGTATAAATATACTATATTTGAGAAAACTAAGCTAGCTACATAAGTAATACCAAGAACTAGACCTATTAAAAATGGATGCGCTTCAGATTTAAAAAAAAAAATCAAAGAATGAGGCTAGGCTTATTTAATAGTGCTCGAAACTTGAAAATATTAATACAAGAAAGTATTTATTTTTAAAAGCAATTTGAACCATCTATTGTAGTTAAATAAGTTAAGCTGACTAATTTTGAGGTTATGGAGGATTTTCGAGCTACAGCAAGAAACGTCTAAAAACTACTCAAAACAACACTTCATTAATGTTTTCGATTTTATCAAATTTTTAAAAATTAATAATGTATTTTTTCTTTCACAAAAATTACTTTAAAGTTGTTAGACATATTAATTGAAAGGAAATTGTGCCTACTTTACGAAAACGTAAAATTTTTTTACACTTTTAAAGTATAAAATGGCAAAACAAATGGTTCTGATTTATACCAAATTTTCAAAATTAATATTTTTACTAAAATATGTAGGTAATATTCATTTAACTCCCAAATCTAATCAGTTCTAAAATGAAACATGCCTAATATGTCTACAAAATTTCGGCGTGGTTTATGCTTTTGCTTTCTCGAAGAGAAAGCTTTGTAACGATGATAAAATTTTCTTCAGAGATTCGATGAATCTCGATGGTTTTGCGATTTCTGAGTCATAGAAATAGGTTTACAATAGGTTTACAAAAACTGTCTGTCTGTATGTATGTATGTGTGTATGTGTGTGTGTGTATGTGTGTATGTATGTATGCAATCAAAATTTGTATAACTCTTCAAGGGAAGCATATCTCATGTTGAAAATTTTGCATGCATATTACATATATTTGAACTTTGAACTGATTAGATTTTGGAGGTGAATAAATATTACCTGAATATTTTATTAAAAATATTAATTTTGAAAAATTTGTAAAAATTTAAACCATTTGTTTTGCCATTTTATACGTTGAACTTGTCAAAAATAAGTACGGTTTCACAAAGTTGGTGTAATTTACTTTCGATTGATATATCTTATAATATCTTTAAAGTTATTTTTGTGAAATAATAAAAATATTAGTATTAAAGAGATTTTTTAAATCGAAATATTTTTTGTTGTGTTTTAATACTTTAATTTTATTATTGATAATACCTAAACGCTTGTATCTAATAAGTTAATTATAGCACTAATTTATTAATTGCGATTTTTCTTTATAAGATTCCTTGAATCGATTAATCAGGACCTCTCTTTGATAAAGCATTCTGCTAAGGCAGTTAGCAGCGGTTTTCTTCGAGAATCACGGTGGCTACAAAATTCTGGTTACACACGTACATATCTATGTACATACATACATATATGCATGTAGACAAATATACATTTTTACATGCCTTACAAGTTTTTCTGACTCAGAAACCTCGAAGACATCGAAATTAATTTAAATCTCTGATCCGAAGATTCTCATCATTACAAAGCTTTTTCTTTAAGAAAGCAAAATGCTCAATTTATCGCAACATCAATATCGTCTTAATATGATAGCGAAACGTAGGAAAAACACAAAGTTGTCGTCTGATCGACGCAGCGAAATACGAGAGTAATTCGACGCTGTGCAACGACTATGTTTTTCGCTAATTCACGAATATTTCGTCTCGCACGGGAATAACGGTGAATTGTCGCGAGCGTACAGTACACGAAGGTAAACCCCCTCGCGGTCGCTCGAAACGTGCTCTTTAAAAAGAGACCCGTAGATTCCATTAAATCTCGTTGAGAGAAGCCTATTATTAAGGACTCTTACACAAAATCAAAACCTATATTATCGAATGAAATGGAAATATATTATAAATATTGTCAGTAATATTAGGTCTAAGAAATGTTCGGGTAAATTGTCGACCATGATCATGACCAAATTTAGGTTTTTTGAAAATTCCTTTATGAAGAATTGTTCTTTTGATATGCGAATTTTTTTCACAATAAAGTACTTATAAAATCATTCAACTTAAGACTGAAAACGATGCAAAATATACTGTTTCTCATTTGTTATACCATGTGTTCAGGATTTTATTCTCAACTCTACAACTTGATAATTAAAGGATAATATTTAATCAAATTTTTACGGAATATTAGTTTTATATAGAAATATAATCCTTAAATTATCAAGACATAATACTCATTGCTTCTCATAAAAAAAATATAATGTTAAGAAAATGGATTTTGTTGGACAACGATAAAAGATTTTTTATATTTTCCCTTGAAAGTTATAGTGGTAATTTGTTAGTATATAGATATAAGCCCGAAAGTATGGTACACGGAAAAAAATGCTATGTTAATTTAACAAAGTCACTAGCGGGGCGGGTGCCACTATAGTGGCACCCTATTTTTGTTCAGTATTTTGTGTATAACTTAGACAGTTTGAGCTCAATATCGCTCAAATATTTTTCTGTATAATCCTAGATACCTAAGGAATAAAATCGTGAGCTTAAATTTGCAAGTGTTTATTTAGATAATTAGTTACAAACAATTTAAGATAAAAAAACTTCGATTTATTAGATTAAATTCACCCCGCAAAGGGTTAACAGATGGGTTAGTAAAATTAACAAATCACAAATAATAGTTAGTGCGTATTTCACCAAGTGACTTTGTAAAATTAACAAAACATTTTTCTCCGTGTATTGATAACATATTTACAAATTTTTTTATGTAATGCCAGAATATATGACAGTGAGAGAAATTGTACTTTCAAAATAATTACGCTTCGCATATGATTGTATGTATGTATGTATGTATGTATGTGTCTATGTATGCATGTACGCATGCGTGTATGTATGTATGTATGTATGTATGTATGTATGTATGAATGTCTGTCTGTATGTATGTATGTATGTATGTATGTATGTATGTATGTATGTATGAATGTCTGTATGTATGTATGTATGTATGCGTGTGCGTGTGTGTGCGTATGTGTGTGTGTGTGTGTGATATGTGTGTGCGTGTGTGTGTGTGTTGTGTTTATGTGTATATGTGTAACTCATCTGTAGGCTTAAAGTATGTGTAATGCTTATAAACTTCTGTAGTAAATTTGGTTTATAATATATGCATCTATACATAATAATATAACATACTATGACATGACTGATGCCTCTTTGAGAAAGCTGAGTGCCAAATAAGTAGGCAGCGTTTTCTTGGATAATTTGTATCGTTCAACCATGATTTGTTTTTATTAAAAAGTTGATACATATTCTAAAAACTACCAGAAAACTGAATCCATCGAGAAAATTATATGTAAGTGGTTTGAAAAAGTTATTCAAGTCCTAGTTTAACATAAAAGATCTACGATAAAATGTCGATTTCAATAATGTTAGTAACCTTAGAATATGCTAAATTTAATTTGTCTGAATATCATTTATATGTTATTTTTGTGTTAAATGATGAATCGAGACAGGTGGGAGAGGGGGGGGGGGCGATGGACTGGGATATAGAAAAACACAAAAAGAGAGTAAATGTTACAAGCATGTAAGTTGTACATAGATGTACGAAGGTACACCACAATACAAGTATGTATTATATTCACGTAACGAGTAGAGGTCGTCGAGCGCGGCAGCGGCGGTGGTTTATGCGAGCACCGGGTATATGGCACGGAATGAAGTATATATGCTGTATATCTCCTTTATGGCAACCATTAACATATTTTTTGCCGTTCGTATTACCATACAATAGTAGTGAAAATATTATAAATTATGCCCGTAAATCAGAAGAAGGGAGCTAGCAAGAGCAAAAAAGGATATATGGGAGTGGAGAGGGGGAGAAAAGAGGAAGGCAAAAGAATTTTACCTTCCAACTTTGCGTTTTTATCCGATTCCTACCTCTTCTCTCTAGTCTCTACCCCTACGTTTCCCCTTCTCTCTCGTCTCTCTCTCGTCTCTCTCTCTCTCTCTCTCTCTCTCTCTTTATTTATTTTTCTTTTTCTGTCTCTCTCTCTCTGTGTATTCTTGACCTTTTGTGTCTGAATGATCAGCCAATATCACTGCCTCATTTGTTGTTTGATAACTTGTTTCCCATTCGTAGTATTGGCGTACTTCACGTTTTCATTTCAGTATGTTATAAGATTATGCATTCATGAATCACTGAAATGTTTAAAATCTGGTAAACTAATTAAAAATTTACCAAAAATTGTTTTATAAGAGGATCAAGTATTATTCTCACAGTTTATTATCAATTTGACTGAGATATAAATGGGCCATTTTGTTATATAAAACTAAGAATTTTTAGATTACATTACAAAACTCTTTTTTAATTTTTTTAAATTTAAATTTAAAAATTATTGACAATACGTACTTATATAAGGAATTATTTTTCTGAACAAATAAAAGATATACTTTGCTATGTTGCAGGGTTTCGTGTACCTAATTAAATTTCGTGTTACGACGAAAAAAGAAAATGTAAAGTTCTATGATGCATTAATAATAAAAAATAATGGTAATATCGTGGCATATTTAAAGTTGATACTTTCTCAGGATTCAGCGGTAAAACGAAATTTCATTTATTTCATTACCCTCGGAATGGAGAATTCTTTCGCTTCCACCTCAATTTACACAATAATATAATGGCCTATTGTTTCGCTTCCTCATAGACAAAAGAAACGACTCTCAATGAATGAAAATAATAAGACTTATTATAATAAGAGGAAAAGAGAGTCATTGAAATATTTAAGCATAAGGTACGCGTTCTATTTACCCGATGTATTGAAAAATCGTTTATATCGTTTTCGCGTTGCATAATTATAAAATTGTTTATGGTATCAATATTACAGCCATAAATTGTCATTTAATGCTTTTTGTGATATATAATACTAGCATTGAATATGCAATCTGAAACGTGTATCAGTATATAATTAGAATTTTTTCGTTGCTGATTAACTATATTTTATGATGGAAAAAGTATATACCATGGAAATATATTAGCGGAAAACAATTCAAAAAATGTAATTACGAAGGAATTTCATGAAAAGTACTAAAATAATATAATTAAAGCCCTCTGGCCTTACATTAAAAAGTATTTAATATGCATGCAATACATTATGCAGAAATATTTTAATTTACGTAAGCGTGCTTAATAATTTTGAAGAATATTTCTCGGGACGTGATAAATACAAATATGAAGCATATTTTTAGCATGTACATTTATAAAATAAATATGTAAATGAATGAAAGTATAAATTATATTTACATGAAGTTTGAAAATATCGTTTATCGAAATTACTGTAAACACAAATCACAGATCTCATTATTAAAATTTTCGATGAACCCGAAAGTTTCTGTTAGTTCCGGTTTTGGAGCGCCACAAAAACACAAACAACTAATTTACAGGCTTAAATATTGGGCAAAAGAGGCTATAAAAGCGGTTGCGTGTTTTGCGAGTAGACAATGAAGAGACCGCGATTGTATTTTAATCGAGCTTCTATCTCCAGGAGATTAAAATCGCGATAATCTAAATACGGAATTCTTCGGGGCTCTTGGGAAAAGTGAAAATTTAAATTTAAATTGGTAGGTATGTGCGTGCTTTATTTAATCGCGCCCAATTAGCGACTCATTGTAATTCGAGCGCCGCAGTCGCTGCCGCCTACGCGAATAAACAAAAGCGCGAGACGTTCGAAAAATAAAATCTGTACTGCTGCACGAGGACCGATGATGATGCCCCTGCGTAATGCAGAATTAACAGCCGCAGCCGTTATTTAAAAAGGTTGTCGAACCCGCTCTATTTGTTTACGCATTCCCGTTATGCGCATATTTAACGAGTTCGTTCCTTTTTTTCCGACGAGTACGTTCACACGTACTGTTGATGGGCGCATGAAATTATTCTTTTGGACACGCGGAAATATTTTTAACATAAGTTTCAAAAAGTAGTAAAAAATACAAAATTGTTTATTAATTAATTATTCTTATGTATAATTTTAATTTAATGAAATTGTTTTTCATGAAGTTTATATTTTATAAGGACATACAGATAAAATAAAAAAAAATGAAATAAAAAAATTATAATGCTGTTTCTGGATTGTTTCTGTATTTTGCTTCCTCAAAATAAAAGTTATATAAAGACAAATGTGTCATATATTATTATGTAACTTATTTATTTAAACAAAATATATTTGAAAAACTTTTGTATAAATAATCCTAAAGGATATACAAAAAGTTAATTTCAAACTATAAACCTTGATTATTCAACATTATGCATTTCGAATAAGAGATAATAAGTAGTACAAAAGTTCACCACTAAAATACAGGCAATTACAGAACTTCACGAGAGAATAAAATAAGTTTTTCAATGCTCAAGTTACAGCCCTACAATGGCAGCCGAGGTGAACGATCTATCCGACCCCTCGTTGTATTTTTTGAATAATCGGAAGTTTTTAAATATTAAGATAAAAGCTTCATCTACTCTTGACAGGAAAAATATCTGGGGTTTAAATTAAAGCTGTCGTGCTTAGAGCGACGATTTTTCATTGTTACAGTCAAAGACAAATGTTAGAAATTTCGATGCCGAGTGACGCAGGTGTTTTCAAACTCACAGTTTTATTATACACTTTAGAATCGTTAAATAAATTGCGGATACATAGACGTGTGAATAATAAATACCATTATAATATTTAACATTCCATGCATAATACATGATGACGACACATCGTAAAATCGTCATGGGTAACTAAAATTCATTCAAACAAATATTTTACACGTTTTACCGAGTACATATTAGTAAACGATAATGCAGATTTAAGTTTAAATTATGAAAAATGGGAAGGTGTCATATTTTATTTATGAAATATATATAAGGTGGGTGCAGGTAATATGACCATGCAGGTAATGTGTCTACCTACCCGATATGTCGCTGTATGCGTTATTCTGAGGTGCCATAACTCCTACCGTATATGTATTGTGACAATAGATGTTAAGAGGCGCGGTGACCCCGCTGCTAGCGCCCTCTAATTATAAGATAGTGTCATATTTACGAGTGACAGAATCAAAACTCTGATTTCTTAGCAGTGCATGCATGTAAAGAAATCACTTTTGTCAGCGTGATATGAGCGAAAAAGAAATCATACGGTACATAAAATTGTAGCGTTTTTACGTACTTTAACATGCATGTGCCGGTTTTGGCAGTAGAGTTATTTTCGATGCAAAAATTGCAACTTTCGTTGACGTTAACAAAATATCGACACCAAGCCTTACGCTACGGCACCATGGAGTTAAATAACACATAAAGGAAGTTTTTGCTAGGTTATACTTTACTTTTTGAAGTACTTACTATATGATTTTACCATAAGAACTGATAGATGGCCACTTTACCAAAAGTGTTTTAAAGTGTCTAATTTTTAACTACTCAGAACTTCTTTAATTAAAATTCAGACAGTAATTTTTTTTGCAAAATAACTCATGAGGTATTAGAGGTAAAGATTCAAATAACATGACTAAATAGTTTTTTAAGCCCCAAAATCCGATATATATCTACTGGGAATCGAAAGTTCTTTAAGTCCACATTACCTACACCCCTATTATATATATAATACACATTCGAAATGTCTTAAAATCTTGTATTGCTATTAGACTATTTCAGTAAGATGGCGGGCACTGTGGTTTAAGACAATTGAGTGAGTTTCAGAGTTGTAGATGTCTGAATATTGCCAATACTTCTGATGACGTCACAAGTGAAATAACCTAATGCACAAATCTTCCAGCTCTGTGCAAATTTACAAAAGACAATCTCAACATAACAAAAAAATGAGTACCTATAAGGCCCTTTTGTCCGAAAGTGAATTTTTCTTGGTTATTCCATCTCGAAAATTTAGTACGCCTCCTGTTATACTCTGTAATACATCAATGCGCATTGTACCCACGAGAAAACAAAAACAACTGTGCCCTTTAATACAAGTCTCACCGGTGCAGAAAAAAGAAGTACAGTATAGCCTGTAATCACGATACGGTGCACAACTTAAAAGCGTAACGCGCAGGACTCCGATGAGAGGCACTAATCAAACACGCGCGGAATTCGCACAGATGTAAATCCCCGCGCGAGCGGTGAATCATAAACGAACCTTTCTGGAGGAGGGGGGGGGAGAGAGAGAGAGAGAGAGAGAGAGAGAGAGAGAGAGAGAGAGAGAGAGAGAGAGAGAGAGAGAGAGAGGGAGAGAGAGAGACAGGCATTACTGTAGAAATCAGTTTCCAAAGAGGGGAACAAAGTAATATAAACGCACCCCTCGAACTTAAATTCTAAAAGCATCGACAGATGCCAGGCCCCAAATGGCTCTACTCTCTACTCAGCTGATGAATGATGTTATTGCCTTGCTCGCTCTTTCGCACTTCATATTTTGCAATCTCTTTGATTGCGAAATTATTTATTTTTCGAATTGTATTAAATGAGAGAAGTCGTAAATTAGTAGTTGCATGGCGGTATTGTATCCATTCTCAAAAAATGCTTGACGCAGTTTCGACCTAAATATCTCGAATAATTAGAAGGAGGTACTCTTTTGCATCTAAAACACGTACATCACAAAATCTAAAAAAAAATATTTTTTTGGATCCAGAAATCATAAAAAACATTTTTAATGCTGGGGTTTCCAAACCTTCTCTATATTGTTTTAGGGGAAAATTATGAAAAAAGACGCGTTTGAACAATGAAAATTGGTCGTGTGACTATGTTTTTCTGGCAAATTAGGTGTTTCTTTATTATATATAGCAAGCAAAAGGAGTTTACTGCGCAGTTAATAAGTGTGCACACAAAGGTGTAATTTTTTTTTCCCAAAAAATATATAAAAGTAGAAGAAAAGACCTTTAATTTGAGTTTTTGTTCGTTGAAAATGGATGCACTGGTGCAAAGTTATGACCAATTGAAAATAGGTTAATAATTCGTAAAAAAATCTCAGATTCTGCAAAAAAATGGAAAATCCGTCCCTTTTACCCTATTTTCAACGAATTACGAGTATTACCCTGTTTTCGAACAAACACTCAAATTAAATTTCAAATACATTATTCGGAAGAACTTTGAAAGTTTATGAAACCATAATAATACTTCCTTTCTACTCAGTGTACTGACGACACTAAAACTACCGTTCTTTTGACAATCACCCAACTGTGGGACGTATGCGATAATATTTTATTTGAAAATATAATTGTAATTAGCATGAAGATATTTTTATAAACTTGAATGAAGATTCTATTTAAAGTATTTTTAAATTTATATAAAACCAAATGCCACGTCCAAAAAACGCAAGAAAAACCACGCGGAGCGCGGTAGAAATTGCTAGTGCTTAGTGTTAAAAATATCGGTTATAATGAACTTTTAGGTTCGTTACTCGCCAAATTTAGCTGTGTGAAAATGTCACTCCAGATAAAATACTTACTTAAGTTTTTGTATATATTATTCGAAAAAAAGTAAGTTTTTCACTAAACATCAAGTAAGCATAGGTATGTATAATGTATTAGTACGAGGGTAGTTCAATAAGTCTTTAGAATAAAGTATAAAAACAATTTTTTTTGCAGCGCAGCGGACGCAAACCACGGTATGTCATACACAGCGTACGCGAAATACGGTGTGTCATACACGGCGTACGCGAAACACGATGTTTCACGCACGCTTCGGTAAAAATGCGTAAATCGGGTACGTATCGCACGCTATCCAAGCATGAGAAACCGTGCTTCTCACGCGGAGTTTGAGAATAGTAAATCGTGCAACAAGGGGAGAAAATGGGAATGAGAGAATGGAATATTCTCCCCGTGTTACACACCGTATTTTCTTTAAACCAAGACATAATAGGGCCTTTTTATGCCTTTGGACTGAATGGGCGATTTATGCATTTTGAAATCTGCACTACGCAATTCAATCTATAAATAATATCTCTGGTTTACAGGAATAACCATTTAACTGACTTTTTTTCAAAATTGAGTTTACATCACTTAACTGCACCTTCGTGCTAATTGTGCCCGGAATAACCACTTAAGATCGTTATAAAATCGTTCATAAAGGGTTTTAACATTCTTTAAAACTTTATATTATACATTTTCAACGAAATATTGTTTTTGAAAAGGTTTATATAACTTTAACTATTTTTTAAATAATTATTATAGCATTTATAAAAATGAAGCTACGGTGTTCCCGGAATAACAACTTAAGTACATTCTCTCATGTAACATACACCCACAAAAGCTAATAATAATTTTGGAGCTTGATTTAAGAAGGTTCAGGAGTTACAAAAAAATACAGAGATCTTAATAAAATTAAAAACTATAATTGTTTAAAGTATCATAAAGTTGTCTGAATTTTTTCAATATTTTATACCGCATATATTTTTAAGCTATTTTAATTAGAAGTTTACCCGTTATACATGGACTCTTATGGGGCTCAAGTCATAAAAACAGACTGACATAAGGTTCGATGTGTGTAAAAATGAAGAGGCAATAATGAAAAACTACATACTTTTTAAGGGGAGACCGGAGTCCTATACATTTTACCCATTACCGACATTATGGATTTTTCGTTTTATGCAATAAATTTTTACTTAAACTCAATTTTACAAATATATGCTCATTCTAAGTGATAAATAGGTTGTGCGTACGTTCGAGAAATTTGAAAATCTTGTATGTTCTCTGAATAAAACGAAAAACTGTAATGTCGGTATCCGGCATCCTCTTAAGTGTACGTTTAGAAAGCTGCATGCGAAATTTCAACCCATGTTACCGCATTTAATTCGGAGAAATCATCGATAACGTAAACAAAACTCCAGCTTGTTGGCGGCGCGCGGGGAAAGGGGGGGTGGTGGTCCCTCTCTCTTCCCCACACTGGTTAAACGTTACTTTTGTATTACTTTCTTTATGATAAATTCTTTTTGAGTGAAGGAATCCTCTTAAAATGCTCGAAAATTCGTTTATCCCAGTTATAGCGTGTGTATATAATTTCCCGGAATAACCACTTAACTACAGTATTTTATGCTCTTATGTGCATTTTCTCGGGGATGTGACAAGTATTTTTTAACCCTAAGGCTACAATTAACTTGGTATTTGATACCTTATTTAATCAAAATTGTGCCGCCTGAAAACTCTTCCATTTCGATCAGTGCAAACATTTAAACCTCAATATCTCGAATACACGAAAAAGTCAATTAAGTGGTTATACAATTAAATCTTCAGATATGCAATTAAATTTTAATTATATTTTTTATTGATGAGAATTAAACTAACGTTTAAGTCATGCGTCTGCGCGCAGTTACCATTATTAAGGTAAATAAAAATTAAAATTGTTTATCTGAAAAGCGGAGAGAAATGAATATTGTGTACCAAGGGCGTAAAGTGGGTCTTTTTTGACCGAGTATGAAAGTTGCAGTACGGGTCGTAGGCGAGCGACCACGAGTCGACGGCGAGTAACACACACACACACACACACACACACACACCTGCAGGCAGCATTACGTGTCTTCCTGACGAGCCCAGTACGCAGTATGGGGCGAAACACATTTAATTTTATATCTTATTAAGAAACCTTATTTTCGAAAATTAAATATATTTTATATTTTAAAACACTTTTCCTTTTATTGATTGCATTTGCCTTCTCAAAAATTCTCCTATGGAGATGGAAGAAATGAAATCTTCATCAACTATCCACTAGAGTGAATGAGATAGGTACAAAATCATAATAGAAATATGTCCTCGAAGAGACCCGATAGAGTCAAATTAGATGGAATATTACTAATTATTTGTAGTATTATATTTTCTAATAAAGAAAGTATTTGATTGAGTTTGATGCTTTTAAGAAGTTTGCATACCTGATCAGAATTCAAAAAATTAATTTACAATTTTAAAATAAAAGTAAAATACAGTATATTGTACTTTTAAGTACGACTTATGTAACTATAAAGATACACAAGTAACTGAGTTTATTCACCATGATTGCCCGTATCCTGTTTATATCAAGAGACTGCAATTTTTGTCGCGGGTTAATGGGAATCACGGCAATGATTGCGAAGGGCGAGGAGCGCTTATTATTGCTGGCATTTTTCTCCATCAGTCGCAGAACAGGAGAGAATGAAAGAGAGAAAGAAATAGAGGCCATGGAGAGTGAGAGCGAAAGTTCATATTGCGCATCGCGGCGAACAGGAAGACGTTTCGATGCGCTTGTCAACGCGCGATACTGAACGAGATATTATAAATGGAGCCGATTTACGGATTTATCTCTTGACGTGTAAAATTATATTTCATTCAAACGTGTATGTACATTTATTTCGTTATAGCCAGTGTTATTAAACGATGAGGGATTTATAGATGATGATAGATATAGCGCTTCGAATGTTTTTGCAATAATTTAATAAAATACGCAAAATTGAAAATGATGAATCTCTCTATTCTATAGATATTTCAATACAAACTTTGGCGAACTTGGAATCCGAGTACAATATTTTAAAGATTACTTTATTTTAAATAAGAGTGAATCGAGGAAATTTTTATGTCAAATTTAATACTTTGAATTTTTCCTTTGAATATCATCATTGGATTATTAAAGATTTATTATTTTTTAAAAACAATTTTTATTACGATTTTATAATATTGAAATGCTATACAGCTTTTGAAAAAGTATTTTTCGATCTACAGAGTTTGTCTAAACAAATTATTTTACTGAATCATTGAAATTTCGATGAAACTCGAAACTCGTAAAATTGAACGGTGGCCTTGATTTCATCTATAGACATGTATTTTATTAGTCGTTCAATTTGACAAAAATACTTAACTATACATTTCAATAAAATGTCTACTAAAAATATTACACGCTAAATATTATAAAATAAATGTTAATAAAATTTTGAAATACAAACGATATGATTTATTAAAAGTTTTCTTTGCACATTCCTCGCCTTTATTTCACTTTTGAATAATAATATTTACAAAATTTTATGTAACAAAAAGGAATTATTATTATGTTTATCAATTTCATAATTATATTATAAAAACAAGATATATTATACTCAACTTAGAACATTCACATAAAACATATTCTCGTAAATCATCTTAATTGTAATATTAAGTGTATTATAATTATCAACTTCGTCTACGGCGCGTCAACCTCGCTACCGAAGAAGTCAAGTTAATTTTGTACTGCGAGAAAGAGAGATAATAGCACGTTCTTGAGTCGAATACACATCCTTCACTTTTCTCTGGATCCCTTTGATAACGAGGAAATAGTAACATCACATTATAAATTGAAAGCTAATATTTGAATCACTCTATTCTTAAGCGACAAAGAAGAGTGTGGATGAATTGATATTGGTTTTTATTATATAAACATTGTTAAAATTATATCGGTAGCCCTTACGAGAAATAGCACCATTCAAAATATCATGAAGCGTAAACAATAACTCTTTTCAGTGCGTACCACAAAGACTGCCACGCGATTAAATCAGGTAGCCCAAAAAAATTAAATAGCGGGAAAATCACGATTCGTGTCAGTAACAGAAAAGTTATTTTACTTCATGGGCGTAACCACAACCGTTGAATCGCATCAGTGATTAGTTAATTCTATAATCTTTTACAGAAAGGAGCTTCGATTCGACAGAATTGGTAACCCTTCTCCACCTCCTTATGCCAGCATAAGGTTCTGGCATGATTTGTGGTCATACCCTAAGTTACTAAATGCTCTCTTTACCTCATATGTGGGGCAGTGAGCTCAATTGGCATTTGCTTTATTTATATTAAATATATTAAGAAATTATGAAGTAAAATTCAAATTGAATTGCTATGTTTTTAGTTCTTACATATTTTTTATCAGCAAATTGTTCAAGGCTTATACTCGTTAGCGGGGAGGAAGACAAAATCTCATAGCGTGCTTCCGATTTTGCTAGTGCAATAGTGTCTACAGTTAAAAACTCATTATTTTCTGCAAATTTTACATTGAAAAGAAGCAAAAGATTTCGATCAATCAGATAAAATGGATTAAACAAAAAAATATTGACGAGCTTTTCTATACGTTGCTGTAGAGGGTTCGAATAACGAATGTGCAAGTTCCTTCATCGGCGGTCAACTTTTGCTTATTGTTGCCTCAAAATACGCTAGTACACTGTGCCTGACCGAAGCAGTTTTCCCATGACATTTTATTTTATGTTGACATTTAAAACTGGGGTCCCTCTTTTAAAAGAGGCTTATCACCGTGACACGAAAATGATTTTGCTTTTTACGTATCAATATTTATGAATAGTGGAGAGAGGAGAAGAAAAAACGCGCGCATAGCGCGGTTTGATTTTCAATTTTGCTAGTACAATGAAAAAAGACTGAAGTTAAAACACTTTTTACCTAGCACAAAATGTTCATCAAAAAGTAACAAAAGATTCCGACGTCGGATAAAATTGTTTTCGCACACCACCTCTACAATTACCGGCTTCTACCTATATCGGTAACCTGTGACGGAGGAAAACCCATAGGAAAAGCTTCCGCTAGGACGCAGTGCGGTAAGGAAATCAACTTGTTGCCAGTCAAGTATCATTCCTTACCTACGGGTACAAAGCACTGTTGATTATTGTTTGATGCCTTTGGTTGTGCGAGCGGTCACCCATCCAAGTATTAGCCGCGCCGCAACGCTGCTTAACTTTCGTGAGCGATTCCGTCACGCAACCACTGACCCCACCAATGGTGTCGGTTTGCAGTGAATGCAGTTATTTCTAGTCACAAGCGCGAGCAAAGTAATAAGTATTCGGCGTTACGATTCGTGCATAATATGTCAGTGAGCAAGCCTTAATAAGAGCACCGCTACTCGCGAACCTCACTTCTCTTATTTCAATGTCGTAGAAATGGCTTCTTTCGAATTTTTTAACATGATTCGATTTTTCGATTAGTTGGTACAATAAGGTTGATAATGTCTTAAAGTTTATTTGATCGCGAGTTTTGCATACGAATCACATTAAAATCCCTCGAAGATCTTATGTATTCTTATTAATTATACAATCATCATGGCCTTATTTTATTGTTTGACCTTTTGAGATCCATTATATTTTGAACAATGTATATGCAATTACAATAATCAATTATTGTTACTTAATGTACTTAATATCTGACTCTTGATTAAATAATTAATATAAATTGTTATTTTTCTATTTTATTTTCTCTGTATATAAAAATTAAATGCAGAATTAATTACATTTTCTAAAAGGAATTAAGGAAAATAAGATGATTGGTTGTGTTAATATAATTGACAAATTGCTGTGTTAGTTTTCTTTAATATAATAAGAAAATTAGTTCAATTAGACAGTTAGTTCTAGTTCTGTAACCATCTTAAATTAGTTCAGAAATGTACTTTATTAATCATTATGTACAGACTTATATGCACATTCCTTCTTAAGGACTTATGATGAAATTAACGTAAGAATAAAAGTTGTAGATTCAACGTTAATATGCGAAAAAATCCACCTAAAATTAAAGTAAGCCAATATATAAATAATTTACTTAAATGTTTAAATGATTATGAAAGAGTAGAGACCGTTGGTTCACTTTTGAAAAAAAAATTCAAGTATAAGTATTATATTAATCGAAAAAATACTTTATAACAACTCTGTGTTAGAAATGTTTAAGAATTTTATCATTAATTTAAATTAAACAGTTGTATTAAATATTGCATTTTTGCAGTGCCCACTTTGCGGTAACTAGTCCCCTAGAAGAAGTTAGTTGGCTCAAATATGATGGTAGATTGGATCACAATAAATACAATGCCTTTAATTATTTTCAACACCAATTTCATAAAACTTAGTATGTGGTTATTATTTGCTAACCATTTACATAATAAGTTATTGTTAGATATTATTATATTTTCACTATTTTCTAAGCATGTTTAGTTCTACCTCAATTTGATATTTAATATCTAAATATAATAAGCTACTTTTTTATTAAATTCGGTTGTTGCATGATTTTTTTTATTTCATATTCAATTAGTTTATGCTAAAATAATTAGGTCGTATTTTATATTTTTTCAATTCAACGAAAATTGAAGTTATTACAGCCTATTGAAATTTGCGTGACGTCACGATGGTACACTTGCAAGGCGTCACGTAGCATATTTATATGCAGTATATTTATATATATGGAAAATTTGGAAACTGTAAACGTCCATAACATCAAATTTTTAATTTTTATGACAAAAGAAATAATACGACCTAATTGTTTTTCGCTATTCTACCTATTACATGTGAAAGATCAAATTTTTATTTTTATACAATATCCTAAAACCGACCAACTGTCCCACAGTCCAATGAGCTAATTCACCACGACTGCTTCTTAACACTTCTAATTTAATTTTTGAAAGGGTCGTAAGAAAAGTGTGAAAAAAGTAACGCTAATCATTATCCCTTAAGACTTTAAAGGATGCATAACCTATTATTGCTTTTTCAAAGAGAAATCAATGTTTAGAAATAACATTTTTTGTAATTTTTTAACGTAAATACGTACGATTATATGATTTGGGGAGTTCGAACAAGAATGTGTGTGTGTCTGTGTGTATGTGTGAGAGAGAGAGAGTGTGTACGAGTGAATGCGTATCTGTGTTATGTGTGTGTGCGTGTATGAGTGTGTGAGTGTGAGTGTGAATGTGTAAGTGTAAGTGTGAGTGTGAGTGCGAGTGCTTGTATGCGCGTGTGTGTATATTTTTGACTGTGCGTGCGTGTGTACTGTGTTATGTGTGCGCGCGCGTGTGTGTGTAAAGTATCTTCGATGAAAACTTGTCTACAGCTCTTTTTAAATTTCTTAAGTACATATGATTTTCGATAAAATATGCGCAAATCCGCCGTGGTGTCTCAATTGTAAAACTTTTGATTATTTTATTATTATTTACTAATGTATTCCAAGTAATATTATTTTTATTTCTACAAATCAATAGCAATATATTGGGACAACAAAGACCTCATAATTGGTTTTTATCCAATGATCAAAATCAAACCAAGAAGAGAAAATGCCTAAATTGATATGTCCGAAGAGAAGAATTATTTTATTCTTACTAACAAAACATGAACGCCGTTTAACTTATTATTCTGATTCCGATTGCTTAAGTAAATTTAACTTAAAGTACAGCTATGAATGGAACCTCATTTGTGTACCTCATTCTGAAGTAAAGTTATATCACTTTAAACATGTGTCCCGGAATTTTAAAAATCTTCTAATTAAAGCCAAGTTTATTGATTTAGCAGTTACGCCGTGTTGTAAATCATCTGTTTGAAATTCAATATTTATTGTTGACTAAAAAACAAGAAACGTTATCTGCAATGTGTCACATTTATGTGCCCTTTGATGTACTACAATTAGAATGTGTAGTACACAATTTTTAAAAACCTGATTCATTGAAGGGAATCAGTTTTTACTACGGTACATTTACAATTTTATTTAAAATGGTTCGGTTTCATGTATGATTACATCTTATTATCCTAAATAAGCATAAAAACTAAGCGGCGTTCACGTGATTTATAAATTTTAAATATTTAGCTCGTTTATAAATGTATTATCGCCCAAAAATAACTGATTTAGTATATATAGAAACACAATGCTATTCTTGTGGGTACAAATTGCCGTTTCATAAAAATAAGGCACGTGCATTAATTCTTTTCACAAATGGCTTTAAAAGTGTGCCCACAAATTTCCAATTAAGTGCCTTCAATTCTTATTTTAATAACTTTTTTATACAAAAAGTTAAAAGTTCGATGGATTTGCCCATATACTTAATCCTATACTTAAAGAATTTTCTATGAATCGATTCTCCTACCTCTTCTGACGGCAGACTTCGTCCTCTTTAATCTAAAAATTGAAAACAGTCTAATAAGCGCTTTAGAACTAAGGTGACTACCCAATATAGCCCACCCAAGTTCTGAGCATTTACCGTAGTTGAAGTAGCAAAAAAATTTTATTCGGGCCGGTTAAATGTCTAAATATAGTATATATATAAATTAACAAAATATATTTTTTAGTTTTAAATGTGAACATCAGGGACTGAAAAAAACAGCTGGTGGGACATATTGTTGTTTCACGTACACCCAATAGAGCCTGTTATTTTTTTCCCGTTTTTTAATAACTCATGAAAAACCAATTTATATATTAGATGGTGTTAAAAATAATAACATATATATATATATATAGTAGTTAAGTGTTAAAATTATTACATTTTACTAATATAATTAAATTAAGGTTTAGGTATTTTGGATAGATAAAATCATCTGTGTTGATCTTAGTAAAATCTACATTTTTGTAAATTATAAATAATTTATGAAACACATAAATTATTTAAGGCCATATTATTTATATATTTTTTTCAAAATTGATAGAAACTGTGAATATTTTTTATAACAAATAGTTATTTTTCATGCTTAAAAAGTTTAAAAAACTTTAAGGGTATTCATTAATCGCAAAACTTTTCTACTTTGTATTACGTGTGTCGTATTAGATAAATTGGGTGTGTAGACACATTTCTTAGCATTTTTTCATAAGGTAAATGCGCCAGTACCTGGACAAATATAAAATCGGGACCTATAGTGGGTTACGGACGAAAAATGACTGTTTTCATAAAAAATACAGTCATAAATCGTTATAGTAAAATTTGTTATCTATTGTCTAGGGTATCAACTATTCAAATAAACATGAATTATTCCAAATCTGCGGCAAAAATTATATTCAACGCTTTTACTAAAAATGTGTTCTGAGCAGGATCCGAGAGTAACGAAGGGCGTTACTAAATCGTGCAGATTTGACTGAATCGCGAGGATTGAGTTTTGCATTCAAAATAAATATTTTACTCTACCAGTATCAAAATAATGTTTTTATCAATAGATGCCACGATCACGAAAACGATTAAAGTTGTATTTAGTGAAAACAATAATTATTTTCTGTACAATTAGGTGTCCTAGTTCTGGTCCCATATTGTTGCGTGGGAGCAGTAGTGGGACACTCAAAATATATAAATTATAATTAGATTCAGTGATTGAAAACTACGTTAGAGCTTACTAAACAAGATATTAAATAACAATCAATAATGTCAACTGGAATGAATTTCGGAAATAGAGGATTTTGGAAATCTATAACTTTTGCTTGGGGGGTGTAATCCTATAACCTCAAAAAGTGGGGTTACAGGTCCCTGTTTATCAATTTTTGTGATTTTTAATTTGCCGATTCTTACCAAACTACAAAAGCATGTAAATCAATTAGTATTATGGAATGAATTGGGAAAATGAGCTTAATTCTATTTGTTTGTAGAATGGTAACGAATAAAGCTACTTAATAACTGTCCCAGTATTGGTGCCAATTGCCTGTCCCAGTACTGTGTCAACTCGAAACATCGTGTCCCACTACTTCAGCCAGGAATTATTTATTAAAACAACTATTTATTCGCATAGAAAAGGTTGAAAAAAACAATTTTTTTCAATCGATAGGAAATCTCCCGGGTACACGATAATACTAAAATATTTTTTAATTTTGCTATCAGATTTCAGAATTTAAGTCTTTCTAAACGGGTATCCCAAAAGTGTTCCAGTGCTGGTGCTTTTTCCTTACACTAAAAAGACACATATCCGGACGATAAAATAAGCTGTGGCACTGAACAGCTGCCAAAACATATAGTAACGACGACGGCTGTGTCGATTTGGGCCGACTTCTTTCTTTATAACCATTATTAATTAGTAAATCTAAGACTTGCTCAAAATTATACGAGGTCTGTCCCAAAAGTATCCGACCTACCTCGATTTCTCGGCACTTGATTTATTCTTCGTCATCCGGGGGGTGGCATCCTTCAAAGTAGTCCCCATTTGATTGAACAAGACGCTCATATCGATGTTTCCACTTATTAAAGCACTCTTGAAAGTCAGACTTCGGAATCGCCTTTAGTGCATTCGTCGCATTAGTTTCAACAGTCTGTTTATTGTCGAATCGATGTCCTTTAAGCGGCATTTTCAATCGAGGAAACAGCCAAAAGTCGCAGGGAGCTATATCAGGACTGTGTGGAGGCTGGCGGAGCTGCGCAACACTGTGTTTCAATAAATAAATACTGCTGCACAAGGTTTGATGCGTGCGCTGGAGCATTGTCGTGATGAAGAAGCCAGTCACCGGTTTCCCAAAGTTGCGGTCGTTTTCTCCTGATTGCATTACGTAATCTTTTCAAAACTTCAACGTAGTACTCTTTATTGATTGTCTGGCCTGTAGGGGCAAAATCGTGGTGCACAACGCCCTCATAGTCGAAAAAAACAATCAACATTGACTTGATGAACGAGGATCACTGTCAACAGATGTGCGGCCACTTTTGAACCGCCTATACCACCCTTTTATTTGTGTTTTGCCCATACACTCATCTTTAAAGGCCTTTTGCAACATTTCAATAGTTTCCGCACAACTTTTACCGAGATTAAAGCAAAATTTTATGCAAATTCGCTGTTCGGTTCGTTCTGTCATTTTTAGCAATAAGCAAATTGCGACGAACGCAAAAAAGTCGTTGTAAACAAATACACGCTGCGCGGGAACTAAGGCGTTTCATCGGTATCTCAGGCTACTGACGAGAAGGTTAGGAGTTGCTGGTGACGTTCGTACCCTCCAGAGGTGGCCTGAGTCTCTCCGCGCGAAGATATGAACGTAGGTCGGATACTTTTGGGACAGACCTCGTAGTGACATATTCACGTCAGCATTTACGAGACGAAATTTACTATAGATTGGACCTCTTTTACTTTTGCGAGGTAATAAAATTGGCTAATCAAAAAGCTTCTACTTCCATCATACACATATATAGTGCACTAGCTATTTGACTAATAAATTGCGTAATAGCTAGGATATTCATGCTTGGCCATATTAGGTACACACTACACCTTTTTTGAGCATTTTTATAGTTTAAGAATTTTAATAGCTTTAAAAATTAAATCTAATCTTTAAACGAAAAATTTAATCTAATCTTTAAAAATTACCACGAAGACATCTTTGAAGGAAAAGTTTGCCGAAAACTTAAGAAAAACCGATAAATTTCATGATTTTTATATTTGCAACGATGTTAGATATTTTAAATTAATTCCATTTGTTAATGTATTCAAAGCATGCTTTGCATCTATTGCAATAGACAAAATTGTACAAAACTCTTTTTCTACTAGACAAATTGAATCTTAATTGAATGAGCAATCGGGGGGGGGGTAAACAAATTCTTACGTAAAGCTATTTATTTCGATATCCTATTCTAAATAATGTTTTTGAAACATCAAAAATGGAGATGAAAATGATTTAGAATGGATTGAATTAGAATTCGTTAAAGTTGATGCTGACTATAAAGACTTTTGTACTGAATAGAAACGCGATGGAATTTTTTTTCTTACAGACGAAAACCAAAATTGTTAGATATATCTTATTATACATCTTATTATAATTAGTATTATTATTATTATTTCTCGATTTATTATATTATAATATCATATTAAAACTCTTACGTCGGCATAACCCACTTACATTTCATAAATTTAAGAAAATTTTGTTACATTTTATATTATTACAAAAACAAAATTTTCCTAAATAATTTTCTTAGGCATATTTTATGTTATATACTTCCATGGATGTTATTGAAACAGCGTCATCATGCCAAAGATTCCTTACAATTTTTCTTGTTATCATCACTCTTAAAAAATTAACAAAATAGTCATATATTAACCGCTGAGATAATGTTAAGATAACTTTGAAGTAAAAACCTAAGGTTAAAATTTAAAATTTAAACGTTAAAGATTATAATTAAATTTATACTAAATCTTGAAATAAAAATAGATTATTAAAAATGTTTCCATTTACTTACTTCCTTACGACTTAATTATTAATGATTTATCAATTTATTTATTAATAATGAACCATTTATTTACCCACCCCCCTTTGAACAAGAAAAGCTTACATAAGAGAGGGGGTAGGGGTCACAAAAACTTATGGTTAGGTAGGGGGGTAGGGGGGTAGTTAAAAGTACGGAAAATAGCCCTTACGTAATTTGTACACGGCTCCTTACCCAACATTTCATTAAATGGAATATTCATGTTATAAATTTAATCGGCTCATAACTTGGAAAAAGGAGCAGATCCGTTTTGAATTCGGATGTTTTTTGAAGCTTTTCGAGTGTACAAATCGAATGACGTAATCCGTTTTCGTCGTCAGTTTAGTTAAACCTACTGCCATCTTCCTGATCACCGTGTACGTGTTTCTTGCCCACACCCAGAAGGGGCTTACAAATTTCAGCAAATATGATCGACTCATTTTGATTTTATAGCCATTTTTCTAAATTTGAAAATTTGAAAATTTAGGTTTATAAAACATTTTTGAATGAAAAAATATTTTTTCTTTTATGCGATTTTTGTCATTAAAAAGAACTCATAAAAGTAAACTCATACTCTATCCTTTAATTTGAGACCGGAAATGATGCAAAATGTACCGTCTATTATTTGTTATACTGTGTAATTAAGAATTTTTTTAACCTCTATAACTCGAAAACTATAAAGCATATATTATATTAATGAAATTTTTTTCTTTGTTATTTATTTATTTATAGTCATCTACCTTATTTGGTCATTAGCGACTACTGAGAAAGTATACATATTATAGTTAATATTACATGTTATTATATATACATATTTGTTTCGAAGATTACAGAATTATAGTAGTACATATACTTTTATACATTAAACAATATTATTTATAACTAAGTAGTATTTTGAATCTTCTTAAATGCGGTTCAATAAGTTTATTTCTTTTATAAAAATTAGTAGTTTTTATTGTTGTAATAGTACGTGTTGGATTGTGAGGATGGTGCTGCAGTTTACAATTCTTAGTCTGTTAAGAATTACTTGTTCCTTCCTATTTAATGAAGTTGCTGGACTTATCTCGAAAATATCTTTTCTTATTTTATGTAGCTTTTGCGGTTTATGATTTAGCCACTTGTTATTCCATTCATTCTTTATCGGTCTGTCTATAGCTTTTTTGTACTTTTAAAGTTCATGGGTAGGTAGACTTGAACTCAGTGTTCGTGGATTTCTATCGCTTTCTTCGCTAGATAGTCGGCTCTTTCGTTTGCCTCGATACTTGAATGAGATGGTATCCAATGAAGGATTATATTTTTTCTGCCTTCTTTTATTATCATTTCATTATAAATTTATATTATGCTAAGAATTAGGAGAATATTCGTAGTTAATTTTAGAGTAGCTGCAATAACACTTAAGGAATCAGTGAAAATAATTGTTTTATTTGCATTCATCTATTTAGTGTATCGAAGTGTCTCTAATATAGCGAAGGCTTCACTATTAAAAATTAATAAGTCATCTGGGAGCTTGCATAGAAATTCTTCCTTAGACGTAATAATGGCGCAGTCTGTCCCTTCTTGAGATTTTGAAGCGTCCGTATATATATACTTATAATTTAGTAATTTACTTATTGCTGTTTTAAATAGATTTCTTGTTATTTCTGGAGTTTCAATTTTCTTAAGGAATCAATTTCCAAGACCTGGTGGATAGTTATTATCTACGAAGGTAATTTACTTGTTTCTCGGGGTGTAATATGAAGAATTTCTGTATCAAGGTCTTTTAAATATTTTCTTAGACGAAAGTTAATTGGTTTAATGGAATGTTTGTTTTTAGTATATAGTTTTAAGTATATCTCGGATTTAAGCAACTTACTCGTTTCATTGTTTGAGGTGGTAGTAGCTCCAATGGCCGTTGATACATAATTGCTGTCTTCTGAAGTTAAGTGGAAGCAGGTTAGCTTCACATATAATGCTTTCTACAGGACTTGAACGAAAAGCTCCTGTGGCAAGTCTTGCTCCTGCTGTTTGGACAGGATTTAATATTTTCAGAAGTCTTGGCTTAGCTGAGTCTTATGCAACGGAACAATAGTCTATTTTAGATTGTACAAGAGCCTTATAAGTATTAACAATTACGCTTTGCTCTGCTTCCCAGGTGTATGAAGATATTTCTTTTAAATTATTTATTCTTTTGTTGTAGTAATTTTTAAAAATTTTCAGGTGAGCGACCTATGCAAGTTTGTTATCTAATATTAATCCAAGAATTGTAATTTCATTTAAAATGGTTAATTTGTGATTATCTATAAAAGGGTCTAGATCATTGTATCGGTTTTTGCACTTTGAGAATATTCTGTAGTTTTGGTTTTTGAGAATTTGAACCCAATATTATCAGCGAAGTTTTGGAGTTTGGTAAGAGCATTTTGAAGAATATTTTGACTTGTTTCAAAAATTTTTTGAACTACGAATATGGTTATATTATCTGCATACAAGGTGCTTTTTACTGGTGCTGGCATTTCTTGAACTATTTAATTTATTGCTAATAAAAACAATGTTACACTAATGACGCCGCCTTGAGGTACTCCATTTTTTATTTCAAACGAGTCGGAAAGATGACCATTGACTCTTACGCGCATGTTTCTATTTTGTAGGAAATTAATTGCAAATTTTATCATATTTCCGTTAATATTGTAGGTATTTGGAAAGTAATTTGACTATTCTGTCTTTCAAAAGCATATCGTATACTTTCTCCATATCTAGAGCCACTGCTATAATTTTCTCTATTAGTTTACACATACAACAAGTGAGGGATATAGGTCTGTAGTTTTCTTTTAAATGAATGTTCTTTCCCGGTTTGGAATAGGAATGATTATTACTTCGCTCCAATTATCAGGAAATATGAATTTATTGAATATTAGTTTAATATAAAACTATAATTCTTCCAATTTTCAAGTCATAAGATTTATTGTTTCTTTTTCGTACATAGAAACATTTTACCTAATCAATGTTGTGTAGTTATTTTGCACATCGTATATCTATTGCAGAAAAATAATTTTTTCCGTATTTCCACTATCTCGATGAAATTTCCTCCTTAATTAAAGGATTATATGGAAAATCAGTAGTTAAGAACGGTAAGCAATATGCCAATACGAACGACGATAGTTTTGTAACTGTAAACTAAATTCGCTAGATCGGAACTGTCATTCATTAGGTAACTCAGTAAATTAATGCAACGCTCGACTGTCATTTGCGAATTTGCATTATATAAGGAAAAAGAGTTTCTCTGTATAGATGTTTACCAGTGTCTAAACAATTGTACCGATTAAATGATTGATTTTGTTTGTAAATACAAAACATGCTTTGCGGAAAATAACATTTGTTTTTACATGTATGTTACAGTAATGCAAAAGTATCAACTGACGTAAAGCAGTTTTCAAATGTAAATTAAACAAAATTTTATGTAACTATTTCAACAATAAACATTTTTTAAGGTAAATGTATAAATTTGTAGGGAAACAAAAATAATATGATCAAATGTTTTCATCAAAATTGTATTTTCGTTATTACTTGAATAACTTCCAGACTAACGTCGAGGGTCAATGCCCTGCGGATTATGGATTTCGTTATCAAGTTATTAATAACGTTTATCGTCGAGCAGTATATTGACTGAATATTTAATATTAATAACGACGTTAACGAAATTCCTCGAATATATCAATTATCCTGAGCGACTATAAAGTCAATTAAAACAATTTGTGATTATAGTGAAAGATTTCATCGCTAAATGCGCGAATTCGCCTCCGATATCCTGATCAAAATTTATAATTTTTTACGTAGTTCTTATAGCTCCTAAATAGTCCTAATCCAAAAAATTGCGTTATAGCATAAAAGAGTTTCATGACATCGGTGAAAATGTATGTAATGAAAATATACATCATACAAATTAAACAAATTGTTTCGTCTTATTAATAAAAAAAAGATACTTGCCATTTTAAACATCTTTCATTTGACTTCAATGTTTCAGGACTTATTCTGTTTAACAGACTAGGCATGTCAGGTGCGCTACGCGCGCCACAATTTTATGTCCGCAATCCCTGCGTCCATATGAATTACAGAAAATATATATTAATCTATCTTTTGTACACAATATTTTTATTCGTATTTCTTATAATATAAAACAGATGATTGCTAACCATGTTATGTAGTTTTAACTTAAGTATTAAATAATATATTAAGAAAAAATGATTAAATGATGATTTCATAGCCAAATATTACTTACACATTCACTGACGTTCTTACTCACACACTCAATCACGCACTGTATATTATATTCGCCCTTTTACTCCTGCTTTTTTCTAATTATAACCTTTTCCGGTTTATTGCGTTATATGACTATTTCGATAGTCATACAAATCAAGAATAAGAACTACACACACAAATATTAGAATATGTATGTCACATTACATACGCATAATTAAATAAATCACTTTATTTAATAATTGAGGTGATCACACTTGAACTAATATAACCACAACATTTACTGGGTAACGTACCAAAAAAGACGAAGGAATATATTTTGTATGATGTATTATTGATTTACAAGGTACCTAGCCCTTAAAAATGAAGTTTTAGATACCAATTAGGAAATATAAAAAAGATATAGATTTTAATTATCATTTTTTAATACCAGTTTTGTAAATTTTCGCGCGTTTGGCTCGTAGCGCCGCGCTGTGTCGTCCAGCACTACTGAGTAGTACTGGCAGTCAGTTTTAGTGTTTACTTTTATTAACATAACATTTTAACTTAACATTTCACCTTTTTCTTGTTTTAGATACAGTAGATAGCTTCACTAGTTTCAGAAAATTGTGCAAGTGAGAATAACAAAATCTAAATAGCTTTATCCACTAGTGGTATGTATTTCAAGTATTTTAAGCCCTGGTAGACTTAATATCATGCACATGGGTACATGGAGAGAATTAGAAGTCACCGATTGATGTTACGCACATTACTGGTTGGGTTGGATATGAAAACTGTCAAATTTTCGTAACACGCATTACTCATAAATTTCCGCGCATTAACCAGTGATTTCCGTGCATCACTGAGTAATGTGCAGGACATTACTGGTTCATGCGCGAACATTAATGAGTGATGCATGTTGCCAAAATTTGACAGTTTTCATGTCCAACCTAACCAGTAATGCGCGAGAGATCACTCAGTGATTTCTAATTCTCTCCGTGTAGTCTGGAGCCTGCGTGATCGAAAAAAATGTTACTGGACACTTATCTACCATAATTCATCGATAATGGTACTTTTTACTGGTAAAGTATGTTAAAATAGTGTATTTGCTTGTAAGAAATCAAATTTATAATATAATTTATAATAATGACTTTTTTTACAATTAAAAAATCAAAAACATCTGTTTTAGGTATGTTACCAACTTAAGGTACAAATTTTGTTGAAACTTAAAGATTCTTCTCTGATAATGAAAAATGAAGCCAGAATCTCATACTTTTATCCTATGGATCTATATAAAGTCTTATCTATATGCAGAGGTGTTCACGAACCGGCCGAAAATTAGGTTCGATTCATTTTTTAAATACAAAAACAAATCGAAAAATGAATCATGATTCATTTCCCTCAACTCATGAATCGGGAAAAATGAATCATGATTCATTTCTTTCAACTCATGAATCGGGAAAAATGAACAATGATTCATTTCCCTCAACTCATGAATCGGGAAAAATTAATCATGATTCATTTCCTTCAACTTATGAATCGGGAAAAATTAATCTTGATATCATATATACAGTAATACTTTCAAGACTCTCCCATTATTGCTATATTCCGCCACTTCTTGCGCTGCGATCGTTTTGTTTATCCCCTCCAAGTGGATACTCACGGCGAATATAGATGACATATAGCACATTTTATTGGTTAAGGCCTATTTTGTGGCTAAGAACTACCTTAATTAATAAAGAAATACTAATATTTTTGCTCTATTAATAATCTTTTCAATTCTATCTAACATTATATTGGATAATAACCTCAACTCCCATTCATACTCAAACTCAGTATCACTTTTATCCTCAATGGCTTTTCTCAAAAACTCAATCCCTCTAAAAAAACAGCATACGTCCTTCGTCTAATTTTCCGATATCAACTCCACATTACCGCTTACCCTTATAATCTTCCTACTCTCCCAGCTTCTCCACCTACCATCACGCACGTGCCTGCAGCTTGTATCTACAACAGGAAGAACTGCACGGACCTTTCGCCAATGATGTTTTCCTCCGACTTCACTTGTACTCAAACTACTATTACCTATCGAACTATGCACGTGCGCACGCGTGCAACTTTATGATGATACGAATGGAGTGAGTTGCTGCAATAACGGCGATCGCTGCGAGCAAATATTGGCTAGACGGAGAATAGGACGTTATTGAGCGAGTTGGGCTGGTTCATTTTTTGTGCTTTGTTTTTGGGAGGTGGTCGCGTGCAAACCATTGTTATTGTTATGCTGGTCGGTTCAGTTAAGGTAGAAATTCTGTCAAAATCTGAGAAATACAGAAAAAAAATTATTTCACTGTCATAAAATATTATGTGTAAAGTGATAAAATCTTTCTATTTGCGAAAAGAAAAATAGCTAAAAAATAACAACAAATGTGCTTTTACCTATAGTATGAAAAAATTTACGCGCATGTACAACCCAAGAATCTTTCATTTTCAAACATATGATTGTTTTTAGATGCTTTTTAGAATCGTTAGACAATTTACAAGACTTTCGTCATTTCAATTTTTTTAAAATATTTAATCAGTAAAGAACAATGTACATTTGTTTATAAAATATAATGCACGATAATGAGAACTGCGATCAAAAGTATTATAAACAAGTGCATATTGTTCTTCACTGATTAAGTAGTTTTTAAAAATGTAAACGATGGAGGTCTTCTAAATTGTTTAAGGAATCTAAGCAGCATCTGAAGAAAATCATAAGTTTGAACATAAAAGTTTGTTGGGTTGTAAACATTTTCAAAAACAGCGTGACGTGATTTGTGAATGGCCTCTTAACTTCCTGATACTTAAAAAGAGAGTATGAGGGGTTTGGGTCACGGATCATGGTGAAAGTTTAGGATATGTTTTCTTGAATCTTATAATGAAGACTTTGCATGGTAAGAGTGTCTAACGCTGCCACAATCATGAGATATAGCTGTACACATTAGTATTCCCCATATCTTCAATGTTTAACAAAATCATATATATAGATATACTCGCAATGTTAACGTTACCATGTATATTTTATAATTGGTAATGCGTTAGACTTTCTTACCATGTAAAGACTTCATTTTGAGATACAAGAAAACATATCCTAAAGTTTTAGCAAGATCCATGACCGAAACCCTTGATACTCCCCTTGTTAATTAATCATTCCAATATGAAATTGTTTTAATATGAATGTGATCTTCTCCCCATTACCTTTTCTATTTTTGCTTATTTATTGGAAAAGTTGTCAATGTAAGGTATGGAACCAGTCCTCGATCACTTAACGTATGACCGATATTCGTTTCTCAAAAAACACGTTTATAAAGAAAAAATTGGTTTGAATGTGGTTTTGTCAGATAATTTACTATTTAGTTATAATAATAACGATGGTTTTGAACATATTTTTTAATGTATTTATTTAAAATTCGACTTAAATTATAAAAACTTCATAGAACTAATTATCGATCACTATTTGACGCTCGAGGCCAGTTATCGATATGCGTAAAATAACCAATTGTCGATCAACCTTAGCACATAAAACGTAAGGTTAGGAACATACATTTTAATAAAAACCTTACTAAAAAGTATTAAATTTGCAAGCAATTATAAAATTATTTCATAAAATAAATTAGTAATGTCGTATAAGGTTCATTCAAAGATTTTTTCGCAGTTATGAAGCACTAGACTTACTTATTAACCTAAAAAATTGTTTACATCAAATCTACTGTTGCGAATAGTTTTTCTTTTCAACTTGTTTTTACTAAAAATAAATGTTGTTATTAATTTACTTATTATAACGATAGAAAATATATAATATATAATTAAAAAATGTAGTTATAGCTAAGATTTTATTGATGATCGACAATAGATTACAACGCTGAAATGGAAACCAATTTTTGATCACTTAAATAATAACATTAACATTAATTAAATCATGTTTCAACTGTTTTATTCCACTTATGTTGTCAAAGAAGTGTAGTATTAAACTTATTCTAATAATAGAAACAAGTTAAAATTGTGGAAAATGTCAGATTCAAAGTTGCTTCTCGATTATTGATTACAATATTTTATTTACACAAACAAGGTTTTTTTAAATAAAAATATTAGTAAAATCAAGTTTGATAGTGCAAGAATGGTTATGCGGACGCATACTTGGCGCGTACATTACATGCGTTGCCTTCCTGTTTTACTGTACAAAAAACCGTCGCTAACTGTTTTAGCAGAATGCTATCTCAAATAGAGGTCCTGAAAAATGGAGTTTATGACTTTTATAACGAAAATTCGCTTAAAATTACCCTGGTGGAAAATAACCGAGAACTATGATCTATCTAGTCATTGGAAAATAATCGAGGGCCTCAATGAAACTAGATAATTTTCTACCAGGGTAAGTAATGCTAAAAATAACTCATTCGACACAAGCGCATCGACAGTCTAAACAAATCTTCAAACACGAAACAATTTTCAACATGTCTGCACGCGGAAAATTCAGCAAATTTCAAAAGTATAGATTGAATGAAAATTGCGATTTTATCAAATTATTAAAATTAATAAAATTGATGAATTTATAGCTCTTATAAAATATAGATTGCATTTATTATGACTCTATCGGTCTCTATGCCAATCAATTTGTATGTTGTCCCTCTTTATCGCTAGATGGGAACTAGTATTTTGTTCCCACTAGTAAATTTTACCATTAATTTCCATTTATACCCTTCAAAAAAATTATCATATTGTGTCGAAGATAGTGCTGCCTATATGTCTTCCTGACGAGCCCAGTAGGCAGTACGGGGCAAAACACATTTTAATTTTACATTGTTTTAAGAAATCTTATTTTCGCAAATTAATTTTCGTAGATTTTAAATATACTTTGTAATTCAAAACATTTTCCCTCTTATTGATTACATTTGCCTTCTCAAAAAGTTCTACTCTGGAGATGGAAGAGATGATATTTTCATCACCTCCTTAGAAAGAATGAGATAGGTACAAAATTAAAGGGAAATGTGCTCGTGGAGACCGATAGAGTCAAAATAAATGCAATCTATTAAAATTAATATATTTTGAGATATATTTATTTTTCTTCCACTTAAATATCTTTGTGATGATTGTTAGATATATGAATTAGAAGGAAAATGCGATTTTTATTCCTTGTGGTATGAGCAACACGCGTGCGGTTATAAAATAGAGAACTTGTATGAAAAAAATCGTTAGGCCCGGCAGATAGAATATCGAAAAATAATCCATACGTATTTTTTATTTTTTCAATTAAATGATTATTAACAAAGATACAGCAGGTTGAAATGTCGTGTGACGTCAGAAAACTCCCCTCGTAGTATATCTATATAGTGAGAGTTTGTGACATCAACATTCAACCTGCTATATCTTTGTTAATAATCATTTAATTGAAGAAAGAAAAAATACGTATCGATTATTTTTCGATATTCTATCTGACGGAACTAATGGATTTTTTCATGCCAGTTCCCTATTGCTTCTATTTCATGTAAAGTTTCAAAAGATTTATCTTTAGATTAATTATTTCGTATATAATGTCCCTGGTAGAAAATTATCTAGTTTTATCGAGGCCCTCGATTATTCCCATGGTAAACTAGATAGATCTACATAGTTCTAGATTCATTTTCCACCAGGGGTAGAAAACACATTTTTAACTTGTCTGTAAAATCAATAAGTTATTTTTATAAAGTTATTTCACTGAAGTAGACTTAATTTTAGTACGACAAGATTTAAAAAAAAAATTATTATAACATTTTGTTCAACAAAGCATTTCCCAAATTAATATTCAATTGCAAACTAAGTTTGATTGGAAAGACTTCAGTAATTTTCGTTGACTGCAAAGACTATCTAGAACATTAAAATTGTTGGATATGAGATTTCGAAGTAGCTTAACGATTTATTTCTTCATCCGTCAGTTTATTAACTACACCGTCGTTAAATAAATATTCAGCTAACTAAAACGAAACTTGGTTTTCCATTAATACTTCATTTAAAATAAATACTGCAAGATACTCGTAGTAATGTTTTTTCCTTGTTCATCGACTAAACCCACAAGTTCGTTTCGATCAATAAGTAAATTAATACTACATTAATATGACTTACATAAAACATTTAATCTTGAATGAATAGCAAATGATTGTCAATAGTGTAATTAACTGAAAAAGTAATATATATTCATAAAGCCTCCGTCAACTGGTAAGTTAATTTAGGTTGTTAACTGATCGTGAAAAGCAAAACTAAGCTGCTACTGCTGATGCGCGTTAACATGCGCAAGCTCGTTCTCTCTCTCTCTCTCTCTCTCTCTCTCTCGGTCTCTATATAGCTTTCATAAATTAGGTCAAGTGAGAATAGATGAAGTTAAAACCGTTAAAATGAAGGCTTGTTTTGTCTCTCCTCGGGCCGTAACTAGTACTAACCAGTGACAAAAATGCGATTTAAAAATAACGAACCCATTCACGTATCTCCTTTTCACATTGAATTCAGAGTTATTTAAAGCAATTTATATGCCTCCTTTTTATCCTTCTCGAACACAAAAGGTATTTTAAGGGTATGACGTCAATAATTACTGACGGTCATAGTCATGTTAAAGGAAATATTTTATAAATATTATTATAAATATTATAAATACTACTATTATTATAAATATTATTATTATGATACATATTTTATAAATATTATCATTTTATAAATATTTTGATAATTGATCATTGCATAACAAAATTATGTGTTTAAAATTTTATTCACAATGTATACACTTTCCTATAGAATAATTTATACGTGCTATACCCACTATACTTAAGTTATGAAGTTATATACTTTCATGTGATTTTTTACATATCCTTATAAATTTTCTATTAATATAATATAATAAAATAGATTGTCTTGCTAAAACGACTGTTTAAAACACAATAAAAATAAGTAAATTACACGTAAGATTTAAAAATTTATAAACACATTTTATATGCGATATTGCAGTTGATGAAACATGTTAACGATAATCTAAATCACATAGTTTTCATAGCTGAAACTTTGGATGAGATGAAGACTATTTCTCATAAGAATAATAATTTTGTATAGACTTCTGTGAAATCAAACTTATTAACGGAACTTTTGGTTATTAATGCTGAATATTCGTGCAAACAATGAGTATTCGGAATGCTGGCGCGTTAAGAGGGTCTGAAAGTCAATTCCCTGAATTACCGACCGAACCATACATTATTTACTTTATAAACAAAATTACGTATATTTAGCTAAAACCCAAACATGCTAGCCCTTCATTGAGTAGTAGTACACCTATCTACAAAGTTTCAGATGTTAAAATCAACGGCACCCTAAAAAATTATTGGAATGAAATGTTGACGAAATTTCATTCCAATAATTTTGTAGGGTGCTATTGTTTTTAACGTCTAAAACTTTGTAGAGGGGTGTATTTGTTGTTCTCCTGGAGATTAGCATAATTTATTAATTTTTCTAACACAAAACGTTAAAAAATAGCAATTAATTATATGATTCCATAATAATATTTTCATTAATTAAAGTTGTAAGAAATATTGGTACTACTAGCATTTGGTTTCTAGTTTAAATTAAAAAAAAAGAGATACGAGAAAGTCTGTAAATTTTGCGTATTTAAAGCAAATCCGGTGAACTGGTCTTCAATTTGCATAGATTCCGAAATTACTGGACAACCATCGAAGCGCGGAATCAGCAATCCAGGGGCTGTTTTCATGCATTTAACCATTTAAGGCCTGGTGGATCCTCCAGGACCCATACATTTTTTTCGTGTTTTAAAAATCTCTACATAATAAACTCGATATTATGTCATTTAAATGCACAGATCAGGTCGAGGTGGACCATTTTTTACCACAAAATATCCGAGAAAACGCAAAAATTAAAGAAAAAGAATTTATGGCTCATATTCAAATCTGAAGGCCCAACAATCATCCCGGAATTTTTTCAGAATTTTTTGACGACGATTTTGATGCCTGAGCCTTAGAGGGTTAATATTTATTTAGCATGCCGAATCGTTATTGATAACAAAAGTTTAAATGAAAAATGTATAAAAATATAAAAAAGCAAAAGCAAAATCTTATATCTATACTTTACAAATATCCGCTAACTAGGGTACGGTATTGGGTTTAGTGTCTGGTAATTGGGGCACGATAATTGGGTTTTGGACTTTTATTGTGTCCGGTAATAGGAGCTAAAAGTTTGTTTTGTTTTTTTATTGATATTTATTGATTTTCTCAGTATTTCATCTCAGAAAAATTCATGAGTGTAGATACATAGAGTTCCATTGGTCAGATTACGGAATTAGTTGAAAGAAACTTTTAAAAACGTTTGAAAAATGCGAGTTCGCCAATAAGGACCCATTCTCAGCGAGGGAGCGGGAAGACATCTAGACGCGACGAGAGTTGACACCGTTGTGCGTGTAGCGCATAGGCATTAATTTTTAGTTAAAATTATAAAATTTATACTTATATTTCTGGTACTAAACACACCTTTGGTGTTTAGTATACAATAAATAAAAAAATGTACAGGTTGTATCGCGTATAACTTGCTTAATTACATTGAGGTTAGAACATTTGTCTATAAATAGACAGTTTCTAGAAAATAATGATTTGCGGGAAGTAAAATAACAAAATCAACGCTTCTTTTTCATCACTAGTCATTTTTAGAAAACAATCACAGCTATTTTTGTCTTTAAAAACCGAAAAAACAAAGAGCGCGGTCATACTCGCATCCAGATACGACCAGTAACGAGCAGCGACGACTAGTCGCAACGGCGTCGACTCTAGTCGCGTCTAAATGTCTCCCCGCTCCCTCACTAAGGATGGGCTCTAAGTACCAATTAATTGGCAGCGGTATTTAAGGTCGAATGTCGTACAAATGTAGTACGACAAACGTACAAATTTACATTCGATATGTACGAATGACATGCAGGTTTAAGGGTGTCTTATCTTCTTAAACCATATACAAAAGTTATTTTTTAAATTTCATCTCGATTCGACTATATTGAGATATTCGGTTTTAAAGAAACTAAAAATCACAAGTCCCTGTGTACAACAAAAGCCCAATTACAACGTAGGTGGCAAAGCACATTCGGGCTGATTGATTGGCTCGCTTTCGAGAGTAACGCAAACCATAATTATCCCATTGAAGAGTGGTAGCCGCGGCCACCCCGTAGAGGTTCTTCTCTACAGTATCGAGGGAGAGACTAATAGGAGCGCTTTCTTTGTGGCGTCGAGTACCGCGCGTGCATAGGCAGGGGAGTCGTCCCGAGGCACCACAGATAGGTATAGTGGGGAGGATAAGGGAGAACGAATCGCGCGATAAGAGCAAATTAAGAGGAAAGTCACGTCAAGCTGCTGTTAGTACGGTAGAGGTATACACGGAGTGTTTAAAGGATACTTGAGGGTAAGTAATCTGAGTGGGAGAGGAAATGGGGGTAGTGCGCAATAGAGCGGGCAGAATTTGTATTAAATGGCGAAAGAAATAGTTTGTCTCATTTTTATGTAATTGAAATGAATTTCATGGCGTATATTCTTTCGTTGAAATTAATTGAATATTGCGTAATACGTTTTATGAAATTTTATAGTACAAATTATTATTTTTTAATACTAAAATTTTTAATTAAGAAAATTTAACGTTCTTTTCAGGGAAGTAGATTTACGAACTGTTAGCGTGCTACATAAATAATTACAATGAAAAGTAAATGGAACGCCGTTATTAAAATAAAAGGAACTACATTTACCAAGACAGATTACAGGGCATTCCGAGCATTGAAAAATATATTTAGTATTTGCGAAGGTGAAGCTATAAATAGAAGACCGTCGCGTAAAAATACAATACTGAAAGATAAAGAATTAAACGAAAAAACAACGATAATGTACAACAAAGGTGAGACAATAGAAAAAACGAAGCACAAAGAGATTTGCAAGCGGGCTGTAGGGGGCGAGTTTGTTACCCAGTGTAACATGCACGTGACGGCGCACGTGCAGCAGCGCGCGCTCGCGAGGCCCCGAGGTATAACGCCGAAAGCCCGTTGGGACCGCAGCGCGCGCGTATTCACATTGATATCTATATATTCAATTCTCAAGTGGCTCTTGCTTCTCGTTTTCGTTGTTCTGTATATGCGCACAACATATCTCGTTTGGACGATTTTTTCGCGAAACCTCGTCTTTGCTTGATTTTATTCGTTAACTGGATACGAGTTTCTGTCGGACAATGAGAAAGATAACGAGAATTATTTTAATGGGGGTTCGCAAATAATTTAGTAACTCATAGTGACTTTTTACTAGGTATCTAATGACAAATAAGACAAGTGTTCGTTGTGAGTTATGTGGATAGAAACAGATAAGTATATAGGAAAAATGTTTATCTTTAGAAAAATATAAAGATAAAAGTTAATAGCTTATCTAATATGTTAGATAACATTATCTTTTTTTTAATAGTGTAACACAACATTTCAAAAGTATTTGCTAATGATTTTTGTTTACATGAAAACCCTTATGAATAATTGCAAAAAACTGGCAGCACTATACGTTCATTCACGCATCTATTCATCTATTAACACACCAGTTCATCAACCCATACACTTTCGTCCATCCATTTACCCACATTCATCCATCCACACACGAATTTATCCATCTATCCACACATCCATCCACTCTCACACCCATCATCCTAATACCCTCACACCCATCTATCCATTCATACACTTCCATTTTTCCACTCCCCCATTTATTTACTTACACGTATATACACACACATACACAGACACAGACACAGACTCATTAACCCACGTACCCACCCTCATACCTCATCGACTCATCTAATAATAATTAACACGTACCCATTAGCCTACTTACGCATCTATCAACCCACATAGCGATCCATCCACCAATACACCCGTATCCACCAATACCATCCATCTACCTACGTACACAACCATTTGCTCATATACTCATCCATCCACTCACATCCTTCTGTCCATCCGCACACTTATAATCTTATTTATAATCTCCTAAAGCTGGGTGGATATTGTGTAGATTCTTTTATCGCTATAATAACTTTGTATTTTATCAGCACATATATGAATTTTCCAGGTAAGTTTGAGTTAACACTCTTGGTTCTATTTTAAAGAAATTTCTTTGAAATACATAGCGTAATTAACTTTTTATAAAAAAAAAATTTAAATAGAAAAATAGTTAGAGTTTTGTTACTTTATCTGATGTTGGTATCTTAAAATTAAACTATTTCATAGATTTATTACTAATTATGACACTTAAAATCTTAGATATGCAATTTTTTCCACTCTCCCCTACATCATAAAAAACGAAAATGTATTAATATGTGTAACTCTGCAACTCTTCTTCGCGAATACTTAATTAAAGGAGCTAGAAAAATATGAAGAAAAATAAAACTTATAGAAAAAGAGAAAACAACAATAAGTTGCAGCTAGAAACAATCGAATCGGGGGAAGGATTTCCGTCGGGGCGTCAGCCTGCCCAGACACAAACGTCGCGCCTCAATACGGAAGGTCTCGATCTTCTTCCTTCCTCTTCCCTCGTGCGCAGAGCATCTTTATCCGCAGATCAGATCCAATCTTCTCGGATATTGACCGTGCTATGGCATAGTTCCTTCTCCCTCTTCTCTCTCTCTCTCTCTCTCTCTCTCTCTCTCTCTCTCTCTCTCTCTCTTCTCTCTATTTCGCCTCTTGTATTTGCCCTTCCTTCCTTTATCCGGCTTGCTTGCTCTTCAACTCTTTTTTCTTTCCCCTGTTACTGTACCCGCGGAGTTTTTTCTTACTCCCACTCCTGCCTCGTTCATCCTGATGAAAACTTCGATATATTCCATTCTCCTGCAATTTCTCTCCTTCTCCCCCCTCTTTCTTTCACTCGCTCTCTCTCTCTCTCTCTCTCTCTCTCTCTCTCTCTCTCTCTCTCTCTTCTCTTTTGCTCTTACCCCCGCCAGTATTACATAGACCCCGCTGCTATAACTTGAACAATTCCAATAGTCGTTAATCTGTCGGAAACTTTCGCGCAAACTTGCCGTTGTTGCGCATGTACTCATAGCTGTAGTAGTGTTAGTAGTAGTAATAGTAGAAGTAGTAGGAGTAGTAGTATAGTAGTAGTAGTAGTAGTACTAGTAATTATAGTAGTAGTAGTGATGATGGTAGTAGCAGTAGTAATACTAACAGTAATAGTTGTGACCGTATACCGAGTATACATGCTCACGATATATAGGTGTGTACTGATGTCCACTATGCGTATGAGTGCGGTGCATCCAAAGTGTATACTGTTCTACACCCCTTCTGCGCGCGTTGTTGCGCGTTGTTATATAAGTATATAAACTAAACGCGCGCGAGAGCTGGCGTAAGAAGATGACAGGGTAGGACGAATAGAAGGGAAGCTTTAGAGAGAAGACAGGAGAGGTAACTTAAATAAATTCGTATAGTTCGCGACGAAACTTATGCACGCGTCTATATTTTATTTCTCTCTCTCTCTCTTTCTCTCTCTCTTTCTCTCTCTTTTTCTCTCTCTCTCTCTCTCTCTCCCTCTCACTCTCTGTCGACTGTCCTCTTCCCTCTGCTGCAATAAATACGCTACCTACAATTTCAGGTTTACCAGCCGGCTGGCAAGACTTTACACCACCTCAATAATTATCAGCGATTCTCAATGCGGTCACGGTAAATGGTGCTAAAATTGATTCTCTATCGAATATGTTGCTTAACCCCTCAAATCAACTGCGTTCGCTTGAGAAAGAAAATATTCTGATGCGCAGTGAATTAAATCAGTTAAAAGAATTGCGGGTTAGTGCAGCTCCTAGTACAGATTTAAAAATTGGCGGTATACCATACTCATGTAACATCCCTCTTGCTGAACTTACTTATACTATTGTAAAACATCTGAAGCTAGATCATCTATGCAATGATATTCTTGAAGTGTGTAAAATTGTTGCTAAGAGTCAAGCATCGAACAGCGTGCTAATGAATCGGACGAAAATCAAACAGAGATAAATCAGTTGACAAATAACGAATCAGTCCTCGCTCTATCTGTAACTAATCAAAGTAAGACAGGTCGACCAAAACAAACGACTTTTTCTTTTATTATTAAGTTTAAGTCTGTAAATACTCTCTACTATGTCCTAAAAATTAAACGTGAATTTGGTGTATTAAAATTTTGTGATATCGTGCCTCGTACAGATGAAAGTTCAATCAATTTATTTGAAATGCTACCTCCTATCTTACATAATCTGCGCTTGCTAGCTAAAGAAAGAGCCAGTGAATTCAAATATCAATATGTGTGGGTGCGGGACGGAAATCTTTTTGTGAGCAAAAACGACAAATCTGAAAGAATCTGCATTCTAACTGAAGCCGATCTTGAGAAAATCTCATGACTTTCTCCTCGACCGATGCACCCTATACGCGCAGATATAAACTCTCAATCATTTCTACGTATTGCCCACATAAATGCAAACTCAATAAGAGATCATTTATTTAAAATTGAAGCATTTCTCTCTGACAAACAGATTGATGTTTTATTAATTTCTGAGTCATGGCTTACTCCAAAGCGCAAGGAATCCTCATACTTTATAGAGAATTTCTCACTTGTGCGCAATGACAGAGGCTTGCTATCAAAAACAGGTAAACGTGAATTTATATAAGGGGTGGAGTTGCATGCTACATTCGCAGTGGCTTACCATATACGGTTCTTCATGCTCCAAAAATTAGTGATATCAATGAAACCGAATACGTATTTGTTGAAGTCAGACCGCCCGCTGATCAATCTATTTTACTAAGCTCTATTTATCGTCGACCCAAAGGGAATGTCCTAACAAATTATTTTTTAACATTTCATAAATTTGCACACCTATACAAAAATATTATTCTCGCTGGTGATTTAAACTCGGATCTCCTCAATGATTCTTATTACGGTATACACCTACGCAACCTAATATTTGAGAATGCACTTTATCTTTTCCCGTTTGGCGCCATACATCACAAGGAAAAATCTCACACGTGGCTGGATGTGATCCTCACTGACTCTGCAGATAAAATTATATCATTTCAAAAATCGACATCTCCATTCATAAACTGTCATGATTATCTAATTATTGATTACAACCTTAAAAGTTTAGTTAAGCATCATTTTGATATTACATCGAGCGATGTTAGAAATTTCTCTGCTGAATCGTTTGCTGGTGACCTACTAAAAAGTCTTGATATTTTACGAACTAATAGCCCAAACGATGTCAATGAATTTCTAAATTTCTTCCAGGCAGTTACTATAGGTGTACTCGATAACCACGCGCTTTTCAATACACGTCGAATTCGTAAGCTGCTGGCGCCTTGGTTTAATACAGAACTTAAAAACAAATGTAAAACACGCGATCATACCTATAAACTAGCTATACGTTGTAATAATGCGCAACTTCTTTTACAATATAAAAATCTCCGTAAACAGCTGAAAACTACTCTTGGGTTTTAAAACAGCGTTTGATTGCATAAATCATGAACTCTTACTCATAAAGTTGAGAGAGCTCAACTTTTCCGATGAAGCTATCTTATGGATACACTCTTATTTAAGTAATCGTTATCAAGCAGTCCTCGGTTTAGACGGCAATATATCCGATTTCATGCGAAACACTTCTGGCGTACCCCAAGGCTCAACGCCAGGACCAATCATCTTTCTGATTTTTATTAATTCCATATTATCTGTATTAAGGCATTGTAACAAAAATTGCATGCTGTTTGCTGACGATCTACAAATATATATTCAGCGTAAACCTTCCGAATTGGCATCTACTATAGCCAAGCTCAATGGTGACGCTGCTGCTGTAGTCGCGTGGGCTCGGCCATGTGGTCTTTTACTTAATGTTGGTAAAACTAAGGCTATTCTGTTAGCATCTACACAGCCTTTTATGCGACTAGACAAGCATCAAATACCGCCTATAATTGTTGATGGTGCTGTAATTCCCCTTCAGAATTGTGTGAAAAATTTAGGTCTGATATTCTCTGAGGATTTGTCTTGGAATGCCCATCTTCCGCAAATATGTTCTCGGGTTCATGGTATTCTCCATAAATTAAGATTTAGAGGTAATTTCTTAACGAGCGACATTAAGAAATTATTAGTTAACGCGCTTATAATGCCGCATTTCGAATATGCGTGCTTAGTCTTCAACAATATGTCCCACTATCTCATTGTTAAGTTACAGTGGCTCTTTAATACAGTAGTACGTTTTATTTTTCGCTTGCGACGTGACGCAGCATTAAAACCTTATTTTAATAAATTAAACTGTCTCTCGCTTGTATCACGGAGAAATTACTTTTTGGGTGTATTAACCTACAAAATATTTGCGTTGGCTGAACCTGCATATCTATACGATCTGTTTAATAAAATTGATGCAGGTACACTGCGTTCTGAAAGACTAAACTTATCGCAAATTAAATATTCCAACGGCCACTACTGCAACATATTGGATAACCATTTTCGATCCGAGCAATGGAATTCTGGGACTCGCTACCAGTTAATATTCGCCTTAAAGAAACAGTATTTGCATTTAAGACTGCGTTATATAAACATTTATTAGCCTTAGAGATAAATAGTTAAGTTTAATTCTGTAGAGAGCGTATTGTACTTTTTATTAATTATTTTGTTAAATTATGGTATTGCATTAAGTTTTGCGATATTTTGTACCGAATTATATTTGTTTTTGAAATTACGATATCACATGTTTTTTCTTTTCATAATTTATATATATTGTTTGTTATACTTTATCATATGTATTGGTACTGTATAATTTAAAACATGTCTGTTATGTATGTTCCTTTGCCATTCAGTCTAGCCAGACCTTGGCATAATAAATATTGTTATCAATCAATCAATCAATCTCTCTCTCTCTCTCTCTCTCTCTCTCTCTCTCTCTCTCTCTCTCTTTTTGTAAATTTAAAACGGCGTTTAGCAGGCACCTTAAGCAATTACATGGTGAAGAGTATGTTCGGAGATAAAAAAAAAAAAAATGAGTCGAGTATTTATTTAGGCTTTTTATTTATTTGAATTATTTATTTATTTAATTTATTTATTTATTAAAACTTATTTATTTAATTTATTTATTTATTAAAACTTATTTATTTATTTATTTAACTTATTTATTTATTTATTTAAATTTATTTATTTATTTATTTAATTTAATTATTTATCTTGTCTATTTATTTATTCGACGTATTTATTTATTAATTTATTTATTTATTTATTAAATATGTTTAGTGTTAATTAGGTGTGAATGTATTTATTAGCGTGATTGTTAAAGTGTTATGAATGAGTGTGTTTTAAGTTTGGACGTGATAGTGTACGCAAAGATTTAGCAAAGTATGTGTATGTATTCTTATATTTATATGTTATCTCTATTGTATTTATTTTTTTTATTCTATGTATTATTATTTTTTTTTTTTGACGAAGCGTTTTCTGTGATATTTGACTGTGACTAGTTCATTGCATTTAGATTTTATAAACTGACGAACTGATAAAGTGAATTATTATTTTAATAAGAAATATGCAATAAGTGAAAGTAAGATAACAATTATATTAAATCGACTGATATTTTTTAATTATAAATACAACTACATGTACATGAAATTGTAAGATTTTGTCTTCTGACGAATAAAAAGTATATCTATCTATCTATCTATCTCTCTCTCTCTCTCTCTCTCTCTCTCTCTCTCTCTCTCTCTCTCTCTCTCTCTCTCTCTCTCTCTCTCTCTTTCGCCCTGTCTTTCTCGCTCTCGGTCTTTCTCTCTCTCTTTCGCCCTGTCTTTCTCGCTCTCGGTCTTTCTCTCTCTCTCGGTCTTTCTCTCTCTCTCTCTCTCTCTCTCTCTCTTTCTCTTTCTCTCTTTCGTACACACACATACAGACACACAAACACACGCACGCAATAACACACATACAGACACACGTACACACTCATACAGTCATACACACACACTTACTTTCTTGCTTTTGATAGTAGTTATATGCTACTAGGCCCAAAAGTTTCGAACGCTAACAAACTCGCTTTAATTGCTTGTTTTGTCTAGCCGCGGTCTCGAGACGAGCAACGCGGGCGTTGCGCCCTAATGCAGCAAACTTCCAGTGGAAAAAGAGTGAGTGAGAGAGAGGAAAAGAAACGAAAGTTGAGTTAAGATGCAGAGACGCGCGGAGGAAGAATTAATGCAGGCAATATGCTACAGATGTGTGTATCGGAGCTAAATATGACCATATTAGAGTGATCAAACCCACTTTTTCAGGATTTTATGTTATAAAATAAGTTTAATTAACTGAAAGGGGCATTAAAAAGTTTTGGAACCATCTTTTATGAAAAATTCAGAAAATTTGCTAAAAAATCTCTTGTTGCTATTTTTAAGAGATTTAATTTTGTTGAATAAATGGAGGTTGAAATTTGCTAAAAAATGTAGAAAATGACTACATGCTCATATTTAGCCTAGATGAACTTTGTACCTAAAGTTTTTAAAATATCTGAAAAAATTCACATACATTCGACATACCAAGAGGAATTGATCTTGATTTCCCACAGAATTATTTAATTTATTCTTTTTAATTGGCATTAACTTTGAACAGCTATAACTCTAGCCAAACGGCACCGTTTTAAAATTTTCTAAGAGGAATTAAAGGTTTTTTCAAACCGAAGAAATTGAGTCGTCACAGGATTGATAAGACTGAAATTTGTAGAAATGACAAAAGTTTGAACATAACCTAAAAATTAGAAAAATGCGGATATGCATTGGTGCTTACCAAAATGAGCCTTTAAGTATTTTATAGCACACTAACCTCAAAATGCCAACTTTATTGTCGATTTTGAGGTTGTTGTGCTATAAAATATCGTATGAGACTGTTGTGGGAGGTGTTTTTCTACCTTGCTCGATTTTCTCACTCGCTTCGCTCGTGCGAAAACCCTCGAGCAAGGTAGAAAACCATCTCCCACAACAGTGTCATAATATACTATATGGACCGGACACCTTTTTACCTGAAAGTTAGCCAAAAGACGAAGAAATCTTTTTTCTAAACGTTAAAAATAGTTAAGATTGAAACTTTGTGGAATTTTTTAATAATATCATGTTTTTGGCCAATTTCAAAAATTAAAAAATTTTAGTGTGTACCATAGTGAATAAAAACGGGCTGAAATTCTTTTTGGGGTTTCTTTCAACATATACTTTCATATAAAAAATTGGCGACAATTTTCGAGAACCTTCTGCCAGCTTTTTCAAAAAATCCGCTAGATTGATCCATATGTATATGTATATATCCTGACTGACTGACTGTCTGACTGACTGACTGACTCACTGACTCATCAAGGCCCAGACAAAACCTTGGAACTTAGCGACTTGATATTTGGATCGTACATTGTTTTATGTTGTAAGCAATAAATAAAAAGGGATTTTACTAAATACCCCAAGGCGGTAAATTTAACAAATTTCATTTTTAGGGGGTAAAAAGCTGTAAAATATGTATTCACGGAATCATTCCAAATTTCCAAGGCCTGTTGAGATATCGAAATTCAAACCCTAAGGAGGTTAATTTTTTAAATTTCAATTTTTTAGGGCATTAAAATCTGTATAAAGTGCTTTTATGGAATCATTCAAAATATCCAAGGCCGATGAAATATCGGTTTTATTATCGTTTAGACAAAATCTTTTAATACTAAAAAGTAATTTCTGGGTTTTCATTAATTAATCCCTACGTGGGTAAAATTTTCGAAATTTGAAACTTAAATTGGTCGAAAATAGCAAAATGTGTTTTTACGAAATTATTCAAAATCTTCAAAGCTCGATGAGGTTTTGGCTTCATTATCGTTTTAAATAGATTTTAATACTAATTTCTAATAGCTAATTTCTGAGTTTTTCCCGAATCAACCACTAAATGGGTAAGTTTTTCAAAATTCAAACCCTAATTCGAAAATAGCAATATGCGTTTCTATGAAATCATACGAAATCTCCAAGCCCCGGTGATATGTCGGCTTTATTATCGTTTAGAATGTTTTAACACTAATTTCTAAAAAGCAATTTCTATATTTTTCCCTAATCAACCCCTAAGAGGGTAAATTTTCAAATTTTGAAACCTAATATGGTCGAAAATGGCAAAACGTTTTTTTACGAAATCATTCAAATTCTCCAGGGCCCGATGAGATATCGGCTTTATATCTATGTATATAAAAGGACATGTCCTAACTGACTGATTGACTGACTTATCAACGCTCAGCCAAAATCGTTGAGCCTAGCGACTTGAAATTTGGATGGTATATTGTTTTTATGGCATATTTAGTGAATTTAACGATTTGACTTTAAGCGATGCCTACGGGGATGAATTTAATGACGTAGACCTCGAATAAATAGAGATTTACAATAGTTTACTATTTATGTTCTAATTTATTTATAAAACTCGCGGGCTACGCCGCGGCAGTAGTTGCTAGTATAATATATTTTGACTCAAGAAGTTTTAAAGTATGTCTTATGGGGATGTGAAAGAGTCCCAAACGCATTCCTTACAATGGACAATTTTCTAATAAGTTTTCCGGCTGCAAATAACAACCGAATCGTTTGAAATTTGAACCAGACAATACTTATACAAATTCGAAAGGCATAGTAAGCCGTTTTTCCAAGAAACTTGTTCAATCTCGAGTAATTGTTTAAAATAGAGAAGTCGATAACGCAGATCATTATAAAAAAGTTAATTTTTGAAAAAAACGTCTTACTATGCCCTTTGTATTTACAAGGACGTCGTTACCGCCCTGGTAGCCCTTGCCAATGCCAGAGATCGCCCTAAACTAGCCCTGGGATTCCATAACTCAGATCGACAGATAAAATCATTTATTCCCTGTCAAATAAACTTTTATTTTTAATATGTTATCAGTAATTTCTTAAATCTCAATACCCTATGTATCAAAGTTCAATAAATAAAATGTTTTAAATAAACCGAGAACTCTTGAAGCTAAATGCTACACGTATGAGAGTTCAATAAATAAATACTTTTAAATACACCACTAATTTTAGACCTCAATACCCCAGGTATGAAAGTTGAATAAATAGTTATCAATAAACCGTAAACAAGATTGCGGTCTATTCAAAACTATTTGTTAATTGAACTTTTATACGTGGGGTATTGAACTATACAAGTTTACGGTTTATTTTAAGTAATTTACATGTTGAACTCTAATACATTTGGTATTGAGGTTTATAAATTTGCGGGTTATTTAAAAGTATTTATTTGTTAAACTCTTATACGGGAAGAGTTTGCGGTTCATTAAAAACAATTTATATTTCGAGCTTGTAGACGTGGGGTATTCAGCTGTAAGAGTTAGCGGTGTATTTAAAAGTATTTATTTATTAAACTGTTATACGTGGGGTATGGAGGTATTATAAATGACTGATAAACAAATTCAAAATTTCGTATTCTACGAATATCGTTCTTGCTCAGAGCAAGAGCTATTTTTCGGGTAAGAGAATCATGCCGGGCACTCATCAGTACCCGAAGAGAGCTTTCAACTTTTCTCTGCAAATGATTACGGACCTAGGCAAATTTGTGTGAAAAAGGGGGGCCCAGACCACCCAAACATGTAGTATCATACAGAAGGTACCTCGTATTTAGGGGGAGTCTAAATACTATGATAGTCTAATTTGTCTAAAATAAGCCCTAAAAATGTTTAAGCCCCCGTTAAATATGGGGTACCCATCCGGACGACACTAAATGGTTTTTTTTAGTGTGGGGGGGGGGGGGGGGTAAATACTACGATAGCCTGATTCGTGTAAAATAGGCCCTAAAACTGTATAATTCTTGCAAAGAGAGATTGAGAAAATCTCTTGAGAATAATTCTCGTAAAGAGCGTTATGATGGAGGGAGTCATGGATATCGCTCTTTCAAAGAATGATTCTTTTAAAGAGCGGTTATCTACCGAGAGCTAAGAGAATCGCTCTTTGAGAGAGCATTCTTGCAAAGAAAGAGTGATTGGGAAAAACTGTTGAGAGTATAATTCTCGTAAAGAACGATATCACGGAATGAGTCATGAATACCGTTTATTCAAATAATTATTCTTTTAAAGAACGATTCTGTACTAATAGTCAGGAAAATCGCTCCTTGAAGGGGAGATTTCAGATTAAAAAAAATTACTCTTCGAAATAGCACTCTTGAAAAAAGTGAAACCAAAAAATTCTGGGAATGATGTATACTGCCATGCAAATGAAGAAAGTAGCTATCTTTATTTGAAGTAAATCCCATAGACTTGATAACATTCATTTTTATTTAGATCTACTTGCGTAAGATTTTTATTGATAAAATATGTATCGTTTCTTTAAAAAACGAAGTACGTCTATTCATTTTTGTAAATAATGTTTCAAATCATTTTTATGCAAAATTATTTATATCGTTCGAATCTTTTTGCGAAATGCAGATATCCACTTGCTTTATTTATTCAAATACTCGACTATTTGATAAGTACTTGAAGTACATTATTTAAGTAATCTAGTACTTGTACAAAGTACTTGAAGTACATTTTCCAAGTACTCGAATACTGGAACAAAACACTTGAAGCACTTATTTCATACACTCGAGTACTAGAACACTAGTATTTAAAGTACTTATTTCAAGTACTCGAGTACTTCAAGTAAAGTACTTGTACGTTTACTTTTGCTTTTACCTAAAAAGTTCAATTTCGCCCATCACTCCATGTGCCTAACTTTGACATTGTTTAACAGTTTAAAAATTTTAATTACTATCAACAGTTACAGTGTGTATACTGGACAACAATTACATTGTACTATTTCAGGTTATATTATCGCATAAGAAAAATATAATATCAGTCCATATCATTAATGAAGTACTAAAAATGTAATGTACTCAATGCTATTTAAGAATCCACTACCCAGTGTGTCTATACTGGTAGTTCATCCAGACTGGAAGACTCTCCATTTTCAAAAATAAATATTTGCTAATTTTAATATTATTGATTTCATTAAAATATCTATACTAAATGCTAAATATACATGTGTTCCAGAGCTATCGTGGATCCAAATATAGATTTTTTTATTACATATACGAGGTCTGTCCCAAAAGTATCCGACCTACGTTCATATCTTCGCGCGGAGAGACTCTTCTCATCAGTAGCCTGAGATACCGATGAAACGCCTTAGTTCCCGCGCAGCGTGTATTTGTTTACAACGACTTTTTTGCGTTTGTCGCAATTTGCTTATTGCTAAAAATGGCAGAACGAACCGAACAGCGAATTTGCATAAAATTTTGCTTTAATCTCGGTAAAAGTTGTGCGGAAACTATTGAAATGTTGCAAAAGGCCTTTAAAGATGAGTGTATGGGCAAAACACAAATAAAAGAGTGGTATAGGCGGTTCAAAAGTGGCCGCACATCTGTTGACAGTGATCCTCGTTCTGGTCGACCTTCGACGGGAACATCGTCGGATAATGTCGAGCGTGTGCGTATCGCAGTTGAACAAGATCGTCGTTTGACTGTGAGAGAACTGGAAGATAAACTTGGAATACCAAAAAGTACTGTTTGGCGAATTTTAACCGAGAATTTGGGAATGACTCGTGTGTGTGCAAAATTCATCCCGAATGCTCCAGCGCACGCATCAAACCTTGTGCAGCAGTATTTATTGAAACACAGTGTTGCGCAGCTCCGCCAGCCTCCATACAGTCCTGATATAGCTCCCTGCGACTTTTGGCTGTTTCCTCGATAGAAAATGCCGCTTTTAGGACATCGATTCGACAATAAACAGACTGTTGAAACTAATGCGACGAATGCACTAAAGGCGATTCCGAAGTCTGACTTTCAAGAGTGCTTTAATAAGTGGAAACATCGATATGAGCGTCTTGTTCAATCAAATGGGGACTACTTTGAAGGATGCCACCCCCGGATGACGAAGAATAAATCAAGCGCCGAGAAATCGAGGTAGGTCGGATACTTTTGGGACAGACCTCGTACTCTCACACACACATACATATATGTATATACAGATGTACGAACATTTTTCTAAAGTATTTTTAAGTATCGTAATTCATCAAAATGTCAGATTACAACATTTTCATCGTTTATCTTTTCCTTTGAAAAGACTATAGCGTTTTTGAACATTTTAAAAATGATGTATTCAGATATTTTTAAGTGTTCATTATTTATAATATAAATAAATATATAAGTAACTAAATACATAAATAAATTTGTTACTAATAACATAATTTGTTTTAGAGAAAGACAACAATTTGACATAATAATTGTATTAATAATGTTATTACGTCTCATTCAATTACAACGCATTCTATTCTTTATAATAGGATTATTATGTATTTAGGTCGTTGTCATAACATTAAATTCAGTGAGTATATTATATTAAAGTGAGCGTAGTTAAATTTAAAAAATTACAGTTTTTTATTCAAGTTTTATAAATTAGTATGATTATTTGATTATAAACTTATTATAGAACATCGTTACGTTTTGATTATTTTGCAAAAAGTAATTACGCCATTTATAATATTCTTATTCCTCGCCTTCTTACACGATGTATTTTATTTATATAAATGTTAATGTTAATAATTCATACAAGATGAATCGTTTCAAAACGTTCACAACGAACGACTGTTTTTTAATGTTTTATTTTGTGCAAACTTTATGCAAATATTAATTTAAAAAATATGAATATTTGTAATTCAATATCGAGTTAAACAAAACACGAGCATAAAAAAAGATGCAGACCCAGAGAACAAATCGAATGAAAGCAAGCGAGCAGTGAGTTGTTAATTATGTAATGTAAATATCAACGCGCATTGTAAAGTACACAGAAAAAGGGTCGAAAAAATAACGAGAAATGTCCATTTCCATTTTTGCTTGTTTTCCCCTCTGTTTATCTCTCTATTTTAATCATTTTTTGCGGCACTCTCTGTCCCTGTCCTCTCTCGCTCTTTTTCTCCTCATTTTCTCTGTATTCTCGGCTATTTGTCAGTAAGATTGTCGTGACCGCGATTTTATTTCGATGCCGTTATGCTCCGGGACGTGAGCATTCGCCAGATTCGCCTCCTCGCGCGTTTTCACTTTTTTCGCTTTCCCTCTCTTCTCCACTCTTCCTCCCGTCTAGCTCTCTGTCATGCTTTGAAGAGATCTCGGGAATATTAGCATGAAAATTCACTCCGTCAACTTTCATTACTTCGTTCGGTATCGAATTTTCCACTTTTTTCTGTACTCGAAAAAATTCATTTATACTATTAAGTTTTTTATTGTGCAGAAATTAAAGCTCCATTGTCGAATATAGATAGTGAATACAAATAAAATTATTATGATATGATTATTCGTATTTTTATAACATACTTTTAAATAGTTTAAATTCATTTTTTGTGCGATAATAATATTGTAGAACCAAAAATGTAGTAAGCATTTCCGTATATACGCAATAATTTAAATGAAATCTTCACAAATTATTTTGTTAATATACCTAGTGATTAGCAATCACTTTAAATTGTAAAAATTAAAAATCAAAATAAAAATGTGATTCCTTCTTAAATTACAGTAAATTTATTCTCGATAAAAACCCATGTGAAGAATCGTTGTTTTCTGTTCGTTATATATGTGTAGTCGGACTTGTTAATCGGATTACCACGGGAGAAAGACAAAAAGGAGAACCAAGAGAGGGCAGTGAAGAGAGGAAAGAGGAGACACGATACAGCGCTAGTTGAGAAAGTTTCGAAGGAGAAAGTCAAAGAAGTTCTATTAGCGAGTTGCGAGGTGAAAATGCATATTGGACGCGTCAATATTCCTTTTATTTTTCTTTTTGTCGCGGTGGTCACAGTTTTTTCTTCTAGACCTGCACATGTGCGTGGTGAAAAACAAGGCGATTAACGACGACAACGATAGACAAGGACGACGACAGCTTACCATAACCGCGTCTATTCGTATATTGGTATCGATTTGGCTTTAATATGCCTTAATAATGTAATCGATTAAAACCCGGTAAAGCGATAATGCGCAACGCTATGTCGTTGTGGAATTTGTAATCTTGGATAATTAAAGTTCTAAATGTATTAAAATGTTTGTGATTTACGGGTCTTTAACTTTTTATTTACGATTATTATCTTTTGCTTTTTTTGAATGTCCTAAAATACCTTGAAAATAAACATGTTTAAACTAACGATGAAATTATAGAAATAGAAATTATTAATATTCTAGTAGCAGCTTCAGTCGAATAATATCTAGTTTATTTCGATTATTTTTGCTCAATTTTTCATAGACAAGCAGTTCATTTTTAAGTTTCTTTTTAATGACCATTAAAACTATAAAGGGTAGAATATGAAACATTAAACCTTTATAAAAATTGAAACTCGTAAATATAATACTTTATGATCGACAAATATTATTTAAATGCATTCTCATTTTCATGTTATATTGCATCACCTCATGAATAATTTAATTTAAAATTTTAAAAACTATAACCAATAAAATCGTATGCAGAATATCAATACTTCGAAAGTAATATTGTAAATACGTTTTCTAGGCAGTATTAATTTTAACGAAATTACATTCCAACATGAATTTATTGATTCTTTGATAAGTTTGAAAATTGGATAATAATCAGTTTCAAAGTTAAATTATAGTATATAGTTATAACAGAAGTTTAACAACTTTCTCATAAAGTTACCTTATTTCGCAAAATAAAGTTAAAATTGAACTTTTATATAATCTATTATAAAATTTATAACGAACAAAATGCATTTTCATCAAATGATGATTTGTAGAAAAATGCGCTCTTCGTAAGAATAATAATAGTCACCGTTAAAATACAACCTAATTTATTTCCTGTTATAAATTAATTGAATAAAAAAGTAATTCGCTGCAATCTTAAGTACAATTGCGCGATAAAGTGAGGAGAATGAAAGAAAAGGGAAAAGGATAAACCCTACGGTATCGAATGCGTAATAAATTAAACTTTTATCGTCCCTCCGGCACTAAAAAAAGAGATCAAAAAAAGAAAAGAAGGAGAGAGAGAGAGAGAGAGAGAGAGAGAGAGAGAGAGAGAGAGAGAGAGAGAGAGAGAGAGAGAGAGAGAGAGAGAGAGAGAGAGAGAAGAAACGGAAGAAAATTGATGATGCTAAAAATAAAGTTTGTATAACGGCTGGCTCGTTTAATTCAAGCACACTCGAGGAATATTCGACGATAACCGCGAGCACGTAATTACATCGCAATATTCTTCCTTCCTCCTCAGTTTTGAAATTCACCTCCTTTTGCCTTTCTCCTCCTTCTCGCATTCTTTCTCTCTTAATTTCTCATCTCCCTAAGCCGTGGTATTAAATTGCGTTTTATAGTATTAATAGCGCAGTTTCGTTTCATAAGCGTTCATCTTGCGGTTGTCGTCGTCATCGCCGTTGCCACCGCCGACGCAGCGCTACGGAAGACGATTTGTCCCATCCCCTCCTCGCACAACTCGTTTACTTCTTTCCTCTTCAAACGTTTCCTCGTTTTTATACACCCTCTGACAAATAGACAATGTATGTACGTCAAAGGTCAATATATTACATATTTTTATATTGTTATGATTTATAGTTTAACAAGTAACATGAGTATCAACATTTTCTTGAAGAAAATAACGGTTTCAGAAATACAATTTTCATTTAATATTAATGTGGATAACGAGTTTTACAGTTACTGCCATATTATTTCGTCAGCGGTTGTATGAAGTGTGTTTTGAAATTAGTATAGTACTAACTAGTGGCAATAGAGTTACACTAACAAAGTTAGCTTTGTACCAACGGAATAAGTGAAGATAAACAGTCAACTATTCATATTCGTTTTAAAATGCATATCTCAAATCCAAGTGTTAATTAGTCTTCAATTATAAATCCAATAATTCAAATAATATATAACGCAAATAAAATCTAAGAATGCAAAAAATGACTTTAGTAATGGGTGTTTTTTGCATGTCATCTTGCCGGGATGTTCTCACGCATTTTATTGAGGCTATGTTTTCTTAAGCATTAACGTCAATGAGCAAATTTCTTTAATATTAGTGCTTTTAAAAACGAATATATAATATAACATTTTTTTAAAAGGAATTGTATAGAAAAATCTTATTTTTTAATTACAATATTTATGTGTATAAAAATAGATATTAAATTTAACACTAAATTTAATTATACAGGGTAAATTGTTATATAATTAACTTAAAGGGGGTCCCTACCATCTGAAGTAAAATTGTCCGCTCTTTCCGATTCAAAAGTCAGAATTTTGAAATTTCCGTTGGAAAATTATTTTGACAATTTCTTAGGCAAAAAACCAATCGACTATAAAATGACCACTTGGGAAGAAATGGGTTAAGGGAACAGTCCTGGGTTAAACCCAAAAATAGATTTTTTTTATGACTCCACAAAACTTTTTATGTTTAAAAGCATTCATTCTGAAAATTTGTATGCTATCAACACTTAACAATATCTTTAATTTTACCATTATAAAACCTTAAATCTTGATCCTACACGTCTCAATAAATCGCTATTTTCAATATCATATTTATTAAAGGAACTTTATTCCTCGCACGATTCTAGGTGACATAATAAACGAAAAAAAAAATTTTAACGGTTATTGGACTCCTTTTGATATGTATCAAGATCAAGATTTTGAGATTCTACAACAATAAAATTTAAGATATTATTGTGTATTGGTAGCATACAAATTTTCAGAATGATTGCTTTTAAGCATAAAAAGTTTTCTGGACTCATAAAAAAAAAAACATTTTCCTGGGTTTAACCCAGGTCAGCCCCCTTAAACCAACTAAATTTTATTTCCGACAAAAATTGAACAATAAAACAATAATTTATTTTAAAGATACAAATATAGGTATTTATGATATAGATATAGAAATAGATTTAAATAAGTACTAACATAAGCATCTTTTTAAAATACATTAATGTTCAGATTTGATTGGTTTTAAAAAGTTCTTTTAATAGTTATTTGAAAGTCTAAGTAAATTAAAGTCAACGAGATGTCGAAAGTGGACGAAATGCATGAATAGCACAATTTCTTGTTATACTGCTGTAACGAGCAAATCCTCGTTAATCGCAAAGTAATAAAGTGAAATGATGTTAGGTAAGTACGCAGGGCATTGTAAATGTGCCTCACAAATGAGAAAACTTTAATGCACTCTAATTAAAAGCAGTTATTTAACATTTTCATTAGTGAACAGTTTTAATTATTTATGAAATAACAAGACCTTTTATTTTTTCCCCTTAATTTGACAAGTTGGCAATTATAACGTAAATTAAGAGTATTTGCAATTAATTGCGCACACAGAGACATATTCTAGCTGTTATTATCGATAATATGACTCAAAAATTCTAAAATATGCAGCTATCGATGTATCATTTGTAATTTCATTATTTATGAAATTATTAATAAAAATGTCGATTCACTAAAGTAAGTATCAATTTCTAATTCTAAAAGTTAATAAAATAATAAATTATTATTAATAATGCACTTTTAATTTTTATGAAAGTACGATTTGTAATTATCATATTTATAGAGCCACACGCAATCGTAAAAATACACTAACACCAATTTTTTTTACATTTTTAAAGATAAATTGAGTAAAGCTTTTAAACTTATTTTTCAAATTAGAAATTCCATTTATGGTGATTTTTCACGTCTACACTTTGTAAACGTACGACGAAGCGATGTTTTCGTGCGCTTTTCACTAATAAAACAATGTATGGCATGTGATCAATCTCGATGAAAGCCACCGTGTCAAATGTAAGTTTAAAAAGTCCGATTCCATAATAAGACATGACTCCTGGAAATTGCAAAATAGAACGCAATATTATCTTTTGCTAATGAATTGTGTGATTGAACGTACATCAATATTAATTAAAATTAATTCGATGAGCCCTAAGAGAAAAAACTTATCTTATGCGTTACAATTAGAAACTACGTATCTTGCGCGTAATGCTTAGAAAACACTTATCTTACGCGTTGCGTTTAGAAACAGCTTATCTTTTTTGAGATTATTTTGTAGGCTCTATTCGATTCTGAAAATTTGTTATAAAACGATTTGAAATCTCACTTTTAATGACGTGAAGAAGATACTGCTACATTAATAGTACTTAAAGTTAATGTAAAAATAACCTTAAAAAAGATAATCTGTTTCTAATCGTAACGCATAAGATAAGTCGTTTCTCTTAGAACCCATCGAATTAGTGGTGTTTCATGAATTTGATTTTAACTCATACCCGTGATCAAATTCTATTCCCTTTTTATTTTTCTAATTATACGTATTCTATAGTTTTGGTTCGTTAAATTTCTTCATTAATAGAAACAACTGTCAAAAGTACATTAAATTTACTAATTAATATACGTGTAAGAATAAACATTTCCTTAGTAGTTTACCACTTACTTGTGTATTATTTTTTTTAAATAAATAATTCCATACAGTATCAATGTTGAAATTGAATGAGATACTCACCTAAAACATAAACAATAGAAATGTATAAAACTCTTTCTAATACAAAATATTTAGAAAGAATATATATTATTTTATCAAAATGTTCATTCATTGATTATAATAATTGGTGATTTCAGTTTAGTGTATTATTTTGCTATAGTTACGAAGGAACTTTTCTTATTTCTCCATAGAATGTAACTTTACAATTGTTAGAGTTATTAAATATAGCAAATAAAAAGAAAAACACAGCCAATTAATTGGCACTTAGCTTCCTCAAACCTAGTTAATCCTTCTCATATGATTGTTTTAACCTAAATGCATTATCCTCTCACTTATTACCTTTTGCTTCCTAATAGAGGAAGCTTTGTGATGGTAAAAACAAAGTTATGCTAACATTATTATAGAAACATGTTTTGAGACATTAGAAATCAAAACATACTATTTTTAGGAAATGTCTGTATGGATATGTATGTGAGTGTGTCTGTGTTTGTGTGTGCGTGCGTGTGTGCGTGCGTGCGTGTGTGTGTGTTTGTGTGCGCGCGTGTGTATATGAGTATTACGCTGAATATTCACGGTCAAAATTAATGTTTCAAGGCTCATTTTTTTGTTTTTTTTAAGGAAGGGGGCTCAAAAAAATATTTTGTTTTTCGATGTGTTTTTGTTTTTTTGGCGTCTTTTGGTATGTTTGAAATATAATCATCGATTCAATTTAAATGTATTTGAAAGAGCATAAAATTAGGTTTTTGCAATATTTTATCTAAATGGTGTAATTAAAAGTTTAGACACTATAATAATAATAAAAAATAATTTTACTTGAATATAATACTTATAAACATTTATATTTAAATTTAAAATTGAAGTATTTTTTAAAAGTTATCTGCGACCGCATAAAAACATGACGTCGAAGTTTATTTTCTAACCTAACCTTAAAGTATATATCTGTGGGTTCCCGGAAAAACGACTTAAGTCCACTTTTCATATTTTGATATATTAAGGCTTAAAGTTTTCAATTTCCATTTAAACTAATGTTAAAAAAATTCATAAATAGTTGATAGGGTCACTTATATTTACTCTTTCTTGATTTCTTGCAGTTTTATTTGAAAATATACTATGTAAGGATATTAAAACTCAATTTTTAAAAAAAGTGAACTTAAGTCGTTTTTCCGGCTCGCCACAGATATATAGATATATTTAATGTCGAGAGCCGAATTTGAATTAAATAATCTTTATAGTGTATAAAAAACAATATTCTTTTCCAAGAATACATATGACCTCTGGTAAGGTTATGTGCAGTTATCTATCTTTGTCTTACTCCAAAGTTTTACATAAGTCTATCTTTGTCACTTTTCCATTCATGCCCTAATATCCTACAAGTCTAATCTCAAAGAGAGAACATTTTCGCCATTAAATATGGCCGCCGATGCGGGATAACTTTTCAAAAAATTGTTAACTTTAATCTTTGTTTATTCGTATATATATATATATGATCATAAATACCAATTCTATATTCACAGATAATTTTTGTAGGTGTAAATGTACAAGTAACAAATTTAAACAGAATTTTGTTTTATAAATGCAAAAATCCAATTATCTATCTTTTCTGACCCGAAATTTTAAATAAGCTATTTTCCTTTTTTGTTATATATGGAAATGTAGTTTTTTGTTTAGACGGTGATGTCTGGGAAATGTAAGATAGAAAGTTTGAGGTGATTAGGAATATGAAGAAGAATATTCTGTAAAATTTTCAAGTCCTTATCCTTTTTTTTCGAGAAAAAAATCATTTTGCGAAAGAAATCGATTTTATTTGGCTCTCGATAACTTGAGTAACACGGCACATTCTTTTTGAAAAATTCCAGAAAGGTAGCTTTATACTATCTCTTGGTCGAGTTCTTTGCCCAGATTATAATCACCTTTATATTACGAGTTATTTGAGGTTATGTTTTATTTCAACACTATTTTTGATTGCTCATATCTTGAGAACGGCGCGGTCATTATTTACCACCCGGGGTTCATTTACTTAATTTTTAGGCACTCGCCCTATACACGTACAGAAGCTCTATATGCAATAACATTTTCATATAGATCCTCTGTATGTCGTATACTCTCTATGTATCTAAAAATGCCTATAGAGTTGACCAAAAATTTATTTTCCGTATAATTTTATGTTACTGTACATTACTCAAAACAAATTTATAGCAAGGTAGAAACCCCAAGACCTCTCTATTCAATTTTCCGTCTGTATCACCATTGACAGAAATAGTTGATTCTCCCAGTATCACACCGTAGAATCGATCCAAATGGTTTAAAAAAATTTCTACGAGTTCGCTTTTATATTCCCTCGACCTCTTTTAAGCCTTATACCGTAAGAGTTTAATTTTACCAAAGAAAATTTGAACACTAACAATAGATAAAATACAAAAAAATTTGAAATGGAGAAAAATGGCCGTTTCTCCCAATATATAACACCATAAAAGCAATCCAAATGGACTGAAAAAGCTTCTACGAGTTTGCACCGTTGCACATGGCCGTCTCTACCAATATATCACTAGATACTTCTCTAGATGGATTTAAAGAATTAATACATATGAATGTTAATACGTCTTCAACCCTGTTTTGGGGTTCAACCGAAGGAATTTAAATAGAAGAAAAATCAAAAACAAAACGGCCAAAATGATCAATTTTTTAAATTTAATGAAATGTATGGTTAAGTTTATTCTTGTAAATCTGGCGAGTCTCTTATGTGAGAAGCATATCAGCGTTTGACTTTTAGCGATGTTTTAATGAAGATTTGGAATTGAAAAGAAATTTTAAGACATTCTGAAATCGATAAGGTACATTATTTTGATATTCTTAAAATGTGATCGCTTCAGTGTTAATGTATTTGAAAGAGCATAAAATTATCTATTTTCTCCGACGTGAATTTTTTTATGAGCTATCTTCCTTCTTTTCTTATATGCGAAAACTTAATTTTTTGTTTAAGGATATTCTATCGTCATATTTACCTTATAATAAAAATATTTTTACTACAATTCTATCATTTATTTTATCAAAATTACTTTATTGCAAAAGTATTTATCGTCAACTAAAGAAAGATTCGACAAAACAGTTGAGACTTTCATTTGAGATCCGATTTGAATTTTGAAGGACTCATTTTGTTCCTTGAATAATTTCAGAGGAACTTACCGAATCGGATTAAAAAAAGAATAAAGATTTCTCGATTCGTTTTGGTTTTACTACGATTATGGAGTCTTATAATTTTTTGTAATTTATTATAGAAACATACCTTTTTGAACTATTAATAAGATAGAAATAGAGTAATTTAAAAAAATGTATTAGAATAAAGAATGCATTAGTTTGAGGAAGGTAAATGCCAATAAATTGGCAGCGATTTTTTTTCTCCTGGAGAAAGTGCAATTTTGCGCGTCAGTTTCATTCGCACAGTAAATTAGAAGAATTCTTATAAAACAAAAACTGGTCGATGAATTACCAAAATTCCTACTGATTTATAATCCTTATTAAAAAAAAAAAATGTTTTGGAAACAAACGTACTAACGACCTGCGCAAAGATCTCAGCCAAGAGATACAAAAAAGCTATCTTTCTGTAAATTTTCAGCAAGATTCATGCTCTTTTACTCCAGTCATCGTGGGTCATAGAAAATCGATTTTTTTCTTAAGAATGTAAAAATAAAATGACTCCAAAATTTAACTGAATATTCTTATCGGGATTACTGATTACCTGAATTTTTTTGAAAGATTTTCCGTCATATGTTTTTGAGATATAATTGTTTGAAAAATATATGATGTTTTCCTGTATAACGAGAGAAGAGAATAAAGTTATCTATAATCGCGGATCGCTCTTTCAAATGCATTTACACTGAGACAATGATATTATATCTAACGTATTAAAAATCCCGAAAAACTAAAACCCAAAAATCAAAAAACCACTAAAAAACAAAAACGAATCTAACAATCAATAACAATTTTCATTTCCCCTCATCACAAAAGACAATAAAGAAAATGGGTCATGAAAAATCAATTTTCATCGTGTATATCCTGAGAAACTGGCGCGCGCGCTCGCACACAAAAACACGCGCGCACGCACGTACGCACAAACACACACATACACACTTATTTTGATTGCAAATATCCCAAAACATATTTCTAACATGTTTTTAAACAAACTTTTTTTACTATTACAAAGTTTCTCTATGTTGAAGCAAAAGAACGATAATAGAAAAGGTATACATTACAGAGCCCTTTAATTGCGCATGGGTTATTAACCCATTGTAAATTGTAACTACATTTTGAAAGTGCCTTAGCCGCCATGCTTACAATAAGTCTTGCTTCGAGATATAACAAAAGGACCAAAGCGAGAACGAGGGAACGAAAGGAAAGGACAGAGGGAAACGTATATATACAGACACAGGCACGGACACACTAAAGAGAGACGAGGAAATTAAATTCTGCGCAAACCCTTTACCTAAGGGGGAGGGCACAATCAACACAAAATGTAACGTGCCTCTAGGACCCATGCACTTCTAATTAAACCACCTCCAAAATGTAATTACATTTGGAATTGCGCGATTTGCACGGCTTATTTAGAATATTAATTACCCTTTTGCTTATCTCTATCTCTGACAAATCTTACTTCATTGTATATTCAAATGATTACTTCTATTTATTCCTTTGCTAGCCATTAGTCATTAAAAATAATCTATTGTAAATTATATAAATACATTTTCATTATACAACAGAATTGAAAAGATGATACCATGCAGAAAACATATTTCTGACACCAATCCGATGAGAAAGGAGTGAACTAACTCAAAGTCATTTGAGAAAAACTTCTAATTATATTCATTATTAGTTATAATTAGTTATTCTTTATCATTCTATTGGGATTGGAGATATACTCTGTAAAAGTCTTCTCTCACAGTTTTTCTCGCCCAACTTCGATCTCAATAGCATAGTTGATAAATACACAAACTAAATTAATTGCTGTATAATAATTCTTATTTATTTATTTTTTAATGACTGCCAATCAAAAATAACAATAAGAAACTTTTGTCAACGCTTTCTCTTGATCAGCGGCAAGATATAGTTTTGTTGAAATAATTAGAAACTCCAATTGAAAGACGAGCTCGAGCGCGCGAAAAAAACCCAACTGATGTATTTAAGAACTTAGTTTTTGTGCGCAGGCAATTGTTATTCTACAAGCGAGAGTAAACTTAGTTCTCTCGCCCGTCCCCCGTTAATTCTACTAAGAAAACTCAGTTAATCCAACTGAGAATTTCGCAGTTCCGGAATTCTCGCATTATAACCTCATATATATATACTCGGTCTTTCCATATACGTACACGCACTTCACGCGATTTCATTTTCACTTTTAAGTATACACGAAAATACTCTTTTTTAGCATTTTCGACTCTCTTTCTCTCCCACACACATACACATACACACACACACCAAAATTTGTTTCCCGGAGGTCTAATACTCTCCTTGTTAGGTGTTTATATATATGATTACGCTTATTTACTCGAAACATTTGTACATCTGTACACGTATTTCAATTAGTATATACACTGAGTAGAATGTTGTATTCAAAATAAAACGGTCCTATCTGCGCATAGGTAGACCAATTGTCAGTCTATGTTTGAGTGGACATCTATATCCATAACAGATTAATTTAATTTCTATCATTCATACTGTGGGTCTCAAACTTAAATCACAATTCCCTCCTTTACAACCAACCACAGCCGTGTGAACAGATCAAGCAGAAATCTCAGTTCCTCATATGCATTCAATCGAAAGCAATCACACGCAAATATAAATTCCCGTGGCATCCTACCTCCTCCATCCATTAAAACGCGCACAATGCATCACTTTTCTCCTGTTGTTCGCCTCCCTGACGACGAGGAATCGCGGTGCGTGTACCGGACACGACCGGCGAGGCTTTTAATCGATTCCCGTACTGCACGAGCTAACAAAATAAAAGCGAACGCCCCAGCAGCAGAAGCAGTAGCAGCAGCAGGTCTACGTGCCAAATTAGTATTTCATTAAACGCACTGTCACGGAGGCCTCGTGCGCATTTTAATCAGAAAAACGCGCTCGGTCCACGCCCGCCGCATGCGAATCGCGGCCTCGTGTGTGCTTTTGGGAATGAAGATTTATGGGTTTTCATAACCGTTAAAAAATAGGAACAAGCTACGCGCGGTTTAACGTTATTTTGGGAGCGGGTTATTCCTTGCAGTAAATTGTTTGTACGGCATATGATTGACGATTGATCAATTATTAGATTAGAAGTTTGTTTTTATTTCTATTTTTATTCTATTCGTAAATTATGAGGATCCTACTCATAATGTTAAAAAATTCAAAGAATTCATATTACAAATAACAATAATGTACACAGCAAAAAGGATTAAAAACACGAATTTGACTGATAACAAGTTACATATTGATTGTGAAAAAATAAGGAATTCTTGAGTGGGAGAACAATAAAAAATTACTTATAGGTAATAAAAGGATACTTAAGGGGTCAGTCCTAGTTTAAACCTAAAAAAACTTTTTTTTACGATTCAAGAAAACTTTTTATGTTTAAAAGCAATCATTCTGAAAATTTTTATACTATTAATACAGAATAATATTTTTAAAAAATTTATAAAAATCGATTGTATCTCCGAAAAAAAAATAATTAAAAGAATTTTAACGAAAAAGTGCTCCGCTCTTTTTGTAATACATGTCAAAAAGAGTCGAATAACCGTCGAAAAATAAATTTTTCGTTCATCATGTCACTTAGAACCTTGTGAGGAACAAAATTCCTTTAATAAATATGGTATTGAAAATATTGATTTATTGTGACGTGTAGGATCCAGATTTTGAGGTTTCACAACAATAAATTTAAGATATTATTGTGTATTGATAGAATAAAAATTTTCAGACTGATTCTCATGTGAAAAAAATTTGTAAAGTTTGTATAAAAGCTTTATAAAATATTTTGTATAAAGTGTTAATAAAAAATTGGTCGTATAAAGTTTGTATAAAATCTGTATAAGAAAAAATAAAAGTAAATTTAAAAATGTTTTGTTTTATAAAATACTTCAATGCGGCTATGACAAAGCGTAGGGCCTGTGACATAGGCGGCATCAAGGCACTCGAAAACGTTGAGACGTCGTCCCCGACGTTGGTGTAGCTGTCCAGGATAAGCCAAGTCGTTTGTTGATTCTTGTAATATTTTTCGGACAACGAAGAACGAGTAACAACAATCGTAGTAGGTCGTTTTTTGATATCTCCTAATATAAAGGCGGGCCTCCAAAAACTGTTCAACTGATCTGAAAAAGAATCAAATAGAAAACACAAAGTAATTGATCAAGAAATAATATTACGTTACTATTTTAGGTTATTCAAAATTTTTTATATTACATTTTAGACCTATAATTATTGGAGAAATTAGGTCGCAATAAAATGCAGCTTATCTGAGAAATGACTTCGAGCAGGCGATGACTTTTTTCATTAATTTATCATTTTACTGGTCTTTTGATATTATTTTGGAAAACATTTTCTTAAATACATTGAATAGTGAAAAATTTTCAGCGCTGAAGCGACATGAATTTATCTCTTTGTGTGTCATGAAATTATCAACATGAATCGACTGTCAATAATTTCAAGCAGCTAGAAAATTAAAAAATCTTTTACAATGACGTGTTTAAGAAAATGTTTTCAAAATAATATCAAAAGACCAGTAAAACGATAAGTTAATGAAAAAAATCATCGCCTGCTCGAAGTCATTTCTCAGATAAGCTGCATTTTATTACGACCTAATTTCTCCAATAATTTTAAGTCAAAAGTATAATATCAAAAATTTTGAATAACTTAAAATAGTAACGTAATATTATTTCTTGATCAATTAAAAATGAAAATTTGTGTTTTCTATTTGATTCTTTTTCAGATCAGTAGAACAGTTTTTGGAGGCCTGCCTTTATATTAGGAGATATCAAAAAACGACTTACTACGATTATTGTTACTCGTTCTTCGTTGTTCGAAAAATATTACAAGAATCAACAAACGACTTGGCTTATCCTGGACAGCTACACCAACATCGAGGACGACGTCTCAACGTTTTCGAGTGCCTTGATGCCGCCTATGTCACAGGGCCTACGCTTTGTCATAGCTGCATTGAAGTATTTTATAAAACAAAACATTTTTAAATAAACTTTTATTTTTTCTTATACAGATTTTATACAAACTTTATACGACCAATTTTTTATTAACACTTTATACAAAATATTTTATAAAGTTTTTATACAAACTTTACAAATTTTTTTCACATAAGATAAAAAGTTTTTTGGACTCGTAAAAAATAAGCATTTTTTGTATTAACTCAGGTCTGTTCCCTTAAATGGAAAACGTATTTTTAATGAAATGTCTTTTTTATAATGAATTTTTCATAGAAAAAATAAGAATTTTTTACAATAATTTGAAAACGAAACTGTTAATGAATCACGCTATATCTGCTGAATAGTGAGCAATGGTCTTCATTTTAGGTAGAGTCGAACCTCCCGGCACTGATACTCACGACACCTTTTATCCCCCGACACTGATACTGTGTCAACCTCACGTCACTGACACTAGGCCATGTCCGGCTTTATATATGCGCACCCACGAGCGCAAAAATTTTATGCCAAATTCTGCGTCAATTAATTTATTTTAGAGACATAATTATAAACTCAATTAACATTACTGATTTGAGTTATTATGTATTAATTAATACGAAATAATTGTGCCGTACTAAAAAAATTAAAAAGAAATTTAAAATACAAAAATTTATAAATTTTATAAATTTACTAATAATATATAAGGATTTTATAAATGAATAAAGTTTATTAAAAAATTCAAACCAGCCCGAGTTGGCGTGCTTTTTTTAAATGAATTATTTAATTTATTATGTACAAATGTTACAAACCTAAGTTTCACAAAAAGAGATTAAAACTGAAAATTTAAGATAAAACTTCGTAAAGATAGTATAATATTATAATTATAAAGGTTGTTGTAAATAGTTTTATAAAATCTATGTTGAATCGTTATTTAATTAGTACGCAATGCAGTTAAACATGAAAAAACGTCTATAAGAGATTAACACTAAAAAATTATATATAAAGAGGTTAACGCCCTAAAATGTTACCTAAACTATTGCTAAGAAAAGGTTTATAATTTTATAAAGAACTTTATAAATACTTGATTAATAAAGCTTTATTAAAACGAATTGTTATTGTATTTAACCACAGAGAAGATACGGGGGAAAGTGCATTATGTACAGTAAATACGGTCCTGGCGTTCGACGTTTATTGGCCGGCGCGGCAGATCTTACTCAGTATCAGTGTCGGGCTCCGTTCGCCCCGAGGGTATCAGTTCCGGAAGGTTCGACTCAATTGCAAAACATTTCCCAAAGCCTCGTTCAAGCTATTGGAAGAGGGTGATAAATAAATAGAAAATCAGTTAAAGATTTCAAATGTAATTATCTTTATTTAAAACCACACACGGAAATCACGTCTTCACTGTATGGCGGATTGGCTGAAACTAACTGTAGTGACAAAGGGCAATATACACTTTGAAACTTACGATTACAGCATCCCACTCTTAGATTTCAATTTATGTTTAGAATTCCTTTCTTAGTACGTCGATTCATTTTTGCCTCTACATGCCATTTACATTAAATCATTATGGCATAAACCAACATACATACTCTCCTAGTAAGTATATTTTACTGGATAATTTACCATTATTTATTTAATATATCAGTCAGTGTCAATATTACTTCCAAAAGAAGTTGGTTTCATATTTTCTTTAGAATTGGTGAAATTTTATTCAATACTTTTAAGCATGATGACTTAATTTCTAAGTTTCATTTATTTAAGCATATCGAGCGCATGTATAAAACAGTAATATTTCACCAATACTTTGTGGCAACGATGTCTAAGCATGCTGTATTCTCTTTAAGATGATCCATTCAGCGTGAATATTACACGTATTTACGCAACATGTGTACGCACCGATAAAGAAAGAAAGAGAGAGAGAGAGAGAGAGAGAGAGAGAGAGAGAGAGAGAGAGAGAGAGAGAGAGAGAGAGAGAGATGGGGGAGGAGAGAAATTAACTTATTGCGCAAACATCTGTGCACATGCCTCGGATATTTTTTTCACGTCGTACGAGTATTCCGGTCGAGTTCCGAGGAACGGGTTTCGTTCTATTTAGGGTTCCGTATAACAAAAATGCATCACTTTTTCTAAAGGTTCGCGTATTTACCGGTGAAACGTGTGCAATAAAAATTAATTGAGACGTTATGTATGATTGGATGATCGAGGATGCGCTGCATTAGAGATAAATTATTGGTATTGAAAACGTTGGGTTTTTTTTATTATTGCAGTTATTGTAGTATACGTTTAGAATTGTAAGTTAGGTGGTTGTTATAAAAAGACTATCATATGTCGTGTTTTGTAACTAAAATATTTGGTCTAAAATGAACTCGTTTCTGACAGAAAAAAATATGTACTTATCATTACTATTCTAAGCCTTTTTTGCTAAATATTCTCACCATAATCAGACAAAAAGACGCTCGAAAGCAATTACTCCATACCTCGGTAAACCGCAATACAATTGCCACTATTATGTTTTATTATTTAAACTGCTTATTTCAGAAAGGTACACTAGCAGTGTTAGTAATTTTGAGTTAATGGACAATCATGAATATTCTCATATAAAGTCATGTTTTGGCGCAGCGTAGACCTCAGTAAGATGAACTCTAGTGGTTATACCGATTTAATGTGGTTATTTATACAGCTAAAGTCTTTTTTTCCTTGCCGCGAGTAATGTCGGAATATTCGTCATCAAACTTTATACAGATATATATTTCAATAGGATATTTTTCAAAATATATAATATATTTGAGTTTTATTTAACACGTTAAATTAGATTATCAAGCTATATCGATTTAACATTGATAGTGGCAAATGAGTTTCAGAAATTAGTTTCGCATTTCAATATATTCACATTTATCTATCTATAAATATGCCTATAGCACAGATGTTCCTTATCGTGAAGAACTTTGCGTTGCTCGCCAATTAATTGCTTTTCTAAAACAATCGCTCTATACACATACAAACGCATGAAAACCTTAGAACATTAAAATCTCGTAAAACCATTGACCCCTAAAAAAACCTCGCGCTACCGAGAACCATCATGGACTTAGCATGCAAAGAAGCAAAATGTAAACCTCCACTTACGCATATAAAGCTCGTATAAGATCGGTACTAAAACGGCTAAATTTCCTATTACTTTTATGGCCCACGGCTATTACTGCACTACTACGGTCCTTTTCGTCTCTTTCCGATTGGAATATAAGAGGCAAAAAAGTAGAGGGGGAGGAGACGAAGGATCAGCATCCAAAGGAAGAGAGAACAAGGGAGAAGAAGAAGAAGAAGAAGAAGAAGAAGAAGTAAAGAGGCAGCAGAAGAAAAACGAGGAAATAGAAGGGAATAATAAAGACAAGGATCAGGACTGGCTTCAGAGCGGAATATGACCTTGGCAGTGAGAGGAATCCGGTCGGACAACATGGATCCGACGCAGACAGACACACGGACTATGTGTTATTGCACATGTGTATACAAGCAGCGTCAAACGCCAAGGGAAATAAAGGAAATTCCTGCGGCCCCGGGGGTTGAGAGCTGGGAGGCTACTACAACCACTACATATATAGATGTAGCTACTACGATATAGAGGCTTCCAAACTGAATCAATCGAGCGATTCTCCGCACCGTTTTTTCTCAGCGCTCCTTCTTCTCTCTTTCCTCGGGGATTGGATCTTCTCTTCATTTAACGGCTAATCAACTTATGACTGCTCTCCGCGGTTTCTTTCATCGGAGCGACACATATAAACATCAATTTGACTTTGTGGATGCGATTTCGAAGAGATACGCACCTTCAGCAAGACATCTACTACATAATAATAAAACTAGTGACAAGCTATAAAAAAAATCTTAATTTGCTAAGTTTGAATAAACAATTTGCAGAATTGATTACACCTTTTTTGTAAATAAGTGTTGAAGTTAATTCAAACTGTGATACTGGGCTTAATAATTAACTAGCTAAATCTCAAATATACACTAGAAAAACATAAATATACACTAAGTTACCGTGGGGACGTAAAATATTATACTTAGACCCCCCAACGTCTGGACTATTGAAAAATAAAGTACATACAAAGTATTTAAGGGGGTATCCCTATTAATTCTATTTTGGGCTGTAAAAGAAAAAAGTAAGTATTTTAATATAAAAAATATTGAAAAAAATAATACATTTTTTATTCAAACTACCCTCAGAGAAACCTCAAATCCATTGATATCCAGAGATATTTGGATTCGAACATTTTTGGCTTTCACGTAGCCTACAGACACACCCGATCAACCAATTTAAGTTTTACTGGGCTTAAACTGTTCGTTTTGGATCCTATATGATTCTCAGGGTCATTTGGTTAAAAAATGTATTATTTTTTTCATATTTATTGTTTTTAAAACTCTAATCTAATTATTTACTTTCTTCTACAGCAAAAAATACAAAAATAGAATTTATAGGGATACTATCCCCTTAAGGGCACTAAATCACCTTAAATTTTTTGAAAAATCTATTTATTTTATTACGTTTTCCGACAAAGAGTATAATAAACCTAAATTTATATTATTAAAAACAATAGAAGTTATTTTTATGTTCAAAATGACAAAAATACATTTATTTTTACATGGACATGCATACAAAATCTTATAAACTTAAAATGGTTCTCCTGAACAATCATAATATATTCTTGTACCTGCCACAGGATTACGGAATTATTAAACATCAAAAAGAAATTGTCTTGTATAAGTCTCATTTTTGACGAACGCGGATGTGAGCAGAAAAATGAACCTACATCTGCAGTCCTCTAATCACTGTTACTATTTAAATACGTATTTCTTTGAGATTATCTCTTATAATTGATTTCACAAAAACTTTAAAATATTTTCTACGTGGTAGTGGCTTAAGTTGCAGCTACTTTTTAGCAGCAAAATAATGTCAATATAAATACTAAGAAAAAAATAAGTCTCATTTTAGTCAGAAAATATGTAATTTTCAGGTATATGCGGAAAATTGCAAAACAAAATTTTTTGCCGAAGGTACAAGCGCATAATGATAGAGAAAGTGGTGCACAGTCCGAATGAATGACATATTTCATATTAAATTACTCATAACTTTTCCAAATAAAATTCTTTTATAAAATTCCACATACACTTGGAAATTATATATTTTCAGCGTAAAATGAGATCTATAATAAAAGTCATTTTTGTTCCTGTTGACTTCCGGAATCTTGCAGTGCGTACAAGAATATATGATTGTTTCAGGAGAGACATTTTAAATTAAGATTTTCGATGAATTTCAATGTAAACAAAATATCTATTTTTGTCATTTTTTAACGTCAAAATTACTTTTATTATTGGTAATATAAATTTCGGTTCGTTTCAATATACTTTATTGAAAAGGGCACTAAAGCAATTCGATTTTTAAAAACCGCTGCCAATTCATTGACACTTAGCTTCCTTAAACCTACTAAACCATTCCCATATCCTAGTAAATCATCCATACTTATCTACAGTCGATAAATGACATTAACTATGAAATACAATGAAAATAAAATTCTCACGATATTCTCGAGATATAAGCAATCAATATTGAAAAAAATATAACCTCAAATATCTTGAAAGATAAAAGACTTCATAGTCTAGACAAAGAGCACAGCCAAGAGGTAGTGGAAAGCTACCTTTTTCAGCTCAATTTATTTTAAACATTTTTCATCATATGTTTCTGAGATATCAACGATTAACAAAAAATCACGTTTTCTTGTATAACAAAAAAAGAGAGATAGCTTATTTAAAATTTCGGGTCGGAAACAATAGATAATTGTATGCTCTTTCAAATGCATTTAAACTGAATCGATAAAATTATTTCAAACATACCAAAAAGCCTGAAAAACTAAAACTCATAAATTGACAAATCGCTAAAAAAACAAAACACATCGAAAAACAAAATAAAATATATTTAGCTCCCTTACTTAAAGAAACAAACAAAAGAAATAAGCCCCGAGACATCCATTTTGACCGAGAATATTCAGAGTAATACTCACCCGCATCCTTCCACACATACACGTACGCATACACATTTTCTATAAATAGTGTAGTTTGATTCGTAATGTTTGAAAAGATATTTCTATAATGATTTTAGCATAACTTTTATGTATTTGTATTTGTATTTTATACCGTGAGCGCCAAAAAATCAAAGCAAAGTTGTGATTTTGAGGATAGAGTGGTATAAAATTACATTGAATTCTAAGAGTCATCATTGCTTGCAACATCCACTTGGAAAATGAGAAATTAAATTGCTTATATCAGGCTCTACTTTCTTCTCAGTTTGACATTATTCTTAATTATAAAAACATCAGCGACAAATTGCCCTGTAATTTTAGTATTTTATGCTCGATATGAATGAAATTCAGAAAAGTTTCCTGAGCTTAATTAAATAATAAATGAAACAGTATTCCCTGTAAGAGGTCCAGTAAATTCAATAATATTGCAAAGGGGGTTAACATGTATTTAATTTAAACGACATAGTATCAGAAAGTAATATAGGTCATGAATATTTGAATGTGCTATGAAACGTAACAATAAATAATACATATCCTGAAGTCGAGAGTCACAAACATAAATTTAATTTTAACCCTTTCCAACCTGAATTAAATCTGGCCATGATATACCACGTTTTCAACTGCATTTTGACGTTTTATGATCTAACTAAGTAACAAATTTAAGTGGTCTCAAAAACAAAATTGTTTTACATATTCATGTATATTTATGTATATAATAAATATGTATAAACGTATACAAGTGCGTACATATGTTTCTAATACTCAGTATGTCAATTAAAATCCACCAGGTCGAGGTTAAAAAACCGTTCCGACTAATAAATAATTATTTTTACATTTTTCGAGTATGTTCATTTTAATGGACGCAGGGTAGGAAAGGGTTAATTAAATTTAAAATATTCATCAGAATATACCGGCAAGACGTCAATTGATACCGAGTTTATGAAACACGTCACTTTTACATTAAACAGAGTTTTTAAATTAATCCAATAAATGCAACTAATTTAAAGTAATATTAAACCTACTGTTAAACTTACAGCGTACTCAAAGAATTAATATACAAAATTATTAACTTTATGACCGAATATATCAATTCTCATAAATTACTTATAAAAAAGTAAGTTGATAAATAGATAATTTTTCAGTTTTATGAAATGCGTCATTGTATATTCTTCGAACAGTACACACCATTGGGTCCCTCCTATTCTCTTAAAATTAAAGTCACAAGTGTGGCAAGTTAATAATCGTTTTAGTAAAGGGTCAGCTTCAAAATGCGAAAAAGAAAGCAAGAATTAAAATGGAATGATTAAGTAAATGAAAAGTAAACTGTTATTTTTGTTTCGAAACTTCTGTCGTGTGTGCTTGAAGCAGTATTTTGTCATAGCAGAAACTCGTATAAATAATGCATAAATATACAAAAGTGTTTTTCTCGCTATAGCGCAAAGTTCATTTTGTAAAACTCGAAATATAACAGCATATAGTATCGTACAATAAAGACTAATTAAACACATATTGTATGTCGCGTAGTATACATTACACACATTGCTTTATTCCATAGCCCTGTAATAGCTTGAAAATAAGAGGATAATAAAAAAAACAAAAATGAAATTATAGGGAGACAGAAACCTATAATAAGAATAAATAAACCGAAACGAGGAACACAATTGAAGAGAAGGAACTGCAAAACTCAGAGTGAAAGAGAGTGTGATATAAAGAGAGAAAGACAAAATGTAGTATAATAAAAAAAGCAAAAGAGATTAATTGGTATATGGTTCATTACGCCATAACTATAAACGCTTTACGACTAGATTGACGAGTACAGATTTGTATAGGTAGTAACGATGGTTATGTTGATTATGTATTCTGATTGCAAAGTAATTAAAAATAATTATAAAAAATATATTGTCGAAGATCCTAAATATGACTAAATATGTAATAGAGAAAACACGTATTTTTTATATTTTTAAATCAAAATATGGACAAAATAATACACAAAAATGTAAATAAAACCTTTTTTAGGTGCATATTTCTATTAAATATGGAATCTCTGATTTTCTACAAGCAGGTTTAAACTAATTGATTAAGGAAATTCAATATAGCGGATATTTTGCCGGCCGACAGAAAAGTTGAGAATTAAAATTTTAATTGTTCCGAAGTAGTAAATAGAAAAAATCTGGTTTTATCTTTCACAATATTGTCGAATAAAAAAGGATAGGTTGACCGTCAATTTGGGCGCCATTATTTCGCGGTTGTTTTCCATTTTTAAATTTGCTATGCAATTTTATCGATTTTTAAATAATAATCTCTAGATGTAGAAGCTTATAAATCAGAAAATAATAATTGGTAACAAAGTCTTATAAGATTTATGTATTAGGAAAATAAAAAGTGCACTGATCTGCGACATCAGGTTTGTTCTCTATTCCAAAAACACCATTACTAGACTATATATAATATATATAATAATATATAAAATAATTTTTTTTTCTCGATTTCCTAGAGAATCATCCATATATATGTATATATGAGTGATTCTCTGGGAAATCGAGTTAAAAAAATTATTTTTTTTAAATCTTCGGAAAAAATGTTCCTCTTGGTATGTAGAATGTATGTGCATTTTTTCAGATTTTTTTAAATTCTTAGGTTCAAAGTTGATTAAGGCTAATTATGAGCATTTAGTCATTTTTTACATGTTTTAACAAATATTAACCTCCATTTATTCAACAAAATTACATCTCTTTAAAAAATAGCAATAAAGGTTTTTGTATCAACTTTTCCGAATTCTTCATAAAATCTGGTTCCAAAAACCTCTTAATGCCCCTTTCGATTAATTAAACTCATTTCAAAACTAAAAATCCTGAAAAAAGTGGGTTTAATCACTCGAACCATTACACCAAAAATCATGAAGATAGCTTTTATCAGTACAGATGTGACTGCCACAGTCGAAAAATGGCAGAAGAGCAAAATTTTTGTATAAAATAAATCAAAATAACATGAAATATTGTTAAAAAAATGATATAAATGCTCATTTTAACAATAAAGTCATATTTAGCTTCAAACAACTTTACATATACGGGCTTAAAAAAATCTAAAAGAATTCCCGATTATTTTATATGATAAAAGGAACATTTTTGCCGACAAAAATCTTTCTGTTTTTTTGTTCTAGATTTCCCAGAGAATCATCATATAATCATCATCCATATATATATATATATATATATATATATATATATATATATATATATATATATATATATATATATTTGGAAATATGGTCATATTTAGCTTTAAGCAACATGAGCTTAAAAAAGAACAACTTTAAACCCATGAGCTTAAAGAAATCTGAAATAATTTACATGCATTCCACATACTATAAGGAGCATTTTTTCTGAAGAGAGAGAGAGAGGGGGAGAGAGAAAGAGAGAGGTGGGGGGGGGGGGTGCAAATAAAACGTCTGCCGCGAGCGTACCTGCAGAGCATCCAGAGGCCATTCAACTCGCAACGTGGACGAGTTCCGTCTAGCTCGCGCTGCCTGTCCATGCACTTTGAACCTCCCGTCAATAGGCGCATACCAAGATTAAATGAGCAAATTACCAACTTTCTATTTACTCCGCCGATTATCGTTCACTTAGTTTTCGAATGTGTCAATTGCGACGTTTGAATTTTCAAGAGTAAAGACGTTCGTAGTCTAGGTTTCCAAGTGAAGATTTGGAGGACATTTTAAGTAGTGAGTGGAGAAAAAATGAGTGTTGTATTTATGGTTTGATATTGAAAGTAAGGGAACAAGTTTAACATGCAAAAGCAATTTAAATGTTTAAAGCTTAACCAGATTGTCTCTTCTTGAGCGATATTGTCAAAATCATATAATACAGGGGTTTTTTAACATATTTTAAAAGATGTAAAGATTATGTATCTGCTTTTATTCGTTTGCAAGAAAATAGAGGCATTTGAATGAAAAATTTCATATCAACCGTTATGGAAAACCCGCCGCTAACTACTTTAGAAGAATGAGAGATCTTTTTCTCAATGAGAGATTCTAAAATATCGAGTCAGAGAATCTTATAATAATGGATATTCACACTAAATAAAGTAATACAAAAATGAACCCTTTAGATACAAGCGTTGAAATATTGTCAGTCGGAGATAATCTTAAAACTCGAATTAATTTTTAACTTGTCTGCATATGGAAAATTCATTAATAAATATAACCTTAAAAGACATATCTACTAAAAATTACGCGTAGTTTAAGAATATATACGTACTTTGCATATATGTTTAGTATATAAAAAGAGCTAGAAAAATTATCTTTTGATTTAAACAAATTTCTCAAAACTAATCATATTATCAACAATAAGTATACATCCAATCAGCTTCGAAATCTAATGAGTGTTATGCTAAAACTTACCAAATATATAAAATTTCAGCACGTCATATGTAAAATTAAAAATTGTAATTATATATTTAAGATTATATACATATATTTTTCGAATATCTATAGTATACACTGTAAAAAATCAAAGTAGCATTACTTCTAAATTAGTAAAATTACACATAGAAATACGTACTTCAATGAAGAAAAATTACGTTACACATTGTAATGTTATTTTAGTCGCAATAATTTACAATAAATATAGTGAATTCGCTGCGTCCAACGTGGGTCGGATTACTTATAACCTGCGTTAGACGTAAACAATTTTCTATCCGTATTGGTAAAGTATCTAAAAGCTGAATGCAGTAAAGTAACAGAAAATTCATTTTTCATTACAATTTTACAATTTCTGTAGTAATATACGCGAAATCAGAACAATTTCAAAATTTGTCTTTAATTTGTTAATTTCAGCATATTTTCAGCTTCATGTAATCAGTTTTTCTTAAAAGAAATGCATAAAATAGTATATGAACTGTTTCAAGTATCTACGGACTCTATTTGTCAGATAATTATGACGCACTATTTTTTACCCTTAGAAAAATCGACAGGCGCAAGGCCTCCAGGTAGACTAAGACGAAGGTGGGAGGACAATATTAAAATTGACATACGGGAAATAGGATGTTATGAGGAGGATTGGATGCAATTTGTGAACAATAGAGAGGATGGCGTGACTGTGTGAACGTCACTATGAATTTCACAGCTCCGGACAGCTAGTCCTAACAACTATAGTTATGGCAGCTATGGTGCTGATGCAAGTATGACTACAGCTGACATAGAGATTATGTGATAGCTGTGGCCGTGCACCATACAGGCTCTGTTACTGTTAACCATTACTACTTGGTCAATATGATAAATAAATAATAAATAAATAAATAAATTAATAAATAACCTCAATAAATTATACTGTTGATAAGTAGTATTTTTATATTGATTCTACACTATTGGTTCTACTCCGTTGAACGTAGCGATATTATGAAAAGATTTTTTACGGTGTATGTGTATGCTAAAAGATAAAAATGTCCATTCTTTTCTAAAAAAGTAATAATCGAAAGAGGTAAAGCAGCCAATGAAACTGAAACTTAAATATTATTGGTTGTCGTCTATTAAAGCTTGTAAATTAGAAATATAGTTTTTCTTAAAATTATATTTAATAATATTTTTGAAATACTATAAATTACTTACATTTTTAAAATAAATAAAATTAAATACAAAATTAAAAGTTATAAAGGAGGTTTATAAATTAATCTGATGAGTCAAACTAAACTACGTATTATACAATACAATAGCTGATGCAACAATATTTTGTTATTGCTCTCACAACTATATTATTTTGCAGTGATAACCATGCAATATCACCGACAATCATAATATAGATACGATAGCAATATGTATGGTTACTCGAGTAATACCGATAAATTTAAATGTATTGATGTGATACCCAATCCTTTTTGTCAGCATACCTTTATATATAAGTTATAATATAGTATCTATTCCTTAGCAGGATAGTAAATATTATAAGTATGTCTAGTATTGAGTCTCGTACAACCAAAATAAGATGCGACTAGCACTTAAAACAAGCCGTCTAGTATTCAGTCCTAAATTTCATAGTAATGAGTCAAATTTTCCTACATCGTATTGGATTAGTAATGAGTCAAATTTTCCTACATCGTATTGGATTTACTAGAGGGTCTAGTAATGGTTACTAACTTTTCGACCAGTGTTTAGTGAAAATACACTTAAATATAAATAAATTTTAAGCAACTCATGTGCATAATTCAATAAAATATTATTATACTACTACTTCTAAATAATCTTTGATGTCTTTTCTCTTTATAAAGAATATCTACTTATTTATTTACAGAAGTTATTAAGCCAATCACACTGTCCGTAAAACTCCATAAATCAGTTCTGAAGCAAAACAAGTTTTCAAATGACGAAAAGATTTTATTTTTTGAAAATAATTTACACAAAAAATATAATTAAAAGATGAAAGCTTAATTAAAAAAGAATCAAAATTTAATTAGTTTGAAAAGTATAGTAAAACTTTTGAGTACGAACAAATTGAGGTTTAAATTACTTTTTACTAAGCTTCTGTTTATAAAACTTAAAGGAAAACTTCGAGCAGTTTTTTTGTAATTGATAGAAAATAAATTACGTGTCATTCTCTACAAACTTTACTTTTTATGCCAAAGGTTGAAGACTATTAAAAACTACGATAAAACGAACAAACGATTTTTCGCTAATCTAATATAATGGTCTAACAATTGTACTCTATAATATATACACAAATCAATTATAAACAAAAAAGCTTGCCCCTCCCCCCCCCCCTACTTCTTACTTTCAACTAGAAAAAAACCCTGTATACATCGCTAGTAATCCAATATAGGTATACGTTGTGTGTCATGCTTCAATGAAGAAAAATCCCTTTGGAAGTTTCTAAAATTTTCTCTGGTGTCTTTGGAGATTCGGGCGATAAGGGCAGGGATCGATAAGCCACCAGTGTGTATAAGAGAGGGGGAGAGAGAGAGAAAGACAGAGAGAGAGAGAGAGAGGCGGGGGGGGGGGGGGTAGAGATAGCAAAGTTATTCACCTCGTTATTCTATACGTTCATTTCAAAGGGAATCTTATAGGTATACACTGGTAAAGGCCGAGCCTGACTTTGCGCTTAGAGGAGCGATTGCGTAGTGCATAACCTCGCCAACTCCAAAATAGCGCGACTTTGTTCTTTCTTGCGAGCTTTTTACAGACAATAGACCAACTTAAAAGACTGCATGTAAGGTAGATAAATGGCTTCTCTACTGACAGTTACATTTATCTTAACTCTTTCTGGTGCCAGACAATTCCCCACTCACGTAGCTGAAAAGTTCGATATAGTCACGAGGGTGCTGCTCCGCCAATCAGCACGCTGTGCAGAGCACACAGTTATGAGTAAAAGCGCGGGAAATTACTGGAAAACGAAACGACTACTAGTGCTAGTGCGAGGTAGCAATCTTGAGCATTTTGGCATAAAGGCCACGAAACGACCTACATTTAATCTTGGGAATGAAAGCATGGCCATTGATATATCAGTTATAGAAAATATAATTGTCATAAATCTCCTCACATTATTAAAAGCGTCCAAGATAGGGTCAGCCTACACTGCCTCACTGATCAGTTCAGTAGGGCAACTCGGAAAGAAAAACATTATCTATTAGTACATTGTACAACTAGGAGGGAAAATTGTCTTTTTCTAATAACTTATATTATATTCTATTAATGTATTTCTAATAAATTATATGTATTTTGAACACAATAAACCTGAAAAACTCCGATTCCATTTTACCGATAAGATAAAATTTTGATAACTTGTTTAGTCATGATTAAAGCAGGTGACAAAAATATGTTGCGCATTTTTATTAATATTTTTTATAGATTATCGGAGAAAATGCATAATTGTATGCAAAAATGAAGGGTTTTTATAAAGCTGCCTGCAACAAATTTTGATGACTAAATCTTTTTAAAAAATTCATCTTTTTAACAATATTTTTAAACTCTAAATAAACAAAAATGTTTTAACACTAACATTTAATAAATAAAATATTTAACATTAGTTTACCCTGATAAAACAGTCTGCTTTTACTAAAAAGTAGGGAATTTTACACAATTAGGAAATACACAAGTTATACGGAAAACAAAACATTACTAGAGTGATAAAGTCTCGAAGTTTATGGTGGGTTAGACATGAAACTAGAATGGGAAAGGAAAGAACACTAGAAGCACTTTTCTTTATGTATTTTGGCCATCTGAATCCGAATAACGAGGGTAGTATGCTTAAAAATAGTTCACTTACTTCTATAAACAATTGCAACATTTTTTTATCATATCGCAAAACAATTTATTAGATCTTTTAGGTAATTTTAAGAAGAAAAGATTGTTACAATTTTCTCTCTAATAGGACCCATGGATTTCGAGTAAAAATAGTTAAAGTTTCGAATAATGCGACTTTGTCAATTTTCAATTGTTTATTGCAACAAGGCAATTGAATATTTTTTAACAATCAGGGACTTAAATTACTCCTTGAATCATATATTAC